>CM045766.1:171042594-171642594 GCA_025200525.1 Camellia lanceoleosa
ATGGCAACATCAACATGTGATATACTAAAAACGAAAGTAAAGACTCATTTAGTACCCAAGCCAAAATAAACAAGAGTAAGAAAATGCATGATTCCTAACTATGCACATGATTAATGCAACACATGCGATATGCAATTTACTAGGCCTTACTACTAATATGAATTTGAAACAACTTGATGGCATACGGCCCAAGCTAACGATTCAAAGAAGTGCAAGCAATAACAATGCAAATTAGGAATGATGCGCCGAGCCTCAAGCATGCAAAACAACCGAGGCCATGCCATCAAGTTGACATCTCCTGACATCTCAATTTTACAAATTTCAAAAAACAAGCTTGGAAAAATAAAGTGGAGAAAAGAGTAAATACAACAAGTAAAGAGTATAAGTGCCTTATACCTCCTCGAAGAAAAAGGAGATCACTTCCAAGTAATAAGTACAAAGCAAACTCCACCCTCAAGAGCTCTCCTAACAAGGCTCAAAGATACCTCAGCTCAAAGATGGAGAGGTTTGGTTAAAGAGCTGTATAGGGCAAAGGTGAAAAAAATTTACAAGAGAGAGAGAGAAAGAGAGAGAGAGAGAGAGAGAGAGAGAGAGTAGAGAGAAAATTTTGCTCCAAAAATTTTTCTAACCCCAAAGCAAGAGGGGGTAGGCTCTTTCTATATATAGAAAAACATGAATCCTCCCTAAAAACATCCAACCGACCTGGGCAAAAGCAAAAAGAAAAGAGGACTGACAAGACCTTGGCATCTCGGGTTACTACTTCTAGGAATGTACTGCATCTGCATTTCCTAGAAAAACCGAATCTCTGATTCGACTCCAATCGCACTTCGTGGTAATCTCAGATTCAGCTCATCACCCGACTTAGAACTAGGACAGAGCAACCTTCCTTCAACCCGCCAGATAAAGAGATGGTGCCTCTAATACATCCAAAATGCTACTAGATGGGTTTATAGCTTTTTGTTCCCTCGATCATGGAAATGGTAAGGTTATCCTCTGCGTTCTTCTCGAGTAAGCCGTAGGATCCGGTGGAAGCGAGACACGCCAATACGTTTCTCACTCTAAGCTCGGCCGTTGGAAACCGAGTCACTTTCCATGCTTTATTTCACAATTTTTCAAGAGCTAAGTCAAGGCTTCCAGTTTTTTTCTCTTGTGATAGACTATCTTGCGTACCGGGCAGTCAAAGAAGATTTTGAACCCAGGGACACTGCTTTGTGGATTTCCTATCTAGGGCTCGGAAAGCCCACAAAAAGTGGAAATCTTCTCTTCGGAATAAAGTGGCATACCAGTAGTTTCTAATTGGCTACCGGATGAAGTTCATAGTGTTTCCCAACCGCTAAGTTTCACCTCTCGCCTCTAATTTCTTCTTCCGACCCAATCCTCTTCAGCGGGTACATAGCACCGCACTAAAGGCTGTGATGCCGATCAGGTGGCATGCCCTCGTCCATACAAAGAACGCCTTTACCACGGCCACTTCTTCCAAGTCCCATTCCTAAAGTATATGCTACAGCTTTATTCATGAAATAAATAGAATGGGCAATCGACATACATGCCCACATTCTGCGCCCAAAATGGTCTGCACGACGACTGGCTTCAAATTTAGAGTGAATCTTGCGAGAGAAATACATCATCTTCGCTTATGACTCGACCTTTCCAACATCGGTGTAGTTACCGCGGTGAAATGGATGGATGAATTCTAGAAATAATTGGTTCATTCCTTTTCCCCGCGTGAGGGTATTTCAACATTTGGTAGAGGGTAAATGAGACACAATTTTTCACATGATGCAAACGAAAAGCCTCCCTAGTAGTAAAATTGAAGGTGGTCCGTATTATCTTCAGGACATGGAACTCGACATCTTGCCGAAAGCCGGGCCCAATTAACTCTAATTTGCATCGGTGCCTATAACCTCCCTCGTCAGAGATATCATACGCCTGAATTTATTTGGGCTATGGGCATGAAGTTCCGCCACCTAAGGTCGATAACATAAGTCAGGCAAGGGAAGGATAGACATTGATAGTCGGAACCGGCAGTCTATCAACACCAATTGGTGACGCATTTTTCCTCAGATATGTGATATGTATAAGGGTTTGTTATGAGCCGAGCTCTTCCTGTGATGCTTCTTGTCGGAAAAAGGTTAGGGTTGGGCCCGACGCCACCGAAGACCAATCCCATAAGTTATTTAGGGTAGTGTCGATGGACAATTTAGCTTTATCTATTGTTGATAGTATTGTCTGTTGTACCCGGAGGCCATAAGCTGCATCTCAAATTGAGACGCCGCCTTTGGATTTTCTTAAGTTGCTTAACACCGCTTTCTCCTACCGCTTTCTTCGCCTCTCAACCTCTTTGTCTTTCCTGCATGCCTCACTTGATCTAAATGCGGTGGCTTAAAATACGACCCACTTCTTGTCATGTGATCTATTTCTTCTTCGTACCACGTGTTGTCTGGAAGGCACTCACTCTAGTGTTCGTCGGTGTGAACCAGATGTAGATCTTCATTATCCCATCATACACCTCCAACAGTCAATAAATAGTTGTCTGGCTCCGTTTGTATTACCTTCACATCATAAGTATCCCCTACAAGGTATTAGGCCAGTACTGCTTTCTAGTTGTCTTCAACCTTCTCTTGTTCAAATTGTTTCAAAAGCAGCCTTGCTTCCGTGTCTCATGTGCTCACAAAGGCTCAGCCTCGAGTTGAATTTTTCCATGCCAAGAGTTCTCCTACGCTTTTCCTTTTCATTAGCCCTTTCACCACTATAGCAATTCTCGCTTTTTTCTTCTCCGATTTTATTTCAGCCTTCCTCCTTATCCGCTCATCATTCACCACCCAAAGTAATCCATTGATTTGTCAAAACCACCAATCTACACATCCTCTTGATCCTGCTCACAAAGAACTATAGATTGTCTAAATCCTCATCGAAGTTCTCGCCAAATCATCCAATCCTTGGCTTAGGCTATCCTCCCAAACCACATTAACCTCTACCAAAGTTGGCAATACTAATGTCAAGTTTAATTTGACCAATCGGCACAATGTAGCAAATTGATCATACATTTCTTAGGCAAATCCTCGAGCTCTCCCAACAGCAGTCGCATTTCCTCTAAAGTCACCTTTTTTCTACTATTACCTGCTATCACGACAAAGCTTAGGTTGAAGTGCAAACGTGTCCATCATGCACAAATATGTGCTTTCATGAATGAACAACACCGGCCTTGGTAGGTGGAAGAGGTAATATATATGCCGGGTCGTAGGGATGGCTGCTGTATGGATTAGGTTTAGATTTTAAGGTACGGAACTTGGTGGCGAGAGGGTTTGTAGTTACATTTAGTTTCTGGGGTGGTGCGATCACCTTGTTGTCAATGAGGTCTTGAATCTGATGACGTAGTCGGAAGCATTGGTCGGTATCATAACCATGCTTTTGGTGAAACGCATAGTATTTTGCTGGGTTGTGTTTTCGTAGAAAAGGATCAGGTAGTGGACGTGGCTCTAATAGTTTGAGGTGCCCTTTTTTGACCAACACCTTCATGGCTTGAGATAGGTCATGTAGAGTTGTAAAGGTCCTCTCGATCTAGCAAAGTTGGTCAAGTTTGTGGAGCCGTGGTTGGCAAAGGGATTGGCGCCTTGGTTGTGGTGGTGACAACGCCACATTTGACCGCTTTCTCAAGTATATCACCGGTGGTAGCATTAGAATCGCACACAAAAGGCCTTTTTGCCTAATTTTGTTCATCTCAGAATCGCCCTTGTTTCATGGCGCCTTCAATCAACCCCATCTCACGGAGCTTAGTGAATGTGCACAGAGGTAGGACGATCATCTTCTGCAATAACTTCCCATGCAGATTGCGGACTACCATCCTTATCTGATCTTTCTCGAAATTCCTTATGGTTATCATAGAAGCTTTAGCCCTCCACCTCGTTACAAATTCTAAGAAGCCCTCATTCGGCTCTTGGCGCGTTGCCTCAAGATCACGAGTTGTGACCTCAATTTGTGTGTTATACGAGTACTGAGCAATAAAGGCCTCTGCTATTTTCTTTCAATTCTGCTTAATAGAATCCTCCAACTTCGTATACCAAATGGTCGCTATACTAGACATAGTACGGCCAGAAAGAGAGAGAGCTTTTGTAATCTAGTCAGGCCCATCGGCCGTAGGATGTCTAAAAATAGCCGTAGATGAACCATGGGATCTTCGGAGTTGTCGACTCGATCGATGTGCGGCATTTTGAACCGATCTAGCAATATCACTGCAGAGTCGATATACGCCCTCTATGTCGGGATGGAATTAACACCTCGTGCTCTCTTGAATCGCTTCTCTAGCCTGTTGACCTTAAGTACGGTTAGGTCAACCTTAAACTCAAACGGAGCCTCATTTGATACACATGTGTTTTAGAGGCTTGTGTTAGGATCAGCTCTGTCGAATTGCCCTAATTTTCTTAGAGATTAGCAGTATGGGTAGTGGCTCCGGGTGCTGGGATACCCGTGGGAGGTGCATAAGATATGTACTGCCTACTGTGGTCGTTGTTATTAGAGATGGCAATCGAACCCACTCGATGGGGACCCGATCCTCGATTCTAATTGAGTGGTTATTTCCTAAAAATATCCCCGACGGGGTGGGGATGGTATTAAAAATTAACTCCCCGATGATATTCAGGCTGGGGAAGGGGATACATGTTTCAGCCCTGGCCTTGATCCCTAGTCTGACTGCCCCTATGTGAAATTGCTCATTTGCCCCGATTTATCTATAACATATATGTCTGTGTGTGTAGGGTTTTAAATTGAACACTGTCACACACGCAACACAAACAGAACACGTAGCCGCTCTCATTCTCTCACTCTCTCTCTCTCTCTCTAAGGTTTCGCATTCCATTCTCTCTTACAGATAACGACGACGCCGATCCTCTATCACCTTGGCTTGTACCACACAGACCCTCATTCCTCACTGCCGCTGCTGGTTAGAACTTAAAGCTTCGCATCCCTCTCTCTCTCATATACACGACGACTGCTCGCCCCTTACCGCCACTCCTCCTCACCCGATCCTCCATCATTGCCGATTTTCAAAGAGTATCTCTTTCTCTCTCGATTTCGATATAGGGTTTACATACATACGTATATATATGTGTGTGTGTGTATATATATAGTATCTCCGTGTCAAGGATGTCGCCTCTATTTATTTTTTTTTTTTTCTTGATTTGTTATTGATCTCGATCTAATCACTTGAGTTCTTGATCTTAAATATATATATCTATATATATGATATGGTTTTTATTGTTAAAATATGTAAAATATTATTTGTTTTATTGTTATTGATCTGTTAAAATATTATCTCATACGTAAATGGAAGATAATATTATGTGTAGATAATGGAGGATAATATTATGTGTGTAGATAATGGAATATAAGTTTACTTGCTATTCTGTGTTTAGATGACAAAATATTATCTTCTATCAAAGTTATGGGACTTGTTATTCTGTGTGTAGATAATGGAAGATAATATTTCAAAGTTATCTGATTTTAGTTGTCATCTAATCACTACTGACATTTGGTTTATTATTCTATGTGTAGAAAGAAACACAACTAAAATTGGCTACACAATCTGCTCATCCAGGTATTTTCTCTTTATTGATTGTAGCTTCTGAAGTCGAAATTATGTGAAGATTTTTTTTTTTTTTTGAAAAGAGTTCTCAACCTTCATCATTCTATTGAGAGAGAGACCTGTTTTGACCTGATTTGCACAAATATGTTTGTATTTTTTTAATTGTGACCGAGGTCAATATAATTGTGAGTTTGTTTGTTTGAAATTATGTCTAATGTCTATTTGTAATTATGTCTGCTTATAATATAATTGTGAATATGTCTTATAGTTTTAAAGTCTCTGCTTGGTCAATATAATCGTATTCAAATTTCAAGTCCTAATGTCTCCGTCAATATAATTACCCGCTTGGTCGATTATAATTGTAATTATGTCTCGCCTTGCACATATGTCTTATGTCTTATGTCTAATGTCCGTCAATATAATTGTGAATTCACAAACAAATTAGTTGAAATTATGTCTGCTTGTTTTAGCTTAGTTATTAATTCTTTCTTTGATATTTTCAAATATTTAGTTAATTTGTTTCTACCCATTAATTCAATCCATTAGCTTAGTTATTATTAATTTGTTAACATTAATTCAATCCATATTATTTTTATAAAGGTTAAAAATGTCGATGTTAACTCTCAAGCACCGCTAACTCTCAAGCACCGCTAACTCTCAAGTACCATTTGAGAGTGACGATCACAACAATCATCGCCTACCAACTCACCTACATTTAACTCACTGTCTCCCATCTCTAATCAAAATGTTATTGATTTAGAAGAAGAGTCTAATACTTGTGGAGGAACTAAAAGAAAAGCTAGTGTTGTGTGGGAACATTTTAAGAAACAACAAGTCAATGGGGTATGGAAGGTAATATGTAATTATTGTAATAAGCATCTTGGAGGTGATTCAAAAAATAGAACTAGGCATTTGCATGATCACCATAAGAGTTGTACTAGGAAAAAAGTGATGGACATGAGGCAAAAAGTTTTACCTAACAACTTTAGTAGAGAGAGTCCAAAAATGAATTCTTATATTATTGATCAAGATTTTGCTAGAAAGAGTTGTCACATGCCATATCTTGCATGAATATCCCTCTTTATCGTGAGACCATGTTTGTTTTAAACGATATCCAAGAAGACTTAAACCATTGTTTAAAGTGTCTTCTCGAAATATGATAAAGAGTGATATTTTAAAGATTTATGATTATGAGAGGGTGAAGACATTGAGTTTGGTGGAGCATAATAAACGATATCCCACAGCCAATGTTTGTTTCCCAACTTTATGTGAGATTAGGATGACACTGTCTCAATGGTTCTCTTGTGAAATTGAAGTGATTAGAACAATGGCATAAAAAATGGTGGAAAAATTTGATAAATATTGGTTAGTGATACATGGTGTTATTAGAGTTGCAGTTGTACTTGATCCTAGGTATAAGATGAGTGTATTGAAGTTTTATTTTGAAAACTTGATGGAGACAAAGTCAAGATGAAGTTAATAGGGTTCGCTAAATTTGTTATGATTTGTTGCAAGAGTATCAGCACCGAGTTAGTATGGAGACCGATGTTGTTGGTGACTTTTCTACTCATCCAAAAATTGTTACAGAGACCCTTTCAGAATTTGATTTGTTTATTAGTAGAAAGAGAAGTAAAAAAATGAAGAATGTAAGATTAGAGTTGGACCGTTATCTAGAAGATGATGTTTTGCCAAGAACTTCAGGTTTTGATGTTTTGAATTGGTGGAAGGCTAATGAACCGAAGTATCCGATCTTACAGGCAATAACTAGGGACATTTTAGCTATTCTTGTATCCATTGTTGCTTTTGAGTCAGCATTTAGTACTAGTGGAAGGTTGGTGAGTCCACATTGTAGTAGACTTTATCCAAACACATTAAAAGCATTAATGTATGCACAAAGTTGGTTGTGGGGTGCAGAGATGAAAGGTATTATTTCATCAAATCTACATATTATTATTTCACTTTTATTATTTATATTACCATGGAATAATTTCAATACTGAATTTATATTCTTTACTTTTTAGGAAATTCAACATTGGAATCGGTGGGCTATGCATCTATATATGATGATGATGAGATCGACTTGGATGAGTCATGTGCCACTTTTGTATTAGTTGTCATCTTTTTTGTTTTAATTGTTAACATTTTTTACATTTTATTATTAGTATTAATTATTTATTTTTTTCCTTTTGTTATTTAACAGGAATTCAAGTTGAAGGAGATGATGAAAGTTGTTGTGTGGTTTGTATGAGTATTGGAGAAACAATGGATTTGATTTTTTATGTTGTAATGGAATTTTTTTTTTTTTAATTTCAATTTTTAGGTAACCTATCCCTTGCGGGTTGTACCTGGGACTAATTATTCTCTTTGCAACTTGTTTAATTTTCTTGTGTGTGTGGGTTGCTAGATAGATGTTTTGTTGTTTGTGTTATTTTGTTAAACATGATGCTATTCTCTCTGCTGGACAGATTTATTGAATATTTGACAGATGCTATTTTGTTTAGGATATACTGATTTGAATAGGATGTCACGACGATTTATTGGAGAACATAACGACAGATGTATGCTTTTGTTGTTTAGATATATTGATTTGATAGGATGCTATTCTCACGATGTAGTTATTGATAGGTGATATTTTGTTCTTTACAGATAGAAAATATGTTGACAAATATCATATTTGAAATATGTTTGAATTGGATGTTAATAGATTTTTTTAATTTGAAAATATGTTGACAAATATGTTTGAATTGGATGTTTATAGATTTTTTTTTTTAATTTGCAAATATGTTGACAAATATATTTCAATAGGATTAGGATGTTTACAGATTTTTACAGATCAAAAAAAAAAAAGGGATTTTTTGGGGTTCAGATCCCGATCCCCATCGTGTGGGGATGGCGGGCTATGGGTCCCGTCAGATCGGGCGGGACAGGAAGATATCACTTTCGGGATCGGGACGGAAGTGTAGTCTCGCCTCACTGTTCCCATTCCTAATTGTTATTGCAATTGCTTATTACCTCACTGACAAAGCATGACCTTGGCCCGACAAGTAGCATCTTGTCAGAGGGTTTCAACTGTTTATTGAAGATGATGTATTAGTTCCTCCATATTGACTGGGATTACTATGTCATCGGAATAGGCGAGTGATCTCGTGCTAGACTAGAAGTATAAGACTGTCCCTGAGCCTGACTGGATGCAGGTGAATTGAGGGGTGACTGCTATAAAAACTAGACTGGTGAACTCTGTCTGACTCTCCTCCGTCTCGTAATCGGTGGGAGTGAAGTAAACAATGGCTGTCCTCTAACAAGATCTCTGGCTTTGCAAAGCCTTCTGACTTGGGTCCAGAGTACTTGGGGGATATCCAAACTTTCTGAAGCTATGGTGTTAAACAACCTAGCAAAAATAAATAAAGCAAAAAAAGAAAGTAATAATCAGAAACTGCACAGCACCTCAGCTAATGATATTACCAACATAGCTGTAATCAAAGTTGTAGGGTTGCACTCAACATGGAATTCTGCCCCCAAAACGGATACCAAACTTGCAACTGATATGTACATTCTTGTACAGTTTCACTGTAAAGCACATACCAGGTAAACGGGAGCCAAAACACCCTTATAAGGGGGGTAAGGTTACCCTATCCTAATTTCGTCAGGAACTAGGGTTCACTATTCAAATAAAGCGGTTTCACGCAATCTTATATTCAGGTGAGCATCATGTCCTAGTTTAGAACAGTCTTTATGGCTTTTTGATATGCAACTAGGCCAAATGATCAAAGGGTACCTCAGCAAGACTACCTAATATATCTCTCACACCTAACATTGAGAAGTGAAAGGAGGATCAAATAGTACAGCGGTAGTCCAGATCCAATGGTGTGTTCCCATCATGGCAGAGCCCGTGATCGGTCAGTCTTTTGGCGAGCTTTTAGGCAAGCCTTCGGCAAACCGTCTAGGAATAGCAGATGGCAAACACAATGACTTAAACGCACCAATGCAAATGCAATGCAAAGAAACATATGAGTGTAGATAAAATTTCACATCATGAATTTCAAGTCAAGTTCTCAATTTGTCCCCAGCAGAGTCGCTAGAAACTATAGCTTGTCTTTTTCGTGCCCCCTCTCGGAAGACGAATAAGCCCTATAGTATAGGACTCCCACGGTTCTAAATCTGATTTCATAAGTGCAATGTGAAATAGATAAACACCAAAGAGTTCAAATCCGACAAATATTTTAGAAAATCGATTTTGAATCAAATTGTCAAAAATAGACTGTTTTGCCAGATACAGAGTCGCCACCTAAATATTATTGGGAAATTTAGGAAACCCATGACTCGTGCCAAAGACCACGTGTCCGTCATCACCAAGATTGTCTCAGCTTGGGAACTTAGGTACGAGGGGGAAAGGTCATGAATTGAGTATCCCTGTTAGCCCGATCAAAGATCGGCCTCTACTAATCATGATGTGAATTTTATCTACGTTATATGCACTTGTTCCGATTATTAAGCTAACTTGCTATATGATGCACACACATAAGACTAATTTGCAAGAGTTGGAACACTTGATTCATGTTTATTTTGAAAATTGTTTCGAATATGTACCACTTGAAAAAATGATCACATATAAACATTTACTCAAATTATTCAAATTCAAGCAATTAGTCTTCATCCACGGGCATTCAGACAATTTATCATTTAAGCATTTAGCCTCACGGCAAGCATACTAGACATGGCAACATCAACATGCGATATACTAAAACGAGTAAAGGCTCACTTAGTACTCCAAGCCAAAATAAACAAAAGAGTTGAAAAATGAATGATTCCTAACTATGAAATATGACTAATGCAACACATGAGATGTGCAATTTACTAGGCTCGGCTACCAATATGGCATTTGAAACAAATTAATGGCATGTGGCCTAAGTACGTGTTCAAAGAAGTGTAAGCAATAACAATGCAAATTAGAATAATGCGTCGAGCCTCGGTGCATGCAAAACAAATGGATGCCAGCATGAGTAATGCTAAACAAAACATGATACCCTAGACTAACCATCATAAGCTAGTAAATAAAAGGGAGAAAGGCGTGGGGTTGAAAGACATACACGTTATTACAACATTGCGCTCTCACGAAAGAAAGTTCGAATGAACTAACTAGCTAACTAATTACCTAGCTATTACAACAACAAATGAATAATTTAGCTAAACTACTTAACTAATTATTACAAACTAAATGAACTAATTAATTAACTAATCTAGCTAATTAAAATAATTACAACACAAGACGAATTAGCTATTCTAACTAATTAATTACAAAGCCACTGTTTTAATCACAACACTAATATATTCACAACATGGATCCTGAGGATCGATAGAGGGCTCATACATGAATGCGGTTTCCACCTGAAAAAGCCACTGTTTTGTGCTGCTGAATGCCTCTATTACTCAGTAGAACATTTGCACTGATTTTCACCTCCAGACCAACTCTATTCTGCTTCAAAAGAACATTGCTTGATTTTGCACTGGTGGCTGGCAGAGGGCCTGCCGTCTACTGATGATGGCCTGCCGGCCATTGATGATTGGGCTTTCTAGCTACAACAGAGAGCAAATAGAGTAGAGACAGTGTATTTTCAAGGGTTTGTTCGCACAATTTACCCCTCCCTATCATTTGAGCAACTCAAAGGAGTAGTAAAACTTGATTCACAAACCATCAATCTATGCAATTTCATTGCATGATGGCTTATGAACCAAGTGTGCAAATTCAATGAATGCAACAAAACAAGACTCTCAAAACCACCTCTATATCATGAAAGTTCAAGGAAAGTAGTTAATAATGAATGTTGAACCATTTTCATCACTAATGAGTATGAAACGACTCAAGACTCAAGGGTTCAATTAATGTCCGATTGAACCCAAATCAAATTATTATCTTGCTCTTTTTTAGCCTCGATTTTATTACTTCATTTTAGATTACCATCCATTCTTTAATTCATTAAGTCCAATGGTGAATTTAAGTCCTCTAATGGAAAAATGGCTCAAACCAAGTGTTGCTTTAGGCATGAAAGAGACATCATACCATTGGTAATGGACCCCTAAAGGGATTAAAGCATTAAGTATGACATCTCAATCTCATACTTAAGCAAACAAATAGTTTGAAACTACTTTCAAAGCAAAACAAAAACCAAGAAAGGAGGGAGATTGCAGAGGTGATTAAGAGTGATCACAAGTATGGAAAGCCATAAAAAAAAAAACACTATAAACTCAAATGAGATGGTGTCTAATGCCTAAGACACCAAACTCATGAGGACAATTACACTACAAGCATGCAAAACAAAGCTCAAATGCAACAAACACTTAATAACAGTCCTAAATAAGTCCTAAAACATGCTGGAATTAAGGCAAAAATAGCTAGAATAATAAGCTAAAACATGGATCATGCTAAGCTAGTAAGCAAAACACAAGGAGGGGAGGCTAACCTGTAACGCCCCAAAAATTATAACATCGTATAAGTACAACAACCAACATTCATTATAAGAAAAGTGTGATTCTTTAACTTTTACAAAACAGTTCCACATGCAAATTATACATTCAATGATACCAAGTACATAAATCTATAACATGTAGAACCTCAATTCCAAAAATAAATAAATAAATGCCCTCAAGGGCTTACAAATTCCAAGGCTTAGGCCCGATTACACAAAAATGGTGTCTCGAACCCATACAGTTATAGCTCTTGGCTAACAAAATATACCACAACAAAAATAAGAGCCACTTTCTCTCCACAAAACATGTCCACGCCCTTAACTCAAGGGATCACCATATTTTTTCCTCGCACCAAAATCCTATAAGGGTGAGTATAAAGCCTAGTAGAGAATTCTTAACAAAGTATATATATTTTATCTTTTGAAAACTACTATGCTCCATGATAACTTGAAATCTCAACAATTCAAAATTTATCGCTTAATTGAAGGGGTGGTAAATACGACTCGTAATCCCTAGGTTGGTGTCTCGCAAGGGCATAACTAGCATTACTAAAACCCCACTTTACCGTAACTAACCGAAGGCACGTGGAACCTCCTCCGTGCATGTTTTTGGCCTTTCACCTCGACACTCGTGCCAACTTAAACAATTTCATCTACACCTCCTATTCGGATTTACTAACGATTTACTCCAAAACATGCTAATAAATCTCATTTCCCAACATTATTTCCTCAATGTATAAAGTTTCTAAATCTCAATTCAAAATGTGTATTAACCAATTGAATGGAAATGCCAAGCAACAATTATCAATGTAACACATAATTTCTCCACTTTCAAATATCTCCAACAAATATTCGAATAATCAAAATTTCCATTTCTCCCTTTCAATGCTATTTCACATAATAGCCACATATTCATTACAATTCATCAATATATAGTAACATTTCCATAATTCATACATTTTCAACATTTTAGTCATTTCAAGACTATAACAATATTTGGACAACGACTTCCAATCTCAACAATTCTCATATGTTATGAAACCCATCATCTATATATGTATTTGTATATAATCAAGAAATTTTCCATCTTCTTACTTATTGTGGCACATAAAATAATGTATTAACAATGTCAACCATGTGTTCTCAACTTCTTTTTAAAAAACCCCCAAATTTCTAGGTTTTTCTCACCACAATAACACACACACCTAAACATTTGAAAGAGACTCTAAAAAGAACATCATCCCTCAACCAATGTAGTTCAAACCCTTAAGAGATTATTTAAAAGAAACAAGGGTAAACCCACTTTTAAAATGACTCACATTCTTGAGCCAACACTCAAATTTCAAAGCCATCAAAAAGGGATTTCGAAATTTAACCAAATCTTGCAAAAACATATATATATATATATATAACTCTAAGAAAATTCCTATCTCAATTTTGTTGAAAAAAAAGAGATGAAAGCCCTAAATTTGACGATATTAAAACGCGATCTTCACCGCACACAACGAAGCCCTCAAGAAGTTATCCAAATTTGATGAAGAAACTTGGGTCAAAATGCCAATGGATTTGGAGAGATCAAAGATCTTGTGAGGTTTTCGGTAAGAAATGTAGAGAGAATAGAGATAAATATGTTTTTAGAGAGAGAGAGATGTAAGAAAAGTGATATACACTCAGCCCCAAAAGAGAGAAAAGACAGAATTTTCGGACTTAGTGGAGTCCCGCATGTGCGGCACCCATTCTCAAGACGTGGAGCGCCCTCCGCATGTGCGGCACTCATCCAAGACGCGGGCGCTCTTACTCAGACTCTCTAGCAAGACTCGTGATATAATGCGCCTCCAACCCAGATCCTCCTCTATTCCCCGCACGTGCGGCCTCACCTCCCGCATGTACGGCCCAAGGCCCAAGACGCAGCTTCGCTTCCTCGCCTAGGAAAATCTCTAGTTCACACCGACACTCGACCCAACCTCGCACCTCCTAAAACACAAGAAACTCGACACAGAAAATGAATAAAATCAAGCATTCTGAAATAAGCTTCCAAACACAACAAACCCAAGGTTAAACAAGAAGGAACGAGACAAATAACGTACCCAGTCATCACAACCTCCCCACCATAGGAAATTTTGTCCCCGAAATTAAATCAAACTACTCACCCTAAGGGGCTTCAAGTGATCAAAACCACGTTATTATATTCTCAATTTACCGCATTAATTCACTACCAAACCTCACAATCATCATCATGGTCACCTTACTAACAATAATCATCCAAAATAAGCATACGCATGAAGTTTTCAATGAATGTAGTAACAACCCACAATAACCTCATACTCAAAGCAACAATTTACATAACAACATACAAATAACAGTTTTAATACATTTCCTTCAAACACTGAGGAATAATATCAAGGAAACAACTTAAACATTTTCAAACAAATCCGGATTCTTAGAGCGGACTTCCGCCTCCCGTTCCCACGTTGCTTCCTCAACTCCATGGTGTCTCCACAACACCTTTACTAGTGGTATAGTTTTGCCTCGTTGCACTTGCTCTCCTGCATCTAATATTTGAACTGTCAAGGCCAGAAGAGGCATCCTCGCTACCTCCAAATCACCCCAACCAAGCGTAGGAGAAGGGACAGGGACATACTCCCTAAGCGTAGATCCATGAAACACATTGTGAACCCCAGAAAGTAGTGGCGGTAAAGCTAACCGGTATGCCACATCCCCAATTTGCACCAGTATCTCGAAAGGCCCAATAAACCTTGGAGACAATTTACCACTCTTATAAAATCTCATCAAACCCTGGCTTGGTGAAATTTTAAGGAACATATGGTCACCAACTTCGAAAGATAAAGGCCTCCTTTTATCTAAGATAACTCTTTTGTCGGCTTTGGGCGTAGCTAACCTCTTCCTAGTGAGAGCTATCTTTTCGTCGCCTCTAACAATTTTTGGACCCAACAATAGTGCATCACCCACCTCGCCTAACAAATCGCTGATCTACAAGGACGGCTATACAAGGCCTCAAATGGTGTCATCTTAATGCTAGCTTGATAGCTATTGTTAAATAATGTCTCCAAATTTTCAAGGCAAAATTACCCCTGCTAATTCCAAATCATGGATGGGGTAGTTTTTCTCATGAGTTTTCAATTGTCGTGAATCATAGGCCACAACCTTTCCCCCTTACATCAAGACACAACCAAGCCTATCCCATGACACATCACAATAAATAGTGTAGCCCAAACCTCTTTCTGGAATTAGCAAGACCGGTGCAGTAGTCAATTTAGTCTTAAGTTCTTGGAATGACCTTTACAAATCTCAATCCATACAAATTTGACACCCTTTCCAGTCAGCCTAGTCAAAGGCGCAGCTAGTCTAGAGAAGTCCCTTACAAAACGTCGATAATACCCCGCTAATTCCAAGAAACTCCGGATCTCAAAGACATTTATGGGTTGTTCCCAATCCTACATGACATCTATTTCTGAGGAGTCTGCAGTTACCCCTTCTCTCAACACCACATGACCCAAAAACTTCACCTTGGTGAGCCAAAACTCGCATTTCTCAAATTTGGCATACAACTGGTGCTCTCTAAGCAAATCAAGTACTACCCGTAGGTAAGCCTCGTGTTCCTCCTCGGAGGTTGAATAAATTAAGATGTCGTCCACAAAGACGACCATAAAACGATCCAAATGCTCTTGAAAAATTTGGTTCATCAAATCCATAAAGGAAGCTGGTGCATTAGTTGACCCAAAAGGCATTACAAGGAATTCATAGTGGCTATAACGCGTGTGAAAGGCCATTTTCTGGATGTCTTCCTCCCGGACCCTCAACTGATGATATCCTGACATCAAATCTATCTTTGAAAAGTAGCGAGACCCTCTAAGTTGGTCAAACAAATCATCTATTCTGGGTAAAGAACACTTGTTCTTAACTGTAACTTGGTTCAGTTTGCGGTAATCGATACACAACCACAATGACCCATCCTTCTTCTTTGCAAAGAGGGCCGGCACTCCCCAATGTAACGTACTAGAGTGAATGAACCCCTTGTCTAAAAGCTCTTGGAGTTGAATCTTCAACTCATGTAATTCGACGGGTGCAAATCTATATAACGCTATGGAAATCGGTGCCATGTCAGGCACTAAGTCAATGGAGAACTCGATCTCCTGGTGGGGTGGCAAACTAGTAAAATCCTCGGGAAAAACATCCGGGTACTCACAAACTACCCTTGGCAATTCAACACGAGCCCCATCACTCTCACTATCTAAGAGAGTTGCAAGAAGGCCACTAAGCTTGCTCCTACTACGAGGATCAAAAACTGGTGATAAGACCCCATCAGCTCGATCCTCTAGAAAATAAAAACAATCACCAATCGGGGTACACACTGTAACTCTTTGACAATAACAGTCAATCACAAAGTACAAAGATAACCAATCCATGCTTAGAATAACACCAAAACTCAACATGTCTAGCAACACAAAAGCAAACAAATGTCCACGCCCGGCAACCTCTATCTCATAACCATGACATCCCTGGACTAAGTCAACCGTACACCCAACTGGCAACTCTACTCTAAGCAGAGATGCTAACCGTGCCACCTCTAACCCCAATGTAGAAGCAAATGCAGTAGACATGAATGAATGAGACGCACTCGTATCTATTAACATATTAGCCAAATAAGTACACACAACAAAAATACCTCTCATAATTGAGGATCCCGTAATCGCTGGCACTTGCAGAATAAAGATATACGCTACAGTGGCCTTCCGATCCACCGCCATCTCTTGAGCATAGGCTCACAGACCGATCGAGCCAAGTAGTTTCTCTAATTAGCTCGCGATGTCTAAATTGAATGAGCTTGGTGGCTCGAAGTTTGCCTCGACCGATGCACTAGATGCGCCTCCCAACTAATGGCAAACTCTCTTCATATGCCTACCGACCACTGAAACAAGTAAGTCCTTGCCCTCTATTCTGGGACTGACTCTGGGATTGGTTAGGTGGTGGTAGTGGCAACATCTGCTGTCCTCCCCCTTTCTGTGGGCATGAAAAGGCCTTGTAACCCGGTTGGCTACACTTGAAGCATGAGAAACTACCCAGTGTGCTCTTCCCCAAGCCCGCACTAGGCAAGGAAAAGGTGGATCTAGTCTGTTGTGATTGGGAGTGGGATGAAAAGTTCCCCCTATTCATCTTATTAGGCCAAAAATCTCCCTGTGGCTGTTGGCCTCTAGACCTAGAACCCTGAATTCATTCATTCTCGGCTTGTACTGTAATCTCCACATGTGTCGCCGCCTCTACAAGGCAGTTATAGTTCCGGATCATGTTTCTTGTAACTTTGAACAAGATCTTGATTCTCAACTTCTTCTCAAACTCAATGCAACGGCGTTCTTCCGTTGTCACCAACTCCGATGCAAACCGGGACAAACTAGAGAAGGTCGTTTTAAACTCGGCCACGGACATATTGAGTTACTTAAGGTCTTGAAATTCTTGCCTCAACCTCTCCCTAGTAGTGAGAGGTATATACTTATATTGGAAAGCAACCACAAAAGCTTTCCACGTCGGCTCCACTCTACGCTTGGCGTATTTCTACCATTGGCCCGTATCCCCTTTGAGGTAGTAACTCGTTAGAGTCACCTTTAGCTCGCTATCCTCAATGTGAAGCATCTCGAATGTCTTCAGTGTTTGTTCAAGCCACTCATCCACTTTCTTAGGCTCGGGGCCACCATGGAACTCATCCGCTTTGGCCTACAAAAACTCCCTAGTAAGAAAACTCGCCCTTGTTTCTACGGCATTCTCTCAGGCATGGTTCTCTACCCTTAACATGTTCATTGATTCCCTCAACCCCCCCGCCATTTTCGAGCTAGGGCCTCCATTGCGGCTTGGCCCGCTTGCTTCAGAATTTTCGCTTGCCCTACTTGCTCGACTACATTAGCTTGGTCCGCTTGCCCAGCTGTATTGGCTTGGTCGAACCCTTCCTCTTGCACCGGAACCTCATGGATCTAAGATTCATGTACACCCCGGCGAGCCCTACCATGCCTCCTGCCTCTACCACCACGACCTTGACCTCTTCCTGACATCCTAAGAAGGAACAAGAGAGATAATTTAGCACATGAACCCACATGTGCTCGCAATTTGCCTCACATGTTTGACCACAACAATTCTATATAATTCTCTACCATATAAACAATCTAGTTTCACTCCACATAAGCACTTAGTCACATAAACACATACGGATTATACCTTTACGATGAAATTTGTCCGACAAAAAACCCAGAATTCTTAGTAGAATGAGTATTGATCAAGTACCCTTCTAATAAGACCTCAAGGAATTTAACAAGTGTAAACAATGTCCCAAAAGTCCAATCCCAGACCCATTTAATCATATAAACATGCTATCATATAGTCACAAAAAACAAAACATTTCCTAATCATGCAAGATGAACCCCCTGTGGTAAAACAACCACTTCCCACAAGCCCCAAGTATTCAAACCCGGTAGCTTCGATACCAAGCTATAACGCCCTGAAAATTATAACATCATATAAGTACAACAACCAACATTCATTATAAGAAAAAGTGTGATTCTTCAACCTTTACATCTGATCAGTAAGGTTTGTACAAAACAGTTCCACATACGAATTATATATTCAATGATATCAAGTACATGAATCTATAGCATGTAGAACCTTAATTCCAAAAATAAATAAATAAATGCCCTCAAGGGCTTACAAATTCCAAGGCTTAGGCTCAGTTACACAAAAATGGTCTCTGGAACCCATACAGTTATAGCTCTTGGCTAACAAAATAAACCACAACAAAAATAAGAGCCACTTGCTCTCCACAAAACACGTCCACGCCTTTAACTCCGCAGGATCACCACATCTTTTCCTACACCAAAATCCCATAGGAGTGAGCATAAAACCCAGTAGAGAATTCTTAACAAAGTATATACATTTTATACAAACTTCACTGTTAGACTTATTTATTTTGATGATTTGTTTAATTATGTTTTAATTTATTTAAAAGAGAAAAATAGAATCCAAAATTTATTTTGATGATTTATTTAGTTATATTTTAATAGAATCAAAATTTAATTTGATGATTTATTTGAAAGAGAAAAATAGAATCAAAATTTATTTTGTCCCATTATTTCTCACCTAAACGTTTATCCTAAATGTTGTTAGAATGTATTTAATATTTGATTAAATCAGGAGTTCAAACAGCCTAAAATAAAGATTCAAACAAATTAAAGATATAGCAGTACCAAAAGGTTCAAAAGGTTCAAGTGAAAGATATTCAAATTTGTAATGATGGAGTGGAAGATATTCAAATTAGTAATAATGTAGTACAACGTCTATAAACGGCTATAAATTCAAATGAATACAACGACTACAAACAGTTATAAATTCAAATGAATACAAAGGCTATAAACGGCTATAAGTTTCATTATATATACCAAAGCCTCTAATGTAAACAAGTTACAAAAAAAACCAGAAAATATTCTTTGATCTATAATCACTCACATCTATTCTCTGAAAAAATTCTCTAAGAAGTGTTCTTCAATTTTTGTTTACATCCTCTTTCATAAATTATACACTGAGCCTTATAGCATTTAACTCATCTTTCCTGTGTGAGGTTTCCAGAAAAACCAGAGTTTCATTTTTATATCTATCTTTGAGAGATAATTATTGTAGCTTTCTGTGAAAGCAAAAACACCTTCTTTTCAACCTTGGAAGAGTGTAGTACACTCAGTGTTCTTAACTTAGAAAGTCTGTGTAAAATCTGTGGAGGATTGATCCATCTGTGAAAAGGTTGCTAGCACCCTATAAAGCTAGAAGATAGTGGAAAATCTCAAGCGAAGCTTGAGGAGTGGATGTAGGCTTGGTTGAAGCCGAACCACTATAAATCTGTTTGTCTCATCTTCCCTAATCTCTTTACTTTCCTACTACTGCTATATCTATATAATATTCATGTGGTAATTATTTGATTTACCCTGTATGTTAGTTATACTTCATTGTTATTTTTCTTGATCATTTATTGCTAAGTTCATCATTGTGTTTGTTAATAATTTGTTGTACTAGTAGTTAATTTTATTGGGGTATTATTAATTTTAATTTGTAAAAACCTAATTCACCCCCCTCTTAGGTTACTTTTTGGGTAACAATTGGTATCAGAGCTTGGGGCTCTTGTTTAGATTTAACAATCTTAAGTTTTTGATCCATAGCAACCATATATTCTACTTACTCTGCCAGAGGACAAGCTAGCAATAGGCCACCTCTCTTTGATGGTAGTATAGACACCCCATTTTTGACCGTCCTCAAGACTTTGACGCCACCGCTTGAACACCGGTGATTATCCATGTTTGTGTTCGCTTGGAGTTCTCGGAGGTCTCGATGCGCCTTACCCCGTGATCTCCGAACTCATCGCTTAGTGTCCGGGTTTTGCACCAAACACTTATGTTTTGCCTTGGAGGTGGAATGCCTTGTGAGGCATCCCCACACATCACCTGGTCATGGCTAGAGGCCACTACCGGTGTTTTGTTGCCATCGGCAATGTATATTGCCGGTCGGCATTCTTTGTTGCTGGTCGGCAGTCCATTTTGTCAAAATGGCAATTTTGAGCAGCCGACTACTGTTTATCTGCTTTTGCAGATATTTTAATACAGCTGGCTTGCATTTTGTTCCCCTCCATACACGTGTATGGAGGGATGGCTTCCTTGTTAGCTTCTTGAGTAAGCTTTACAAGATTGGCTTCTCTATAAGAGGAGCCCTCCTCTCTTGGCTTTAGGGTTAGACAAAAAGGTTAGAAAATATACAGAGGAGAGCTCTGGATTAGGGTTAGGGTTTGTGTCTCACCTATCTCTATTTCTCTCTCTTTTTTTACCTTTGTGTGTATAAGTGCATTTGTGTCTTACTATTACACACAAACACATAGTGTTACACTTTCCCTTGGCTACTGAGGTTCTAAGAGGTTGTTCTTGAGGTTCTTGGGTGGTTTTGAGCTTGGAGGAGCAACTGGTCCACCATTGTTGAAGAAGGTCAACAAGGGTAAGAAACTTGCTCATTTTTACCCTATTCTTGCATACTATTTTTTCCTATCTTAGAACTGTTTTTGAGCTTAGTGTATAATATAAAAAAATTCTTTTTTTGGGCCCTCTAAATAGTTTGTTTAGAGTGTTTTGTGGTTTGGAGGTGTTTGACCCCTCCTGAGCCTTGAGAGGCCCCATTTTGTGCTATTTTGGGTGAGCTCCTGGACTTTGTTTGTTTTCACCACTGAAATCTTGAGGGATTTCAGTGGTAAGGATGGTGCCTTGAAGTCCCAAGAAGGAGAGGGCCACCCCCTCTCCTCATTGTCCTTGAAAAGGGCCATTTTTGCCTCTTTAATGAGCACCTAGCTAAGCCTCATGTTGACCATGCCTTGGCTGTTATTTATGCTTATTTTGCCATGAAATAGCATTGTTGTATGTTGGTTTTGGTACACCATGCTTGCTTAGCATACATGCCTTGTAATGTCATTTTGTTGCCTTAACATGCCTTAGGTTGTAAACCATTATTCTAGCATGCTTTAGGCTTGGCTTTGTGAAGCTTTCATGTTTATTTTTCCATGTTTAAGGTCTGTCCTTAGCCATTTTGGTCGGCCATGACATGCATTGTATAGCCCCTTTGCATTTTGGCTTGTTAGCCTTAAGTGTGTGAATGTGTAGCATGCATTACTTGCTTTGATTTGGTGGTTTGGAACCACCCAACATGCCATTTCAGTCCTTATAACATGCTCACGTGCTTGCATTTCATAGCTCTTTTGATGCTCCAAATGTTTGTGTTGTATGCTCCATGTTAAGCATTGGTGTATGCCTTTATACTTGAGCCACTTAGATGCCATCTAGGTATCCCTTGGGTGTTGTCTAGGCTCTTTTAGACTTGTTTTAAGTCCTCTTAGCCTTGTGAGGCTTGGTTGACTTAGTCTTGGTTTAAGCCTCTTGGCTTGTCTTGGGTTTTTGGCCTTGTTTGCATGCCTTGTTTGTCTTGTTTAATTGGTTTAGCACCTTTTGTAACATGATTTTCAATGCTTACCTTGCATGCCATTAGTCCATGTTATGCCTCTTTCAAGTGTACTTGAGAGTTGCTCTTTTGTGCTTGAGTGTTAGCCCTTTAACATGTGCATGTGTGTATGTGTGTTTAGTCCTCATTTCATAGCACTTTGGCCACCGTTTTGGGCCTAATTAGAGCTGCCTAAATCATGTTTAAGTCCATCCTATGCTTGCTTGCATGCTTATCTTGCATGTTTGTTTGCATGCTTGCATGTATACCTTGTATGCTCATGTTGCATGCTAGTTCATATGCCTAGGTTGCATTGCATCTTGCATGCATGCCTTGTTCCTTGATCTAGTGATAGGAATTGGGCCCCTTTGGTTTGTTGGTTTGCATTGCATTTGACATCAAAATGTGCACACTTGGTCCCTTGGGCCATCACGCATGGAAATGCGCGATTGATGGTCCGAGAACCAAGGAGCATGTCCCTTTGAGTCACTAACATGATAAGGGACATGATTGGTGCATATATGGCTTGAATTGCATTGCCATGCAAAGCTCGTCTCTCTTCATCAAATAGGTTCTCAGAAGAACTTTTTGTCGATCGACTACAGAGTGCCGAAGAAACAATTGGTGGTGATGTATTCATTCTCGACGAATATCTCCTACGGCCGGGCTATTCTACCCACCAAGTGGTACCGACATGCTGCTCAAAGAGGCAACCCCGAGGCTTTGGAAGCCTTCAAGGAGTACAAGAGGAAAAATAGAGGCACTGCATGGCGGCATTTTCGAGCAAGACCGAGCATGCATTGCAGACTCTCCCGAGGCGGTTCTCGCTTTCCCTAGATTAGTTAATTTACTTAGAAAATTAGATGGACTGTAATATATAATTAGCCTGTAGGTTAATTAGTCTGTATATTTATTTGGTCCCTCCGGGCGAGGGCAAATCTGTAATAAGTGTAGGTGCGTGTGTGTGCATGTCTTCCAATCCCCACTTCTTTCCTCCCTTTTATTTACCCGCTTATGATAGTAGATTAGGGCATGTTTAAATTAGCATACCTTATGCTATGCATGCGTGCATCCATACATTTGTCTTGCATGCACCGAGCTCGGTATATCATGCTAACTGCATTTGTACTTCAAATCTAACTTGAATACATGCATCAGTTGATCGCATTTCACATGCCATGTTTAGGTTAGCGAGCCTACTCTAATTGCATCCTCAGATGTGTTGCATTAGTCAAACTTAACATGAACTAGGACCATGCATGTTTGCTAACTAGTTTATTGTTTTGGCACGGAGTACGATGTAAGTATTTTCATGCTTTAGCATACCGCATGCGTGTGAGTGTTAACCTGACAGCATGCTTACCATGTGACTAATTGCTTATGTGAGATAAACTGCTTGACTGCCTGTGGGTGAAGGTTGGATTGTTTGAGTTGGGAAAACTTGTTGAAACTGTATTTTAGCCTACTTAAAGTAGCAAATTTCAAAGTGGTTTTCAAGTCGAACGGATAGGCAAAGCTTAATTCCAAATTAGGCAATCTAGTCTATACTTGTTTGTCATTGCATAACATAGTAATTCTAGGCTAATAACCGGAATAAGAACACATAACGTTTTCAAAATCGGATATCACGGTTAGTAGAGGCCGATCTTCGGACCGGGCAAGAGGGGGTGCTCATAGCTGACCTTCCCCAATCGTACCCAAGCTCCCGAGCCGAGGCAACTTTGGTGATAACGAACACGTGACCTTTGGCACCGAGTCAGGGTTTCCTAAATTCCCCCATTAATAAAATATTTAGGTGGCGACTCTGTATCTGGCAAAGCAGTCCATGTTTGGCACTTCTTTTCAAAAATCTGTTTTCTCAAAACGATTTTCCGGATTTGGACTCTTTGGTTCAGATTTAGAACCGCAAACAAAATCGAAGTCCTGGCCAGAAGTCAGAATCAGGGCGTGTTACAGGTAGTAATTACATTCATTGGAAAGAAAAAATGACTTTGTATCTTCAAGCTACCAATTATGCTTTATGACTCATTATCACTAAAGGTCCTAAAATCCCTACCAAGGTAGTAGACCATATCGGTGCACTACTACAAAACATATAAAGATCACACTTTTTTGTGTGATGTATGTTATTTAATCACACTTTTAAGTTTTATTAAAGAGTGATCTTTGGGAGTGTGATTAAAATGGGTCATTTTTAATCACACTTTTTAAGTGTATGTAATAATATTTAGATCACACTTTTTAAGTGTGATTAATAAAATTTAAATCACACATTTGAAGTGTGATTAAAAATTTAGATCACATCTTTTAAGTGTGATTAATAACTAATAAAATCTGTGATAAAAAAATGGTTTGACATATTTGAAAAATAATCAATATTATTTTTGTATGCACATTTGAAGAATGTAACACACTATATACTATACTTTGAGTTATAACCACATATTGAATAGAATAACGTCATATATATCATAAATGAAAAGTAAATGTTCAAAAGTATATACAAAGGAATTAAATAAAAAAGATTTAACTGTGCTTACATAGATTAAAAAATGAAAAAACTTACAAACCTAAGTTCTTCAATTCTTTGACCATATTTTGCATCTCTCCAAGAAATTTCTGACCTGAAAAATAAAAATACAAATTAATTCACAAACCGCTGATGCATATGAATAATCTAAAAAGTTAATTCAAAGAAACCAAAATAGGAACATTAATAATCGCTGATCTTAATCCTTTTGGAAGTAACTTCCCTGTTAGCAATTAGATGCCATAGTACCTCAGTGTCAATGACATTGTAATTAGGAGGTCACTAATGAGCATAGTATTTAAAAATGATAAAATCTCAATACAGCTTGTGTACGATCTTTTTGTGGATGTATATTATTATTTCTGTTGAACCATAATTCTAGTACCCATAAATAAATAAATAAAAACTCAAGAATTTACTCTCTTTTTTCTTTTTCTTTTTTTTTTTGGGAGGGGGAGTACATACATTGTAGTTACTATTACCACTGTCACGACCCAAACCCTACTGGGGTTTAGCATCAGAATCGCCAAGAATCCGAGATTATCAAGGCCCGCTAAAAGAATACAAGAAAAGCAATCTGAGTGGCCTAGCGGAAGCCAATACAGTAAATAAACAATGTCCAACGAGTCAGTGATACAGATGCCAAAAAGATTTTTTCACATATTCTGAGCAGACATATACATACATGTCATTCAGTGAAACAGGGACTTAATCCCTATTACAGTACAGTACGGTGCAATATACAGTCTATACAATAATATAAAACAGTGCGGAAGGGGAATTACTAAAACACCCCTAAGCCTTAGCTTGGTAGGCTCGGAACCTCGCAGTGAGGCACATAGGTTGGCTTGACAAAACTGGAGTTAACCCTGACGCCTCTAGTTTTGATCCGGTGCCTGTAACCTACATATATATATGAGCAGTGAGCTAAAGCCCAGTGAATAACATAAAGCGTAAAGGGGTTTAGAATGAATGTCCTTACAGTAGTGAAAACAGTTCATTTCAATCAGTATTTCAGTTATTCAGTACAATCAGTCATATGTGGTACATCCATTAGCATAACAGTACAGTAAGCAGTAGGTCTTAAAGACCGAACAGTAATGATGGCCATCAATCAGTAAACAGTAGTGGTTCCACGAGGGAACCGACAGAGATCTCTCAGAATAAAGAATAAGCGATGGGTGCTAAGGATGCCACAGTACAGTTCAGAAATAAAGGACATACATTCATTCAAGAATAATACCAAGAAACAGATTCGGTCAAGATTCAAAAGATAATCATTTGGACATATCTTTACACAATTGTTACTCACAGAGTTCTGGGCTACAACGAACTAGAGCGTCTCATCGGGATGCCAACCCTAACAGTACAGAACGAACACACTCTAAGTTACACAGTTGGGAAAGATAATTATTAACTCCCTATTATGCCTCGGTGTGTTCTACATCTATATCCTCATTAAGATGTCTAAAACTAGGCCTAAGAATGCCTAAGATGAAATAAGGGTGCAAAGATGTACACAGAAAACATTTTCAGAATTTCAGTGAAACAGGGTTCCGCTCGAGCGCAAGTTTCCCCGCTCGAGCGGTCAAGGAACAAAGGTCCCCGCTCGAGCGTCAACTTCACCGCTCAAGCGGACCAAAAAGTACTGGATAGGTGAAATCTTCGCTCGACGCCCGCTCGAGCGTGTCACCCAATCCTCCGCTTGAGCGCTCAATACTCCGCTCGAGCGGACTGATACACAGTGCAAGATGCTGGGAGCTCGATTTTCCCGCTCGAGCCGCACTTCCCCCGCTCGAGCGGACGATCAAAATCTGGAAAACCCAGATTCGAACTCCAAGTTCAAAACCAAGTTTTCAAACACTAAAATCGATCCTCTTGGGCCTATTTTCTGGAAAACCTTTGTAAACACATGGGATCACATGATTTGAAGCTCAATTTAAGAAATCAAAGCCCAAGGGTGTTTAATTCAAACTCAATTTCACACCACTTTTTCATGAACAAGATGAACATACACATGCATGAATTCAAATCATTTCCTAACTTCAATGTTTGCTCAAATGAGCTCAAACCTTTCAAAAACATGATGACAACATGAATTACAACAATATTATGAACATGCATGTAACAATTTGTCATGAAATCAACTCAAAAGTCAACAATTCAACCATGCATGCAAGAATTAAGCTATAATCCAACATGTATGAACTAAAACATGACTTAGTTCTACAATGAAGCATGGATTATGCAAAAACTAGCTCAAAGACACAATCAAGAGGATGAACGGTCTACCTTAGGTGTAGAATTAGAAATGAGGGAGCTCAATTATGCAATTAACCTTCTAAAACTACAAGCCTTAAAGCAATTCCTCAAGAACAAGCCAATACACAAGATGAAATCACTCTCTCACTTTCACTCTTCTCTATTTCGGTGGGTTGAGCCAAGAATGAGAGCTGATCAATGTTTTGGTCACATAAATGAAGCTTCAAAGTGTTGACATAGTGGGCCACTCGGTGTGGCAAAATGGTAATTATAACTAACAATGCAATTAGCTCAATTTAATCCAGTTTAATCATACTAAATCAACTTCCAATTAAATATGCCATAAAATCACATAAATTATGACGATCACAAATCACTAATCAATTTCTGGTTCGGTCGCCGATAAGGCCTTCAATTTACAGTTCAAACATATAAACATGAACAGATAATCACACACTCAACAGATAGAAAATGCATTTAGACATATACAGTCAGTCAATCAGGTTCAGATCTCAGTCAGACAGTTCAGTATTCCAATAATTCCATTATCAATCAGATTCAGTCCCAGTTTAGCAGTAATCAGTAGTTAATCATTCATTAATCGGTAAACAGTGTGAGGGTTGTTACAACCACCACCAGCAAGTTTTGGAGAAGCAGAGGCTGCATTTTCTTTTGCACCTTTGGAAGAATAAGAAGAAGAGAAAACAGCTACCCATTTCATGCATGTCTGTCTACCAAAGAATAAGTGCAAACACTAACAGCTGGCACAAGCGTATGAAAAATCATAAAGAAAATACATTTATTATCTCAAAATACCTGGCCAAGCATTGTAGCCTCTGCTTCAATTCCTCCAACTCCCTAGCCAGCAACTCCTAAGCCAGCAATCATTGTTGTATGGGAATCAATTCCAACCAAGCTATCAGCGTACAGAATGCCATTTGTGTTGAAAACAACCCGTCCAAGGTATTCAAGATTAACCTGAAAATTACCAGAGTCACTTGCTAAATGCCAAACCTACCAAATAGTATTATAGTGCTAAAAAAATGAGAAAATTTGGACTATGATTTACAAGAGGCTGGAGGTAAATGTGGCTTTACTCCAGAAGCCCCACAAATAGTTAAACATTGCAAACCTCATGTATTGAGCCTATGCCTATCTAATGTTTTGGCCCTTTTACGAGTAAACCATTTATACCATCTTAAGATCAAATTCTTGCACCTTGCCATGAGAATTTTCCTTAACAACAATATAAAATCTAGACATAGAAATATCCTTGATGCACTAATGATGCCAAAGTCTTACCTAGTGGACAATACCAGAACCAGGAGGAACAATGAGCATATTGTGAAAAGCATTTGAACCCCACTTAAGAAAAACAAACCTCTCCTTGTTTCTCTGAAATTCAAGCCCCATATTTGCCTACACTGCATTTTCACTTCTTGCCACATCAACCTGAACAGAATGGTCAATGACAAGATCCACTGGAACCTGGACATAACATTTTTCTTAGAACACATGATGTGAGAAAAAGAGTGATAACTATTCACACACTACAAGAATTAGCACTTTTGCCACTAAAAATTTAGTCGGCAAAAGTTATCCGCAACTAATTTTTTTAGTCGTCACTTTGGTCGCCAATTGAGGGTCGTGAAAAGTAATTAGCGACTAAAAACTTCTTTAGTTGGGAAAAAGTTCTATTTGCCAACTAAATTTTTTGTCGCTAAATATATAATTACTGCGACTAATCCATTTAGTAGCTAAAACACTTTAGTCGCGAAAAGTCATATTTTTCCAACCAAACATGTTAGTCGCCAATTATCACATTCCACAACCAAACATGGTAGTCGCCAATTGTCACATTCAACGACCAAAAAGTTTGGTCGGCAATTCTCACATTCAACGACCAAAAAGTTTGGTCAGCAATTATCAGATTCCATGACTAAAAAGTTTGGTCGGCAATTTGCACATTCAACGACCAAAATATTTGGTCGCCAATTGTCACATTCCACAACCAAAAAGTTTGGTCGGCAATTGTTAGATTCTACAACCCAAAAGTTTGGTCAGCAATTCATACATTCAACGACCAAAATCATCATCTTTCTTACCGTCTGAATCTAAATTAGGAGTGATCCATCGAACCAACACACCCAGGTGGATTTAATTAAACTTATTACAGCTCCCATTCCAACTTCATTCGTCAATACATATCACATCCCTTCGCCGTAAGTAGTTAATCTGACAGATGAGTCCAAGTAACAGTTCCTCAGAGAGCGTGAACTGAGACACGCATTCTTAAGAATTACATGGATTTTGAAATGCAGCATGGTATATCCTTCATAAAGTTTAAATAAGAATTGGGTGATCTCTACTATAAATGTTAACAACTAAACTCTACAGTACAAGTCATACACACTGTGTGAAGATAGTATAAATTACGAATCAGTCGACCACCATAAAGTTTTTAGTTAAAATTAACTGTTCCTTCCAGATACATAAAAATTACCTCACCTTGAAAAACTACTAATTACATCAAGACAACTCCAGTCCAAACCATAATAAGCTAACAAGAAGCTTCTTTTGAGCATGTTTCACATGTTTTCAACATTTCAATATAAGTAGCATTGTAGCTCTTATGTTTCAACAGAAAATAATTCCTGGAATATATTTTTCCAAAAAACTATAAATATATTAGGTCAGACTAATTAAGATAATAAAGTAATATGAATAATGGAATAAAACTATAGAGTGTATTCAATCAACTTTAGGACTGTTTTATGCCTAAAATTTACTTCAGTAGTCTCAAGAAAGATTTATCATTTTTTTTTCCAAACAAAATGAAAAGGCCTAGGCACTTCTCAATTTATGGAAAACACAACTATGGTGTCAGGTCAGTTCTTTTACCCAGAGTTTCATTATCCATATTTTTCATATAAAGAAGTTAGGAACAAATGGTAGAACCCAATCGAGACTTAACAAGCCTTGTGTTTGTATCATTAAAATCAATCTACAAGAAAGTAATAACAATTCAAAAAGAATAGGCAAGAAATGTAAGAAGTGTACCAAGAACCTTTTTTATAGTGATCCCGGTATTCCCTTACGGTATTTGTCGTATTCCGGACCTTGGTTCCGTGGAGTTGGTAGTTGCATCCATCTTATTGTCATCCTTTGATCCCTTTTATTTGAATTCTAGTGTGTGTTGGGCGTGTTTCGAGCGAGGGGGTTGAGCCTTGGGCAAATTTCTTGTTGCTCAGTTTTTGGTCTTTACGCTCGAGCGGACGTTCCTACGCTCGAGCGGAGTTCACATCATTCCGGCATCTCGCGTCCCTGCAAAACTTCTGCAGGTGTGATTCTGGCGCTCGAGCGGTTTTCCTGCGCTCGAGCGGAGCGCGACTGTTGGCGCTCGAGCGGGAAGTGTATTTTTGGTGTGAGTTCTGGGAGGGGGAGACTTGCGCTCGAGCGGACTGGTTTTCACGCTCGAGCGAAGGTGCTTTATGCGTGTGTGTTGGCGCTCGAGCGTATATTCTTGTGCTTGAGCGGACCATGTCTTTTGTCCTTTACGCTCGAGCGCTCTGTTTTCCGCTCGAGCGGACCTGTCGTATATCAGACGACTTGAAGGCATTTTTGAATCACTTTTCACTTTCCTTTCTCTCTCTTACTTTCTAAAAAGTCATTTTGAGAGCTCCTCTCTCTAGAAACTCCCTTCTCTCTAGGGTTTGATCTAGTTAGAGGGTGTCCCTTACCTTTTGCCTTTGCAAAAATGTTGTTGATCGTCGAGGGCGTCGTTTTGATCCAAAAAGTTTGGAGTTTGGAGGACGTTGGGTTTTGGCCTTCACCCCGTTGGAGCTCTAACTTCGAGGTAGGGATAACCTACTCCATCTTATGAATTTTGTCTTTGAATTTTGGCATTTTGATAGATTGGGGGTTGTTGGGTAATTTTGAGAAAGTTTGGGTCTTTTGTGTATTTTTACAAAAGTTGGGATTTTATTTAAAATGAACCCATATGCAAGATTTGGCATAGAGAAACGAGATTAATGTTGGAACATTGATAGAAATGGAACCTTAGAGTGTTTTGTGAATTATGGTAATTTACCCTAATTGGTTTAATTAATTAATGCTTGTAATTAATTAAAGAAAATGAGGAATTGGGTTGGAAATGTTGAAATTGGGGATGTATGGGACTAAGGGGTGTAGTTGAATCATTCATTACTCACCTAGTTGAAATGTTGATATATTATCCATTTGTGCATTTATTTCCTGCTTAGAGATAATTGCGTTGTGCTACTGGTGGAGGGTAGTATTGATTGTTGTAGATAATGCATGATGATTAGGCAAACTGAAACTAATCTATTGGATGTGTCATAGAGTATGACGGTTTGTAGAATACATTAAATTTATGTATTAATTGATTGTGCATATGATCAATGTGTTTATATACATTATGTGTAGACGGCGGATGGAATACATTAACTTTATGTGTTGATTGATTGCGTATATGCTTCTGTGTTTATATGCATTGCTTGTGTATGGAAGGAGATGGGGGATGTACTCCACGGTTTAGGGGAAGATGGGGAATGTACCTCTAAACTGGTTAATGGTTATGGGGAGATGGGGGATGAACCCGAGGATGCAGCTCATATGCTCTCCCATCGTAGTTATGATACTGACTCATATGCTTATGGATTGAAGTGTTGATACAGCTCATATGCTTATCAATTGAAGTGTTGTTTGTTTGATTTGATATAGCACTAACATGTATATCATTATCGTTTTGTGAAGTACGGAAGTATCTGGATTGATTTGATATAGCACTAACATGTATATCATCATCGTTTTGTGAAATACGGAAGCATCTGGATTGATTTGATATAGCACTAAAATGTATATCGTGATCGGCCAGAAGTATAGAAAATGTTTCTATGTTAAGTTGATACCATACAACTCCAACATGTGTATCATAAGTAAAGTATGGAAGTGGCTATGTGTTTTTGATACAACACCAACATGTGTATCTTTAATGAATTTTCGAAAGTGTTCTAATGATGAATCATAGTCTCATCAAATGTTTTGACCAGAGTACTGAGCCTAGTTTTCAAACTCAAAGTCGAATAAGGAATGGAGGGTGAATTGTAACATAGACTTAATTATTTTGGAATTGTAAAATGAGGTAAGTGAATGTGTGAGTGTCGACCATCTATTAGTTGCTAATCTTTTAGTCATTGTTCATAGTTGGTTTAGTGTATTTCTACTGGGCTGTGGCTCACCCTATATGGGAACATCATTTTCAGGTGCAGGTAGCGTGACACCTCCAAGGACATAGCTTGGAAGGCTAGAGGCGGACATCATTCTTTTTTTTTTATTTTATTGTTCTATTCTTTTGATGTATTATGTGTAGATACAAGCCAAGGGCTTAATGTGTAATTGAGCTAGTACTCTCTTTTGTAACCAAGTGTTGACTTGGAAAGATGTAAGCCCTTTAGGGCATTAGCTTTTGCTGTGATATGTAATATCTTTTAAAATGAGAAACTCTGATGATTAGAAACTGTTGGTCTTCCTTATATTAATGCATGTTTATATTGATGGGTTTAATATTATTTTGAGGGCGTTACAACTTGGTATCAGAGCGTACCGGGTTCGAATACTTTGGGTACGTGGGAAGTGATTAGGATCACAATGGGTTTGTCTCGCTTGTTAGAGACTTAGATGTAATGTTATGTGCTTATGTGATAACATGTTCATGTGGCTATTTGAGTATGGGATTTGGTTTCTAGGATGTTGATTGGATCCTTGGGTTTCTGGGAGTCCTGTTGGAAAGGCACCTGATCAATGCCGTTTCTAACTGGAACTCTAGTAACGCCTCGGGACTATCATTATCCGGAAATGAAATTCGTAAGTGCTTATGTGTTTATGTGCTTACGTGGAGTGAATTACAGTTGTCCATGCATTAGGACGCGAATGTTTAGTTTCGGCACATTTATGAATGTGCTAATATCCTTTGTTACTTTTACTAGGATGCCTAAGCGAGGAAGTTGTGATTTCCCTCCTTCCGCTCGGGAAGAGTTGCGGAAACAGTTTGTGGAGTTACGCCAAGGTACTACACCCTTGGTGCGGTTTGAAAGATGGTTTGCTAACCTGTCAAGGTTTGCTCCAGAATTGGTGGAGACGGAGGAGTTGCGCTGTGCGGAGTTTGAGAGTAAGCTGTGTGACGACATCCGTGTAAGGCTAGCGGGGTCTTGGCATAGGAGTTATAGTGTGCTTGTTAAGGCGGCTGCCCATGTTGAGGCTGCGGTGCTAGCAATGGGGCAAAGTGGGGAGGGAGCCATCTCGGCGACTCCCGTGACTCCGGGTGTTGGTAGGCCTTTCAAGAGGCAGAGGGGTTTAGACCAGCAACAGGGAGGTAGGGCTAGAACTACCCTTCCAGTGTCGGATTCGGATATGGGAGAAAGTAAACAGAGGGGTGTCATTTGTTTCAGATGCGGTCTGCTAGGCCACAAGGTTTCGGTTTGCCCACGGAGGAAGGGGGCAGGGTTAGCAGTTCAACCAGTAGTGGTAACACCAGGGTCATTTAACCAGCCAGACTTTGGGCCGGCTGAAAGTCCAGTGGGGAGGCAGTTGTTGAAGCCTTCATCAGCTCAGACTTCGAACCAGGCTCGTACTCGGGAGCCGCTTACTTGTTGGGTGTGTAATCAGCCGGGTCATATCCGGCGTTCAGAGTCGACCAGGGCTTCTTTGGGGGTTTACAACCTAGTCGGGTCCAAATTTTTTCGACCGGGCCTTATTCGGAGCAAGACTGCTTTGGGGGTCAAACAGGCCAGATTTCGAGGGCCTCAGTAGAGTCGAGTTCCCAAGCTCCAGTTGGGAAAAATTCGCAGTTGTTCCAAGGGTGGCCGGTTGGGGCACATCGGTAGTCTGTGTTCGTGGCTTGTAAGCTCATAGGATATCTTGGATCAGAGAATGACCAACTTTTGAGGTCCAGTGAGGAGTGGTAGTAGTGGTAATACCGAGGGGGTTGGTTTTGTTTTAACTAATCCGTTTTGTAACTGGTGAATTATCGTCTTGTAGCCATTGGGTTCTGTTGTGTAACCAATGTGTTTTTGGGAATGTTGACAACATCTAAACTGTTTGTTTATATATATATACATATATGCTTTGTTTGTTAATTTCCCTGGATTGGGTGGATTGGGGCATGTTATAGCTCTAAAGTCTTATTAATGTAGTAAGTTGCTGCAAGACCATAAAATTTTTGGTATTAAATGCATTTGAATGCGTGTAACTTGATTTGGGAGAGATGAGGGCTGAGGAGCCATGTTTTCAAAATTTGGGGACCCCGAGGGGTGCTTGTCTTAGCCAAGGTAATATTGGGGCGAGAACTGTTTCACTTGCCGAGTGTATGTGGAATTTCAGAGGGGTGTTACCTATTTAAAATTTCGTGCGGATGTAGATTTTTGGTCCACTGTTGGGTGAACTCGAGGGGACGTGAAGTGTGCGACTAATACCAGATATAGTATGTACTTAATATGGTGTCCTACTGGGGCATAGCGCATAATCTTGTTAGGATTAGACTTGTACCTTCGTGGTAGGTAACGTTGCCGAATTGGCATGTGTTATGATGGGTCGTTCGATAGAGGGAGTGTTAGTCCCTACATAAGGGAGTGGCTGTTAACATCGGGAGTGGTACGTTGTGAGCAGCTGGTGCTATATCTCGGGTAGTAGCCTATGGGCGTTTCGTAAGTTTTTGAACTTCCTTACCTTGATTGAAAGTGATAGATTCGTACCTTAACACTGGTTAGGTCGGGAGATGCTGTTGTGAGAGTTGATTGGGTGTATGAACCGTGGTTGGGGTGTGACCCGTGAGTCGAGTCACTGTAGTAAGCCTTTTGCAAAGTCAGGTTTGGGATGGTAATGAGAATGTTAAGGACCTTTACTCCTCTGAGAATATAGAATGGAGTATCTTTGAAAGCCTTATCGGCGTCATGCAATGGTGTCGGGGTTGGTTTATGGTGGCTGTCTAGCAGTAGCATTGGATAGTAGTTTGGCACGGGGGCTAGGTATCTTGATTGTACTCGCGGGGTGAGTGACAAATAAGGATTGGAATGAAGGGTAGACCCTATGGGTCGTTGGCGGATGGAGGTACTATGTTAGTTTGTGATCAGTACGAACGGTTACTCGGTAGTGTAGGATATCACGGTGTAACAAACCCTGGCAGTTAACTCAGCACGAGGGAAGCGGTATGCAAATTTTGTTACTTCGAGTTCAGTCGAGGTGGTGAGTGAAATCTCTAGATGAGGGAGTTTTGCACAATGCGATGCGTGTTAGTGTGTGGTTCGTTTGGTTTCTGACGAAGATCGAAAGATTGGATGTTTGGTAAAGTTAGGCCACTTAGGCATCAGTGTCCGTCGTCCAGTTTGGACAGTGGTAACACAAGTGAAGTATGAGAGTTGTGAAGAGTGAGTGAGGTACTCAGTTGGAATCGTTTAGATTTGTTTGGTCCTTGTTGGTATGATGTAAGGCACGAGGGTGTGCAATGTTACCCGTTGTGTCGTTACGTAATTGGGAATTTCAAGTACTTAGGAGTTCTCTATAGGAAAGTCCTGTTTTTGGGTTCAGCGTCATCAACGTGAGTATGACGGGTTTTGTGGGATGGCTATGTTGTGTTTCACTCGAGGTTCATGGGGTACTCCTCGTAAACTAAGATGATTTTTGTTCAAGACCCTGGACTTATGAGGTAGTAACGTGCCTTAATGTTGTTCCTTACCCGTGCTTCGTCTTACACCTATTTTGTGAAAATGGACTAGCAGCCTTGTGTGCGAATGTTTCTGTGTTTCGTTTGTTGGGTCAGTAAGTACCAGATACTAGTTTAAGTATTGCGGGTAGTCGGGACGTGGTGGATGTCTCAGAACACTGTGGTGATCGAGTGTGTCACATCTATCATTGTTATCAAGTCTAACTAAGCCGGACTTTTCCATTCGTTAAGATATTGTGAAAACATAGTGGGGTTGAAGAAACCACTTGGGTAAGTAAATTTCGGTTCCGAGAGAGAGGTATGTGGGTCCATTGGTAGATATCTGAACGTATGTTAAATATCTGGTTGTATTGATGAACTGTACGAATATTACATGTGTTCCAGTCTATAGTAATATTATAGAAGTTAATTTAACATTAGGTATGTTAAATGTGATGTGGAAATGAAAGAGTATCATTAACAGTGAATGTGTTTCGAAATTGTGAACCATGCATGTTAGAAGCTTGTGAACTTGAATGAAATGCATGTCGAGAATGCATGTTATGGTATATATTGTAAATTGTCTCTTGAATAGAGATAGGATAACCGGTAATGGGTTAAGTTGTTGAATACTAAATTGTGTATTGTGGAGAAATTTATTTAATTCACATGTTATGAGAGGACTTGACCAAATCAAATGGGAATGGTTATGTGTTGTGAATAACACCGTGGTTATGGAAAACGTTTACAAACTCTTGGATTTCGCATGAGGAGTGCAAAATTTATTTCAGAATGTTAACATTGAAAACTTAATTATTTTTGAGAAAATGCCCTTTTAACCAGAGAATAATTTTCTTTACACTCATACAAAAGCTTGCATGGATTGCTCTATGTGGTATTGTGATTGTTGAGTAATGACTTAGCTTAGAGCGCTAGTCGGTTGTTTTGGTAAGTTGTCTCGGAGAGGGTTTGGCTTGTTGCCGTTTTGTATACCGAGATGTTGTTTTCCTTCGGGACATGTTTCTTTGTTATGCCCTTCCCATGTGTGAAGGTGAGTAGAAAATCAGTTGTGAGCTTAACTCCTTTGTATTGTAAGCTTTGCTATCAGTGGGCTTTGAGTTTAGCATTTCCTTAATTTCGGGGATGAAATTCTTTAAGGGGGGAAGGTTATAGCGATCCCGGTATTCCCTTACGGTATTTGTCGTATTCCGGACCTTGGTTCCGTGGAGTTGGTAGTTGCATCCATCTTATTGTCATCCTTTGATCCCTTTTATTTGAATTCTAGTGTGTTGGGCGTGTTTCGAATGAGGGGGTTGAGCCTTGGGCAAATTTCTTGTTGCTCAGTTTTTGGTCTTTACGCTCGAGCGAACGTTCCTACGCTCGAGCGGAGTTCACATCATTCCGGCATCTCGCGTCCTTGCAAAACTTCTGCAGGTGTGATTCTGGCACTCGAGCGGTTTTCCTGCGCTCGAGCGGGTCGTGCTCGAGCGGGATTGTTGGCGCTCGAACGGGAAGTGTATTTTTGGTGTGAGTTCTGGGAGGGGGAGACTTGCGCTCGAGCGGACTGGTTTTCACGCTCGAGCGAAGGTGCTTTATGCGTGTGTGTTGGCGCTCGAGCGTATATTCTTGCGCTCGAGCGGACCATGTCTTTTGTCCTTTACGCTCGAGCGCTCTGTTTTCCGCTCGAGCAGACCTATCGTATATCAGACGACTTGGAGGCATTTTTGAATCACTTTTCACTTTCCTTTCTCTCTCTTACTTTCTAAAAAGTCATTTTGAGAGCTCCTCTCTCTAGAAACTCCCTTCTCTCTAGGGTTTGATCTAGTTAGAGGGTGTCCCTTACCTTTGGCCTTTGCAAAAAGGTTGTTGATCGTCGAGAGCGTCGTTTTGATCCAAAAAGTTTGGAGTTTGGAGGACGTTGGGTTTTGGCCTTCACCCCGTTGGAGCTCTAACTTCGAGGTAGGGATAACCTACTCCATCTTATGAATTTTGTCTTTGAATTTTGGCATTTTGATAGATTGGGGGTTGTTGGGTAATTTTGAGAAAGTTTGGGTCTTTTGTGTATTTTTACAAAAGTTGGGATTTTATTTAAAATGAACCCATATGCAAGATTTGGCATAGAGAAACGAGATTAATGTTGGAAAATTGATAGAAATGGAACCTTAGAGTGTTTTGTGAATTATGGTAATTTACCCTAATTGGTTTAATTAATTAATGCTTGTAATTAATTAAAGAAAATGAGGAATTGGGTTGGAAATGTTGAAATTGGGGATGTATGGGACTAAGGGGTGTAGTTGAATCATTCATTACTCACCTAGTTGAAATGTTGATATATTATCCATTTGTGCATTTATTTCCTGCTTAGAGATAATTGCGTTGTGCTACCGGTGGAGAGTAGTATTGATTGTTGTAGATAATGCATGATGATTAGGCAAACTGAAACTAATCTATTGGATGTGTCATAGAGTATGACGGTTTGTAGAATACATTAAATTTATGTATTAATTGATTGTGCATATGACCAATGTGTTTATATGCATTATGTGTAGACGGCGGATGGAATACATTAACTTTATGTGTTGATTGATTGCGTATATGCTTCTGTGTTTATATGCATTGCTTGTGTATGGAAGGAGATGGGGGATGTACTCCACGGTTTAGGGGAAGATGGGGGATGTACCTCTAAACTGGTTAATGGTTATGGGGAGATGGGGGATGAACCCGAGGATGCAGCTCATATGCTCTCCCATCGTAGTTATGATACAGCTCATATGCTTATCGATTGAAGTGTTGATACAGCTCATATGCTTATCAATTGAAGTGTTGTTTGTTTGATTTGATATAGCACTAACATGTATATCATTATCGTTTTGTGAAGTACGGAAGTATCTGGATTGATTTGATATAGCACTAACATGTATATCATCATCGTTTTGTGAAATACGGAAGCATCTGGATTGATTTGATATAGCACTAAAATGTATATCGTGATCAGTTGTGAAGTATAGAAAATGTTTCTATGTTAAGTTGATACCATACAACTCCAACATGTGTATCATAAGTAAAGTATGGAAGTGGCTATGTGTTTTTGATACAACACCAACATGTGTATCTTTAATGAATTTTCGAAAGTGTTCTAATGATGAATCATAGTCTCATCAAATGTTTTGACCAGAGTACTGAGCCTAGTTTTCAAACTCAAAGTCGAATAAGGAATGGAGGGTGAATTGTAACATAGACTTAATTATTTTGGAATTGTAAAATGAGGTAAGTGAATGTGTGAGTGTCGACCATCTATTAGTTGCTAATCTTTTAGTCATTGTTCATAGTTGGTTTAGTGTATTTCTACTGGGCTGTGGCTCACCCTATATGGGAACATCATTTTCAGGTGCAGGTAGCGTGACACCTCCAAGGACATAGCTTGGAAGGCTAGAGGCGGACATCATTCTTTTTTTTTTATTTTATTGTTCTATTCTTTTGATGTATTATGTGTAGATACAAGCCAAGGGCTTAATGTGTAATTGAGCTAGTACTCTCTTTTGTAACCAAGTGTTGACTTGGAAAGATGTAAGCCCTTTAGGGCATTAGCTTTTGTTGTGATATGTAAGATCTTTTAAAATGAGAAACTCTGATGATTAGAAACTGTTGGTCTTCCTTATATTAATGCATGTTTATATTGATGGGTTTAATATTATTTTGAGGGCGTTACATTTTTACTGCGTAAAATATCTCCATATATGTGATCCCCAACATAAAGAACCTATTAAATTTACAACATATTAAAAATTAAAACCATAATGTGCCCTTCTGGATTTAGAACCATAATCACATTAAAACCTAGAACAAGTAAAAATTAATTAAATGGAATAATGAATGAAAGACAAATTAAATTCCTATCTAATGAGGAAATGTAGTAGTTAATGAACACATCTTAATAAGAAATGAATAAGTAATAACTAATTAAATGAAATAATGAATAAATAATAAGTAGTCAATGAACACATCTTAATGGAAAATGTAGCAGTCAAAGTGATGGCTTCTTGTTAATGTCTAGAAACCATTTGAAAAACGGGGGGAAAAAAATATAATCAACATGTTAACAAACCTGTGAACTTTTTTTTGATCAACCAAAAGAACTTTATTGATGAGAAAAAACCTTACAACAAAGGTAGAAATACAACAATAAAAGAGGGGAGGAGGGGAATGATGCAAAAGCCATCATAGTGAAACAACCCAATTCCAACTAGGTTGGTACTAAGTCGCTTACACAATCATATGGCAGCACCAAATCAAGAATCTATTGGTGAGGAACTAACAGAGACATAGCAACACTACAACAGATCAATTAAAAGTAAAACCCATCAGCTATCAAAATGCACCAGACACATATACTAAAGGCAAAAATGCACCAGATTAGCAGATTAACATACTGCTTACTTGTTAGCAAAAATGCACCAGACATGACCCGGTAGGCATTAGAAGCGTGTATGCAAGACATATATACAGATTAGCGGGAGCACCGGACCAAACACTAATGTAACAAGAGATACACCAATGTAACCATCACACGAATCTGAGGCACCAGTTAGCGATTAACATCTGCTGACTTGTTAGCAAAAATGCACCAGATTAGAGCAAGAGAGCAAAGATACAAATGCACCGACACGTAACAACAAGAAGCACCAGAGCCATAGTATGCAGCACAAATATACTAGATTAGATACACTAATGTAATGGCATATCAGGTCACATATCTGACAAAACAAAGCACGAGCACACGGAAGCGACTCACAGAATCTGAGATGCAAAACACACTTAACAGCAGAATAGACCTGTGAACTTGACTCTATACCCAGCAGTTTATGCAGATGACTAACATTGCCCTCCCTGAAAATGTAATTTCAGAAATATGACTAGCATATAAAATTATTATTCGAGAACCAAGTGAAATTTAGCAACATAGAGAAAATGCCCATAACCAAAAGCACGCAATATAATGTCTAGGAATTTTACAAGGTAGATTAGAAATAACTTATTACCTAGAACACTTTACAACTCTTATTCAGGCTCTTTAATGGTAGTCTTAAAGCACCTCCCACCTAGGCAATAGAAGATGAAATTGTTAAAACATAGAACAAAAGAAGATAGGGATGCTGTAAACTTTAGAAGAACATAGGACATGTAAACCAACCTAAGGCATAGGAGTACCATTATTAGTATTAAGAAGCATCCAAGACGCAGGCTCAACCTCAAAAAGATTGGCACGATTTTCATCATGGAAAAAACTTTGTTTTGCACTGTAAAAAAGAACAAATGCTTCCTTAGATATAACTTCAAATTTTAAAGTTCAGTAGTCCTAAAATTAGGAAAGCACATTAAAAACTAGCATCTAACTTGGCAATTGGTCCTACCCATCATACCTGTCAATACTCTGGTAGGAATTACTCACTTTTCACCTAGTTTTTGGCATATATCTATATAACTTCTCATGAGAAAAAAGGATTTAAAGCCATTTTAGAACTCATTACCATAGGTTGAAACAATACACTCTTCATAGCTCTAAGGCATCCAACTCATACATTAAGTGTAGACTATATAAATAAAGAAATAAAAATAAGAACAACCCCAGTAATTCTACCTATAGCATGTAAGTTTTAACAGGTTTTATTATTTTGAGAAGAGAACAAAACCTGCCAGTGATGACCACATTGAAGAATCGGAGCCACTCAAAATTCAAAGTGGAACAACTATCCAATGTTTGGGGTCCATAGAGAAAATTCATTATGATGTTTGTGTAGTCCCATAGACTGCAACATATATAAGTGAGATTCTTAATAATGTTAGTTCTTGCAAAAAACATAGCCTACTTTTGAAAACTAGTACCTTCAAGTTTAATACAAACATAACAATTTTAGGAGAAGAGGGGGGAGGAGGTAAGATTACACAAACAAAATCAACTTATATAGTGGAATAAAAAGCAAAATAAGATTCTCAAATCCATATGTATATTTAGCATCAAGAAAAATCATTTCAAATGTGATTGATAAAAAAAAGAATCACAGCCTGAAATGTACGTATAATGTAGAGAAAAATGAACCTCCCAAAAAGGTGCAAACATGTTGGAATGAAAATCACATACGTATCGAGTGGTTCCCAATATGTATCGGTTCATAACAAACTTACCATTCATACAATCGATTCACAACCAATATGACCAGCTATAAAGCTCTCTTTTATTACTATTTTTTTATTACTTCTAGAATAGCCACTACAACAATACTTGATTCCTAATATGTATCGCTTGATACTCCTGATACTGTTATGTAGTGATTGATACTGATATGTCTAACCATAGTGCTATATAAAACCATGCATTATATATTGGAAGTTGATTCGCTTTTTTTCATGTTGGAAATTTTAGCCTACAATATCAACAACAAGCCATACAGTGACAAGAAGCAATGGAAGGGGAGGACAGGGTATTGCCAGTGAAGGAAAGAAGAAAAGATCTGAAGATAATTTAGAGACACCCACAAAGAAGCCTAAGCATGATACTTCTTCTACACTCTCATCTTCAAAGGTATATATATACATATATGTTTAGTTTCATTTTCAAAATTTATTTATTTATTTTTCCAAAAAAGAAAGACTAGTTTTGTAAATTTGTTTTTCTGTGGTTTTGTTAAACTAATTTTAAAAAATAAAAAACAGATTATGAAAACAAACCAAACATAACGAAATAAATTTGTATATGACAAAAAACCTCAAACAACATATCACCAAAATTTATTATTAATATATACATTTTTTAAATTAATAGATGCAGGTCACAAAAGTCAAGCTTGGAGACAAAATCACAGCCCTCCAACAAATTGTGTCACCATTTGGAAGGTTATAAACATAAAGAGCACTTAGACTTGTCCAATAATACTCTGTTATTTCATTAAGCTTTATTGTTATTATTACTTAGTTTTAATTTTGATATTGATATTCATTAGTATATTAATTAATACTATTTGACGTGGGCAATATTCATTGGATCGGTTTTTCAGACAGATACGGCATCGGTACTGGGGAGGCAATTGGATATATAAAGTTCCTACAATAGCAAGTGCAGGTGAAAGCAATTTCTATATTATCTACCTTAATCATAAAAAATTAATAATATTAAGGCAAATGTAGACCATTATTTATTATTAATAATAATAGTCACTGAAATAGGTGGTAGGAATTATAACCAAATCATGATTATTTAGAATTACATAGGCCAAATTAAAGTGGATACATGATGAAAGCACTAGCATCTAAATTATAAATAAATAAAAAAAGAAGAAAAGTTCAAAATTTGTTGATTAATTCTACATGATTGTAATTGAGATTCATTGTAATCACAAACAAAATAAAGGGGATTTTTTGTTCCAATCTTTGAAGGTTTCTCCCCTTTGGTCCATCTATAGAGATGAGTAAGGAAAACTTACAGTTTCAATCTAGTGTTGGAAAGCCAATTTCTGTGCTTTGGTGTCTTTGGACAAACCCTTACCAACCTACCCAACACAATTAACATAATAATCTTAAGTCACTTCGTTGAGCACATAATAATATAATACTACTTAATTATTAGATTAATTGGTATTTTAAAAAAATTATTACAGATTCATGAAATTTTTTAAAAAGGGTTTGGTTATTAATGATGTAAAAGTTTACCATAGATGATTTTATAATTATTTTTAGAAATTACACTGAATTGGGGGGAAAATTTAGAAGAAAAGGAAGAAGCAGATGACCTTGGAAGCATTCAACCTGGCTCGACTCCAGCTAGAAGCTGCGGTCTCTGGTTTGGAGAATGTAATCGTACTGTGATTCAACCGAGCATAATCGATCACTTGCCACCTTCAAAAGCATATATAAACAAACATCTCTACTGTAATTGATTTGAGCTTATACATATATACATACATATTTAAAAAAAAAAAAATCAAAACCCCTAACCAGAAATCGTTGAATTGAAATCCAAATAGTTTAATCAAATGCCCTAATTTAAGAAGGGAAGGGTTTCAGAAAAGAAAAGAAACAACCTTTAGGTTTAGAACCTTACCAAAATTGCAGGTCTTTCCCAAGCCAATGAGTTTCGAAAGGTTGTAAGGGAAATGAAGAGCACTGTCTATAGCGAAGAGGGTGGGTGTCTATTGGGAAAGAGGAGGAGACACAAAAGTTGTGTCGATGAGGTGTTTATCATTCTAAGGGAGAGAGAGAGAGAGAGAGAGAAGACAGACATAGCGTAAATCACAAAAGAGAGAAGAAGAAAAGAAGAAATTGTTGTGCATGTGTGATGGGTGGGAACTCTCTTAATGTGTAAAATGATCTCAGCCATTTATTTGTTGTTTGGAAAGATATTCTAATCAATTATAAAGGATATATATTTTCTTAGAAAGGATCAATTATAAAGCATATATATTTCTTTTTGATTAGAAGTAGTCAAAGAATTAAATGTATTTTGAATTTTTTTTTTTTTATAATTTGTGTTTTGGTGTTGGGGCCTTTTTAAAAAATAAAAATAAAAATTGGGAATTGTATATTTTATATAAAAATCAAATTGGAATATTTTATACAAACACACCTGTTTAGGGAGTGTGATTAAATATATATATATAATCATTTGAACAGAGGTATATATATATAATCACACTTATTTAAAAAATGTAATTAAAAAATAGTAATGTATATATAATCATACTTTAATTAGAATGTGTGATTAAAAAATATATAAATAATCACACTTGAATTAGAATGTGTGATTAAAAATATATATATATATAATCACACTCATTTAAAAAGTGTGATTAAAAAGTAGTAGTGTATATATAATCACACTTTAATTAGAATGCGTGATTAAAAAATATATAAATAATCACACTTTAATTAGAATATGTGATTAAAATATATATATATATATAATCACACTTATTTAAAAAGTGTGATTAAAAAATAGTAGTGTATATATAATCACACTTTAATTAGAAGGTGTGATTAAAAAATATATAAATAATCACACTTTAATTAGAATGTGTGATTAAAAAATATATATATAATCACACTTTAATTAGAAGGTGTGATTAAAAATATATATATAATCACACTTAATTGAAAAGTTACATAAAAAATAAATATTATCACACTTAATTAAATTAAGTGTGATTAAAATATCAATCTAATTTTTTTTATCACACTTCCAATAAAAGTGAGATATTTTTTTTTTTGTCAAAGTGTAATCTTTAACAATTTTTGTAGTAGTGGTGCTTAAACTTGAGAATGAATTTGATGAGCGTGATTATAAACTCCTTCAAGCTAATGCTAAAGCCAAGCTTATTCTTGTGTGTGGACTAGATGCAAATGAGTATAATAGAATTTCTGGGTGTATTACTGCTAAAGAGATTTGGGATAAACTTGAAATCACCTATGAAGGAACTAGCCAAATAAAAGAGTCTCGGATTGACATGTTTATTCATGATTATGAATTCTTTACTATGGAATCATTTGAATATATTTCTGAGATGTTTTATAAATTTACCAATATTATTAATGCTCTAAAGTCTCTTGGTAAATCTTATACTAATGATGAGCTTGTAAGAAAAATACTTAGGTTTTTGCCAAATGAATGGGAAGCTAAGATTACAGTTATCCAAGAAGCAAAAAACCTAACAAAATTAGGCATTGAAGAACTCCTAGGCTCACTCATGGTTCATGAACTTTCAATGATGGATGGCAACAAAAAGGAAACTATTTGGGAAGAAAATGATGGAGTAGCCAACCTATGTCTCATGGCTCTTGGAGAAGAAGAATCTACTCAAGATGAGGTAATTTCTAATTATGTAGAACTTGAAAGTGCTTTCAATGAATTACATGACATATTTAAAAATGTTTGTGTTAAGAATTCTAAATTAAAGAAATTAATTATTTCTCTTTCAAATGATGTGGGTGTTTTAAAAATAAAAAATGCTACTTTGAAAAATGACTTTACGTTTATTGCCAATGAGAAAAACATTTTGAAAAACAATGTTGAAGATTTAAACAAAACTCTTTAAAATTTTGTAAAAGGAAAAGAAAACCTCAACAAGCTTCTTGGAAATAAAAGATGTGTTTTTGACAAAGTAGGCATTGGTTTTGATCCTCCTAAACCTTTTATGAGATTAAATGTTCTTGAGACTAATCCCCATGGACCCAAGAAAGTATGGGTACCAAGAAGGAAATCAAGATATTTTGTAGATGGAATCTCAAAGAACACCAAAGACTTCGAGAGGAAATGCACAACAAGAATGTTCAATCTAAAGAGCAAAATCAACTCCTACAAGAAGAAGAATGATGAAATGAAAATCACCAAGATGAACAATAGAGGTAATGTATGGGTGAAAATTCTAAAGAGGTAAAGGAAGGTATAACTCCTAACACACCTTTAAGCTTAAAGTTCTATATTATTTATGATTTGTGTACAATAGGTTGTGTCTAATCATTGTTTCCATGTAACCTAATTGTACTAAGTTTGTTAAGTCATGTTCTGCTAGTTTCTTTCAAATATTCATTGAACTAAAAAATAAGAATTATATTATTTTGATGAATGCCTATTAGAATATGAATGATTCATGTATTCATTAACATTTTATATCATGTCATCCATTGCTATGAAAAAGAGATAAGAAGTGATAAATTTTTTTGTAAGCATACTTTTCACATCTTATATATGACTTCATACTAATATGTTAATTCTTTTTTGAGTCACATATTTGTAAAATCAATTTTGATGTCATAGCATGTTTTTGAGATGTATACTATCTATATTTTGAATTCTACATTTGTGATCTCAAGAATGTGCTCAATATGAAAATTTCATGCTTATATGCTTTACATTGGAATATTTGAATGAGTTGTGAAATTCTTTGATTATGATCCATCAACAATGTTTAAATGAAAAGAAATATCATACGTTTGTAGAGACATTGCATCTATCCTATTGAATATCTTTTGAATATGGATTATATTGGCATACATCTCATGAAATGCTTTTGATTGATAAATTGTTGAATTAATTATTTATAACATTTATGTTGTGTTTCATATTGAGTAAAATGTTTTATCACATTTGAGCATTTGGATTGAATTGATGAAAATGCCTCTTGATAATGTTATGTGATTAAATGAGATTGTTGCATCATTTTTTAATAAAACAAAGAGCATAAAACTATATTTTTATGCATATTATGCTATGCGTTACAATTTGAAAATTCTGAAAAATAGCATTCCAAACTCTTGTTTGATCATTGAATTATTTTTCACCTTTTTAGTTTGTGATAAGAAGTGATTTGTGTTGTATTTTTATTGAGTAATAGTGATTGTTCTATAAATGCTATATTTACACAAAATATAAAAGGGTAGCACTAACTTAGGGAGAGAAATCATTTTGCTAACATACTTGTTAAACCCTTTTGAAATGAACTCCTCATGAAAGAAAATTGAAGATTGAAAAGTTTTCATCTCTTGAACCTAAGGTATGCCTCATATACTCTCTTAAGCTTTTGAGGTAAAAATTCTATCTTATATCTCTTGAGCTAATGCTGTTATTACTTTGATATGAAAAAGATTGATTATGCTTCATATGATTTGCAATGTATACTCTTTGATGATGCTCTTACCTAAAAATCATGCATATGCTTAAATGTGTGGTACATATTGAAATTCATATTTTTCTTGGCATATGGATTACTATACCTTGAACATGCTTCATTTTTTTTTGAATTACATTAGCTCCATGAGATTATATTGAGTTTAACCTATTATGAGCAATATTTGGTACTCTACATAATGCTTGAGCTATGATTGTTAAATCTTCTAGATTGCATATTAGTATCCTTGGTAAATTGCATGTTGGTATCATTTTGGCATCTTATTTGATATTATTGACGAGAACATTTCAGTTATGAGCCTTCATTTATCATATCTCCTATTGATTTTGCTAAATGAAACAAGGGAAAGAATTTAAACTTGATTATTTTTTAAAATCCCCTCAGTTTCTATTTTGTTTTTGATATCAAACTTATGGGCTTGCACCTTTACATGTTACTATTTTTTTTTGCCCATTATTGTCAAATGGTATGAGTTTCAATTGTATGATCATTATGTGCTATCATTTTTTTTGGTATCATAGAGCTACCTTGATATGGATGATTATTTGTGCTATAATGAGACTTACATTCTTTCATCCTATATGCTGTACCATACTCCCTCCTTGTGTTTGATTTTGTTGAAAAGGTCATCGGGGGAGAAAAAGAGACTTGATTGTTTTAGTATCTTTGATTATTTTGGTATCTCTATGCTTTTGGTATCTTAATTCTTACAACATGACCTTTGAGCTGATTAATTGTTGATAATGTAAGAGGAATATCGTTTTCCTCAAGGAATAGTGACTTGAACTTTAGCTCCATATTTATGCTCTTGCTTGACAACCTAGTTTGATCTATGTACTGTTATGTCTATTATAGTCTTGAGATTGGTATGCTCTTACTGAGAAATTGAGAATTAGATCATACTCAAATGCTTCTCATATACTCATTAATAATTTGATCTCTCATTATTATTTTTTGTTTGGGCTTAATTTTCTTATTTTTTTCTCTACTTTTTAATTTCATTTTTCAGTACTTAAACATAAACACAACAACAAATCAAAATACAAATATTTACATAAAAAAAACCAAAAGAAAAAAAAAACACCATTCATTTTTTTTTACGGCCACACTCCGATCAAAATAAACATTAAAAAAAAAACCATTCATTTTTTTCCGGCCATACGCCGATCTTACTTACTTGCCTCTTCCATCGTTTTCTTCTTCTTTTTATCACCTTGAGCAACCCTTGACGCCCTTGTCCCCATGCTTTCGTCGAGAGCGATGACTCCTTGCTGACTATCAAAGGCCAAGAACGACGTTGCTCTAAATCGGGCCATAGAGGTGGTCTTCCGTTTAAGCTCTTTATTTTCGGCCTTTAGTGCGCCTATTTCTGCTCGCACATCTTTGTACATGCGCTAGAGCAGAGAGAGTTGGGCGTTGACCTGATGGAGCTCACTTGTCCTGTTCTGCAATTGGTGAGCCAATTTTGTGACTGCGGTCATCGTCTCCATACAAGACGTCAGTGTGAAATGATTGGCTTCTATGTCAGATTGAGCTGCCATGATTTGCTCTATCGACATCATAGGAAGGTTAGGAAGAGGAATGACAGGAAGAGTAAGAGTAGAGGCACTCGGTCCAGCAGCGCTTATGGGATCGTTCATGTCTAGAAATAGTGTGAGAGGACGGGATGAGGAAGCCATGGTTTAAAGGTGAGAGGTGTAAAAGAAATGAGTTGCAGAGAAATAGAATAGAATAGATTGAGGTTTGGCCTCCTCCATTCAATTTTTTTTGTCTCTCAATGAGGAAGAAGAAATAGACGAGAGTGGTGAAGAAAAGATAGAAGAGAATGGTGAAGAAGAAAATAGAAGAGTGTGTGATTAAGAAGAAGGCAAAAGAGAAGAAGACAAGGAGGGAGAGGGAGCCGAGACAAGTACAAATCAAGGCCTGCTTTTGTCGACTAATGACACAAAAGTGAGGACGCGTGTTAAACGCATTTATCGAAAGAAAAAGCAAGATGCAGATGAGTTGTATGTGTATGCATATATGTATATATATTTTGACTTGTATAGATGCCATTTATCACTATCATTCTCCTCCCCCTCCTCTAGATTCTGACCCATGATTTCCTTTTGATAATGTCACAGGGGGAGAAATTAAATTATATGATGTTATGTATTATGGTATTATTTTCAAACTAATCTGATGTTCTGTATTTATAGTTTGATATCTTAATCTTATATCATGTTGTTGATTAAAGCTTATTTATTACACATATGCTAACCTATGTATTTAGAAATGAATTCAGGGAGTATGACTTGAGGGGGAGTCTTTCTTACTCCCAAATCAAATCAAAACAACATTGTGTGCCATCATCAAAAAGGGGGAGATTATTAGACTAATTTATTTTGATGATTTGTTTAATTATATTTTAATTTATTTGAAAGAGAAAAATAGAATCCAAAATTTATTTTGATATTTTATTTAATTATATTTTAATAGAATCAAAATTTATTTTGATGATTTATTTGAAAGAGAAAAATAGAATCCAAAATTTATTTTGATGATTTATTTGAAAGAGAAAAATAGAATCAAAATTTATTTTGTCCTATTATTTCTCACCTAAACCTTTATCCTAAATGTTGTTAGAATGTTCTTAATATTTGATTAAATCAGGAGTTCAAACAGCCTAAAACAAAGGTTCAAACAGTCCAGCACAGCAGCAGGCCAAAAGGTTCAAAAGGTTCAAGTGGAAGATATTCAAATTTGTAATGATAGAGTGGAAGATATTCAAATGAGTAATTACGGAGTACAACGGTTATAAACGGCTATAAATTCAAATGAATACAACGGCTATAAATGGCTATAAGTTTCATTATATATACCAAAGCCTCTAATGTAAACAAGTTATAAAAAAAATCAAAAAATATTCGTTGATCTATAATCACTCACATCTATTCTCTGAAAAAATTCTCCGAGAAGTGTTCTTCAATTTTTGTTTACATCATTTCTCAAAAATTATACACTAAGCCTTATAGCATTAAACTCATCTTTCCTGTGTGAGGTTTACAGAAAAACCAGAGCTTCATTTTTATATCTATCTTTGAGAGATAATTATTGTAACTTTCTGTGAAAGCAAAAACACCTTCTTTTCAACCTTGTAAGAGTGTAGTACACTCAGTGTTCTTGACTTAGAAAGTTTGTGTAAAATTTGTGGAGGATTGCTCCATTTATGAAAAAGGTTGCTACCACCCTGTGAAGCTATAAAATAGTGGAAAATCTTAAGTAAAGCTTGAGGAGTGGATGTAGGCTTGGTTGAAGCCGAACCACTATAAATCTATTTGTCTCCTCTTCCCTGATCTCTTTACTTTCCTACTACTGCTATATCTATCTAATATTTATGTGCTAATTATTTGATTTATCATGTATGTTAGTTATACTTTATTATTATTTTGCTTGATCATTTACTGCTAAGTTCATCATTGTGTTTGTTAATAATTTGTTATACTAGTAGTTAATTTGATTGGGTATTATTAATTTTAATTTGTAGAAACCTAATTCAGCCCCCCTCTTAGGTTGCTTTTTGGATAATATTCACAAACTGAAATGCACATGTCATGCTATGCCCTTTCAAAGAAAATCACATTTACATCTTTTGAAAACTATTATGCTCCATGATAACTTGAAATCTCAACAATTCAAAATTTATCAATTTAATTGAAGGGGTGGTAAATACAACTCAAGTAATCTCTAGGTTGGTGTCTGTAAGTAGGCATAACTAGCACTACCAAAACCCCACTTTACCGGTAGCTAACTGAAAGACACGTGGTACCTCCTCCGCGCGTGTTTTTGGTCTTTCACCCCAGACACTCAAGCCAACTTAAACAATTTCATCTATACGTCCTATCTGGATTTGCCAACGTATTTACCCCAAAACATGTTAATAAATCTTATTTCCTAACATTATTTCCTTTATGTATAAAGTCTCCAAATCTCAACTCAAAATGTGTATTAACCAATTGAATGGATATGCCAAGCAACAATTATCAATGCCACATAATATTTATCCACTTTCAAATATCTCCAACAAATATTTCGAATAATCAAAATTTTCATTTCTCCCTTTCAATGCTATTTCACACAATAGCCACATATTCATTACAATTCATCAATATATAGCAACATTTCCATAATTTATACATTTTTACCATTTTAGTCATTTCAAGACTATAGTAATATTTGAACAACGACTTCCAATCTCAACAATTCTCATATGCTATGAAACCCATCATCTATATATGTATTTGTATATAATCAAGAAATTTTCCATCTTCTTACTCATTTTGGCACATAAAATAATGTATTAACAATGTCAACCATGTGTTCTCAGCTTCTTTTTAAAAAACCCCTAAATTTCTAGGTTTTTCTCACCATAACAACACACACACCCAAACATTTGAAAAAGACTCTAAAAAGAGCATCATCCCTCAACTAATGTAGTTCAAACCCTTAAGAGATTATTTAAGAGAACAAGGGTAAACCCACTTTTAAAATGACTCACATTCTTGAGCCAACACTCAAATCTCAAAGCCATCAAAAAGGGATTTCAAAATTTAACCAAATCTTGCAAAAACATATATATAACTCTAAGAAAATCTCTACTTTAATTTTGTTGAAAGAAAAGAGATGGAAGCCCTAAATTTGACGGTGTTAAAACGCGATCTTCACCGCACACAACGAAGCCCTCAAGAAGTTATCCAATTTTGATGAAGGAACTTGGGTCAAAATGCCAATGGATTTGGAGAGATCAAAGATCTTGCGAGGTTTTTGGTAAGAAATGTAGAGAGAAGAGAGAAATATGTTTTTAGAGAGAGCGAGAGAGAGATGTAAGAAAAGTGATATACACTCAATCCTAAAAGAGAGAAAAAACAGAATTTTCGGACTCAGTGGAGTCCCGTACGTGCAGCACTCATTCCCGCACGTGTGGAGCGTCTTCCTGCACGTCCGACGCTCTTACTCTGCACCTCCAGCCGCATCTGCATATAATGCAGTCTCCAACCTAGATCCTTCTTTGTTTCCCACACGTGCGGCCTCACCTCCCATATGTGCGGCCCCTTTCCCATACGTGCGGTTCTGCCCCTCAACCAAGAAAATCTCCAGCTCACACCGGACACTCCGGAGTCAAACTCGCACCTCCCGAAGCACAAGAAACTCGACACAGAAAATGAATAAAAGCAAGGATTCTGAAATAAGCTTCCAAACACAACAAACCCAAGGTTAAACAAAAAGGAATGAGACGAATAACGCACCTGGTCATCACATAACCCCTCTAATTTTGGACTTCAAACCATGATTTTAGCAACTGAAATAACTCTAAAAATCAGTGTTTAAAAGCTTAAAAAAAGATAATGTAAAGGTGGGAAACATAAGAGTAAAGGCCTTGAGAGCAAGGTGTAAAGAAGGGTGAACCACCCCTCAACCTTTATTGGCCTTAAAACCCAAGTTTCAGCCTAAAAATACAGAGTTTTTACAGCCCGAAAACAGTTGGAAAATAGTGAGAAAAATAGTAAATACAACAAGTAAAGAGGCAAGGCCTTATATCTCTTGAAGAGGAGATCATTTCCAAGCAATAAAACAAAGCAAACACACCCTCAAGAACTCTAACAAGGCTCAAAGATACCTCAGCTCAAAGATGGAGATGTTTGGTTAAAAGTGTATAGGCAAAGGTAAAGAAATTTGGAAGAGAGAGAGAGAGAGAGAGAGAGAGAGAGAGAGAGAGAAAATTATAGAGAGAGAGGAAAAATTTTGCTCCAAGATTTTTCTAACCCCAAAGCAAGAGGGAAGACTCTCTATATATACAAAAACATGAACCTCCCTAAAAAATATCCAGCTATGCACGTGGGAGCAGATGCAAGCATCTGTGCAAACAGTTGGCATAACTGTCACAAAAAATCTGCAAAATACATTGGTGGTCAGTCGGCTACTAATGGTGGCCGGCAGGTCACATCAGTGGCTAACAACCAGGAGCAATGGTCGGCAGCCCATAGCAGTGGCCGGCAGGCCACTAGAGGTTGCAGGCTTGAAAATCCAAGGTTTTAGTCCAAAACAAGGCAACAAGGGTGTAGGGTTTGAAAGTCTCAAAGCTGTGGCATTCCACTGAAGACTTCGAGCACTTGATAAGCATATACACTCATCATTGGGTGTGCAAGCGATGATGTCCAAGTTGTAAGGATGGTAAAAAATGAGGTGTCTACAGGTCTTCTTTAAAAAATAAATTTATGTCCTTCAGTTTTACCACTTTATTTGTAGGACTAATATTAGAAGAAAAAGATGACTATGACTATGATTGAATGAGTTTTTTTTACTTAGGGCATCTCCAACGGTTCATTAAAAATTTCATCAAATCTGAGTAAAAAAATGACCAATTCCTCTATTTGATATCAACCACTCCAACAATGAACTACTGTGCTTTCATCAAAACATAAGATGTCCGGGGGGACGACCGGTCGGTCGTTCGGAAAGAGCAAAATGATTTTTTTTTTCCCTCAATTTCTATTTCCCTCAATTCCTTTGCCATTTCTTTTTGCCTCCATTAAATCTTTCCCATTTTTTCAGGTCTTTCTCTTTCTCTCTTGATTTTGGGAAGGACCCATTTCTGAGATATGTGTGTTTGTTGTGTTACGTACATGAAGTGTTTGAATTTAAAGGTGATTATGAATATATATATATATGTTATGAAGAATGACAACAATGGTGAATACAATATAGTACAGTATAACACAACAAGAATCCTATAAGCTTTACACAAGTATGAGTACGATATAGAACAACACAACAAGAATCCTATAAGCTTTACACAAGTATGAATACGATACAGTACAACACAACAAGAATCCTATAAGCTTTACCAACAATATTTGATAACAAATCGACAATCAAGTCTTTCAACATTCTAAACAAAAGCAATAATAGATTGTGTTTTCAACTCAACAAGAATTCTATGAGCTTTACCAAGAATTTAAATTAACTAAAAATTAATAATTAAAATGTCACTTGAGAAAAATTAACAATTAATAATTCTAAGAAAACTTGCAGAAAATCTCCAGAAAGTGAAACTATTGAGCTTTAATTTGTTGCAATCCAAAAAAAGTAGGCTTCAAAGGTGTAACCTTACAAATCTAACATGCCAACAAAGAGTTCAATTGGGGATTTCTGAATTGAGGGAGAGAGAGCAAAATTGAGGAACTTGGGTTTTCCCAAATTGAGAGTACTTGAAACCATTCGTCAAGGTCATATTGTTGTTGGTATATGGAATTGGGAATGAATTTGTGGGAAGAAGGAAAAGTCTGTAAAATTTTGATTCTATTTCACAATTTTTTTTTTAATACTTGTAGTGCAATATAGGATTCTTGCTCTTCCATCCATATTAGCAAATAGCACCAACAATTTTCTCAAGACTACGCCGGACGATCGGGGGACAATCGGCCGGACGTTTGGTGGGTCCCATCCCTAACGTACACACAAAATAATTGCTAAAATCTAGCCCAGATTTTCAGTTTGGTGAAAATTTTGAGACGTTCTCAATTTGATACCGTTTCAATAAAACCGTTGGAGACACACACAAAAAAAAAAAAAGGTGTTCTTTTCACCAAATTTAAATTTGGTAATAAATTTGATTAAACATTAGAGCTGACCTCATACACCCAAGACTGGAAATCTTGTTCTTGGTTGTTCCAAGAGTTTGGTCCAAACTTACCTCTTACTCTCCTATGGCGAGGCCACCTATTCCTGACAATCACCATTTCAAAATTCAAATTTCTCACCTTGAGTGTATTGAAAATTGGTGCCGCTTCTTCTGACATAGCTGTTGCGTATGTTTTGCTTTCAAAACCCATCCACCGTCGAACATCTTCGTTATACACCCTTCCATTCTTATCCTCCATCAAAACACTCTCCACTGTCGTCCGCCATTGAGGATCCCGGCCACGCTCCAACCCAAACTTGTTTGCTGAAAATCCATCACCAACCTTGATGCAACCTTTCCTTCCTTTTCCATCATACCCCTCTATATCTTCAACCACCCTCTTATTCTTGTCCTCAATCGATACACTCCCCACTGCTGTCTTCATCTCTACCAAGGTCACCGTCGAAATTGATCCTCCATCCCAGGTTTGATTATCATTCGCTTTCAATCTTTGCTACTCGAGATCTAAAATTTCTCTTAAGAGAACCCCTCACTCGAACCGCCACCGCTTCTCTTGCCTAAGCCACCTTTGCTCCTCCCGTAACCAACGTTGCTCCTCACGCAACCATTGTTGCTCCTCCCGTAACCACTACTCTTCTTCACAACCTTTTTGGGATCTAAAGGTCATCCCCGAACCTACTGTTGAAGTTTTCATCAGAAAACTCTTACATTCCTCCTATATCTAACTCTATCCATGGTTATACTATAACATATAAGAGTTTTAAAGACTAAATATTTTGGTCTCTAAAAGTGAAAATTTTGTTGCAAAAGACATTTAGGGACTAATTTCTATCGTCATGAGGATAGTCGCTAAACGGTCATCCCGAAAAGTCAAAAACAAGGCTTTTAGCAACAAAATTTTGAAAATGTCACTAATAAATAGATTTTTAGGGACAAAATTATTTGGTCTCAAAATGGATTATTTTTTTAGACAACATTTGGTCCCTAAAGGATAATAATTCATCACTAATGTTCAATTTTTGTTGCTAAAAATATGATAACGATATTTTTTGCAACAAAATTATGTGGTCCCTAAAAAATAATTTTATCTCTAAATTTTGGTCTATAAATAGAGCTACTACGTAGCTCGAAAATAAATTGGCCCGACTGGCTCCAATCCAAAACGACGTCATTTTGGATTTCTCCCCCCCCCTTTTCTTTCTCTTTTCTCATTTGTTTCTTCTCTTCTTCTTCAATGAACAGTGTTCATCTCTTTCTCTCCCTTTGTTCACAATCACCAAACTGAAATCAAAATCATAATCAATTTTTTTTTTCTTCTGGCGAGCCAACAGTCTACAAAGAGGAAGAAGAAAGAAGAGGAGAGGAGAGGAAACAGAGAATCAGAACCAAAAAATAAATCAGAAAAATCAACACATCATCATCATCAACAACACATTATAATCATCATTATCAACACATTATCATCATCATCAACATCAATATCATCATCATCAACATCAACATCAACATCAACAACACATCATCATCATCATTAACATCAACAACACATCATTATCATCATACACACACACACACATAGAGAAAGAGGTATACATCTATGCATATACACAGATACACAAAGAGAGAGAGAGATATATACATATCTATATAGATCTGTGTATACAAGAGAATGGCGGCGCCGGTGATGGGTGCTCTCTTTCTTCCCCTCTCTCTCTCTCTCTCTCTCTCTCTCTCTTTATCTTCTTTTTTCTCTGTTTCCCTATGTTTCAACGATATAAGAAGGAAAGAAAGACAAAAAAATGAAGAATAATAATATCCAAAACAACATCGTTTTGGGTATTCGAGCCACTCAAGCCAAGTTTTTTTCGAGCTATGAAGGATTATTCGTCTCTAAAACCTTAATTTTTTTATAGTGTTAGAACTCCTCTTCCCTTCTCGTTCGGTCTGATTCTTTTAGTTGGAGACCCCAGAAAATTTAAACTTGGCTCTAGCTTCACGTTGAACGCTGAAAAGCCAGCCTTGCCGGTCGCTGATCGCTGGTCTCCTCGCCAGTCGCTGCTATTTTTCACATCTTGCTCTAAAGCCATTAATTGTTTTAGGAATTGTCATTATTGTTTGCATTTTCTTACAAATTAATTATGTAATAGTAAAATCAAATCTCTTAGGAAAAATTTATAAAATATATCGCCGGCTAAATAATTTGCTTGTAACCTTGTTTTTCTTAACGAATGAGAATTTTATCTTCGTCAATTTATACAAAGTTCACTGTATTTGTAAGTCGTTTTATTTTTACATGTATCCTATTTACTAACTTTTTATTTTTTATTTTTTATGAGATAATGTAGTGTGGACTATCTGGTAAAAACTAAAAACAAAGACTGAAAACCTTCATGAGTATATTTTTTCTTTTAGTACTGATGAAGAATTCTAAGCACAAGAGTTCAGATATGCTCAACTCTTTTCATCCACAATTAATTATTTCATAGTAAAATCAAATCTCCTAAACAAGGGTCTTGGATATATCACCCAACCCAACAATTTGTCGTGTAACCTTATGTTTTTGAATGAATAAGAATCTTATCTTCCTTAATTTATGTAGAATTCACCCAAATTATTAATTTTAACAATCTTCCTTGTCAGTCTCTGAACAAAATTTTAATTTACAGTCTGTTCTTCTTTACCAAAGCACAAATATCAACCCAACAAACCAAGAAAGATATGTGGTTCCTGAAATATTTTCTCACAGGTATTAGCAAAACCTTGTTCTGGTGTGTCGATACGGTCCTTAATATTAAACCACCAGCCAACACCTATGTAACAAGCGTAGCGGACACATTCAGCGTCAGAAGTCTGGACTATCTCAACAGCGCGCGCGTTGTTTTAGGACTCAACTCAAATGCAGCCACTGGAATTTGTGGAGACACTGTGGACTTGGCTCGCCGACGCTGCTCCTGTGGTTCCAACACCTACCAAGACATCCCACAAAAAGCCTTTTCTCATCTGATGCTGGAGCACCTCAAAGACACCTTCACACTCATCCTAGTGATTTGTGCGGTGTTTTATATTATCTGCTGTGTCCAACTACATGGACTTAAACAAGGCTTGCATGGCATAATGGTGTTTTTTATTATCTTTGTACCTGCTAGGTTCATTTCTATGATCTACAAATCAACAGAAACAAACAATACATGTAAACAACTCAAAGATTTATCAAAAGTTACCGCCAATATACAGAGTAAAGTCATAAGAAATGGAAGCCTCGTAAGGGTTCCAGTGTCGGAAATTGTTGTGGGAGATGTGGTTGTGTTGGCCACTGGAGACGTGGTTCCGGCTGATGGGTTGGTTTTGGGTGGTGATGATTGGTTTTATGTTGATGAATCAATTTGGAAAGGGAAAGGAAATATAGTGAGAGCTAGTCGAACCCAAAATCCATTCTTGATTGTTGTAAGCAAGGTGGTTAATGGGTATGCTGGAATGCTTGTGATTTCAGTGGGAATCAACACAACATGGGGAAACCGAATTAGATTAGTTACAAGCAACCCTGATGGATTTCTTGTCGAGCGGGTGTGGATTTAGACAAGATTTCTCCTGCAGCATTTTTCTTGATTGGAATCATGTTTATCAGATAACCTCTTAAGCTTTGTATCTGTTAGTTACGGATTTTGAAATCAAATGGTTCACTTTATCCTCTCTCTTCTTTTTTTTTTTTTTTTTTTTTTTTACGGGCTAGATTGGAAGGTGCTTTCAGGATGTAAAGTTTACCCCGTTCCATTTCAATAATTTAAATAATTTATTTTATAAGATCATTTATGTGTATCATCCATACAAAAGGTTAAACCGTTCTAATAATTGTATCCATTCAATTCATCACGTTTGTCACACATAAAAAAAAATAAAAATAAATAAATGATTTATTTTTAAAAATATGTTTATTGTCTATTTTTTTAAAAATAAACCTGATAAATTAAATAAATTATGATCATTAAGTCGACTTAAATTTTTATATAGATAATATATGTAAATAATCTCACAAAATAAACAATTTTAATTATCAAAATATGACCCATAACAAATAGCACAATCCGAACATCTCGACTGGAGAAAAGCTAGCTTTTTTTTCTCGTATACAGATTTATATTATATAAGGAACTAGGCCCATAGGTTTAAGGCCCATGTTGGCCCAAAGAGAAGCATGAATACTACCATTCACTCTTTGATTTTAAAAATTTTAAAAACAGTTTTTGAATTTTTAATATTTTTTTTTGTAGTTTCTAGTGATTTTTAAAATTTTAATTTTAATTTTTTTTATTTTTAGATTTACTTATTTTAGATCCACTGAAAAGCACAAAATTTGTTAAAAAATATTTTAAAAGCTCACTAAATACAAAAAACATATATATATATATATATACAAAATTACAATACAATTTATTAATTATTTTTAAATTTCTTCACCAATATTTTAATTTTTAAATATATTTAGATTAAGTGAATCTAAAAAAATAAAAATTTTGATTAAAATACAATAAAAAATTCAATAAAAATAACAAAATTGAAAAACAAAATAAAATCAAACACTTATGAACTATTTTTGAAAACTCAAAGTCAAACAAAGTATTCTTTCACTTCTTACAATTTAAGAAGTGTAAAAAAATTGTTTAGTAAATTGGACTCAAATATGCATTTACTAATAATCTGGATATACTTTAAACTCATAATAATTTGCTTTGGGTTTGTTTGATAACATTTATATTTATAGTTTATAAAAAAAATTTGAAAATTATAAATAAAACTCATTTTGTATTTATTTTGTTTTAAAAATTCTATAAACAGTTTGTAAAATTTATTAAACATAAAAAAGTTAATTTTACTTGTTTAAATTTTTTTTTTTTTTTTTTTTTCTACTCGTTCCTTTTTATCCCATCCCCTCCAACTACCATTCACCACTAATTATCACCATGGCCCACTGGCCTGTGGCTCACCCAAAGCCCGCTCGGTACAGTCCGGCTTAGTTAGGCCTGAGTCCAACTTGAGACCCTGGTTTGTCTGTTTCAAAGCCTGATTCAACCAGCTAGGCTTGGCCCAAAGCTCGGCCCATCAGCTCGCTCAAGTTCCGGCTTGAGACTCAGTGTTATTTTTAGTGAAAAAAAAAGAGGTGGTGTTTGGTTTGTGTTTAGAATTGTGATTTAAGTGTAGAATTGTATTTTGAATTTGTGAGTTTTGAAATTATGATTTGAAAAGAAAAAAATTGTTTAGTTATGAGTTTTGAAAAGAATTTTGAATTATAATTTGAATTAAGTGTTAAAATTTTGAAAGGGCTGTGATTCATCCCCCGAATTCACAACCCCCGAATCCCCACAATTGCCTTTTTAAGTAAAAAAAAAAAAAAAGAAAACAGAAAAAAAAAAAACAGTTTGCCAAAAATGGAAATTAGGAGGATTAGGGGGAGTTTTTTTAGGGGGATTTTTCATTTTCCATTTTGAAATGAGTGTTGAATTTGTGAAAAGTTATTTGATTTTTTCAAAACTTAATTAAAAAAACTTATAACTCATAACCAAACATACAACTTAAAACTTTATTGAAAATTCTATTCGAAACTCATAGCCAACTCTTTTTAAAATTCAATTCAAATAAATAATTATTGGTAAAAAATAATTTTTTTATTTAAAAAATTAAAAAAATTCCCAAAATATTTTTTTTATTTAAAATATTAAAAGAAAATATTATTATTTTTTCTTTTTTAAAAATTACTACGACAAATTAATTTTTATTTCAATTTTTTTTTGTTAATTTTAAATAAATGTCCAAATAATTTATCAATTTGGTCTTAAAAAAATATTTTCTATAATTAAAAAATATCAAAACCAAATATAATTTTTTTTCCTAGATAATAGGTGCCAGTTGCAAAAAAAAAATAAATAAATAAAAATGTTTCGATCAACTGACTGGACGTCTAGGGGACGACCAGATAAACCCAAAAATTCAAAAACTGTCTAAGCAAATGTCCGGACGGACAACCGAATAGACTAAAAATTCAAAAAACTTACTGATTTACCAAACATGTTTTCAAAATGTGTTTTGAAATTGATTTGGAATCATAATTTGAAAATTATAAACAAACAGTGAATTGGTTATTAGTGTGAAATCATAATTTGAAACACAAACCAAACACAACCTAAAATTTTAGTGAAAAAAAAAAAGTAAAAAAATGATTAGACCCGACCCGCCAATCCACCCAAGGTCCAAGTATCTCCTAGATCTAGGCTTAGGTCTGGACTTAATTTTTTAACTCATAACCTGGCCCAATTCAAATTTTGATAGTAGTCCTCACAGGCCAACAGTGGACCGGGGGTCTCAAGTTTATACCCCTACCTGTGGCCACCATTGCCACCGACCTCCTTCGATCATCATCTCATGTCATACCTCCTTTGACGATCATTTCATACAGTCGCCAAGCACTTTTGGTCACCACTTGCGACAGTCGACATATGACATCCGATTGTCAACAACAGCTTAGGTCAAGTTTAGCTATCCAAAATAAGTACACATTTTTTATCTTTTTATCTTTTTTTCATCACATCACTTCTCTATTTTTTTGTACATCCTTTTATAAAAAAATAAAAAATACACTTATTTAAATTATCCTAAACAACCCCTTACAGTGGTGTCGGTTGCCGATGATGTGTTTCAATTGTGTACACACCGTGTGGCTTTGCGAGGGCGTTAAATTCATTTAATGGTCATATTTCTTTCTCATTGTCATTATTATTTTTTCTTTTAATGACCCTCATTGTCATATTTCTTTCCTTCTTTGTCTTGTCATTGTCATTATCTTTTTGAAAAGTTGTGGTTTTCCTTTAATAAAAAAATTATATTTTTTTAACTTTTTGAAAGTTGGTCTCTTGGAAGAAATTACCTATCCTATATCTTTGAAGAAATTTTTTTAAAAAATTGACATTTTATATGTAAATTTCATTACTTTAGATCTAAAAATAAGAAAATAAGACAAAAAATAAAATTATGTATAATATTATTCATATCATTTTACTCAGAACTTGGGTGAACACAGGCATTGCTGTGCGGTTTTATAGGTTTTATTTCGGAGTTTATTTTGATAATTCGAATTGTTCACATTTTAGAGTATATCAAGTAAAATATATTTTGTAAAAAATTAAATTAATTGGATATTATTAATCATTTCATTCACTCACATTTGCATTTATTTTAATACCTTAAATCACAATGTCATTTACCCATCATGTTGGCAGTAAAAATCAGACATTTTTGCAGTAAGAAAAATATAGTTCCACACTCACCTTTGAGTGTGGTGTTTGTTTAGCGTTTTTAAAAATTAATTTCACACTCACTTTTAAAAACTCTTTTCAAGACGGGAAAATTTAGACTATCCGGTCGTCTCACCAATTGTCCGGCCAGTTAACCGGAACAATATTCGGTTTTTTTTTTTGGCTCCTGTTATTTTTGTATTACAAAAGAAAGTATTTGTGAATTTTTTTTAAAAAGTTTTTATAATCTTTGAATAGAATTTTGTATTGTGTATTTGGTTATGAGTTATAAGTTTTTATATCAAAATATCATATGTCACATCACTCAATTCAAATTCAATTTAAAATTCTTTTCAAAACTCATAACCAAACAAATTTTCACAGTTAAATTATAATTCTAAAATTTACAAACTCAAAATACAACTCTATTTTCAAATCATAATTCTAAAACACTATCATAGTTACAAATATTAGTTTTACACTTTATTATTTTTTTTTTTTTTCACCGCCTATTGGTTTTTTTTTCTTTTCAATCAATTGGTAGTTTGTTGAGAGAGATTAATGTGTCAAATAGGAACGACAAAGAAAGAGAAAATCTAAAGCCAATATGTAATGCATCTCCTCTTTTATCCTTCTTTTTTCAGTGAAGATATACACAAAATTGGTACGCGTAAACATATTTAAAAATTATTATAATTTCGATGTAACTTTTATATTGTGAGTTTTATAAGTAAAATAAATCTAAGTCATATAATAATTTTCTTGAAATATTTTTTTGTGTATCTAACATTGTTAAAGTATCAAACTCAAAATTAATTGACAATAAATAAAGAAACTCTTATATTATATTAATCAAGTTTGGGTAACTTAGATTGACAATATGGATCAAGTCTAACACTCCTCCTTTCCTCCTCACATGCAGTGTGGAGGCGATTGAGAGATAAACCGGATAAAAGGAACAAAAGTGGGCCAATACTACCACAGGGTGCAGCCACTTAAGACCAAATCAATTAATAATAAATAGATAGACCTTTATATTATATTAATAAAATTTGGATATTCAGATTTGCGATGTGCGATTAAATTTGTGTGTTAATTTCTAATCACACTGTCAACTTACTATTCAACTAAAGAGCACTGGCAGAATAGATAGCGTCTAGATAACCTGCAACAGAGAGAAGAGATTCTGGCGGTGGTTTGTCCACCCGAGGGCACTCCAATGATCAAGTCAGTTATCTCTCAAAGATAGAAAAAGTGCTCAATTCACTATTCAGAGCATAAAAAGCGTACATTAGACCCATGGGGGTGCCTCTCTTTTATAGCCAAAACAATCCTAGTCCCAATAGAAACCTAGCTTCAACGGACTTAGGATTACTGCTAATCTTGGACTAGGATTGGGATAAACTCTCTAAGAGTTTTATCTTTATCCAAACTGAAGTCCTCTCCCATTCTAGGACTCTTGTCCCTTATCCGCTCATCCCGGATTCCGGTATTCTCGCAGATAACCTTGACCTAGCCAAAATCACCTCGGCGTTATAACCAGGACACGTGGCACCCCGGCTGACACTTCGGTGACACCTCGGCCACGTGTTGTCACTCAAAAATTATGTCCCCACAACTGCCCCCTAAGTTCTATTACCTCAGCATCCTGAGGTGATGGAACATATATCATTTCTTTCATTTAGCATGTCGGCTAAGCTCACTCCATTCGTTCATTACCGAGGTCATAATACATCGACACAATATGACCAAAAACTTACAGTTTTCTTTCACCAATGCCTCAAAATCATTAACCAAGTTTGTTCAAGTTCCTCAGCTGAGATCATCCTCCAAGCCGAGGTTCTACTCCGTTAAATCGAGAATTCTAAGAGCTTCAACACGCGTATGAGCTGTCACGCATGACTACTCAACCGTTCTTGCTACGCGTCCCTCCCCCACTGGACCATGTCCAATACGCGCCATTAAGTCGCCTTGCGCCTGCGTGCGCCGTCTGATAAACACAGTGTTTGAGGCACATCAATTGCGTTTTGCCGCCTTTTCGCGTTTTTGACAAAACTTCTTCCATCTCTCCTCGTCTTCTCACCTCTTTATTATTACTTTTGCGAAAAAACCCTCTTTCTCTCTCTTACTTTCGCAAATCCGTCATTGTCTCAAGCTCGCAAGCTCTGTGATCGCTTCCAGTCTTCCCTTTTGGCGAAGCTTTCACCGCTCTGTCGTTTTGCTGTTGTCGTCTGACTTCGGCGAACTCAACGCCGGCTTCATTTTCTTTGGTGAGTTACTTATTTCTCCTTTATCAGTCTGTGTTTCTCTTCAAAAAGCTTTCATTACTCGTTGTTCAAGTTCTTGATTGTGAATCACGTATCTGAGCACGTTTCTTTTATGATTTCACTTTTTGCCCAGTTCGTTTCTTGAATACACACTGTTCACCCATCTGTTCACTTTTTCCACTGTTCTTGGTAGTTTATCACTATTCTTGACTCTGAATCATTGCCTTTGTTTCTATTTTTTGTGTTTTCTCCAAATCCTTGCCTTCAATCTTTGTTTGCCTAGACTTAGGTTTGGGATTCGTCGTAGAACTTACTGTCTTTAGGAAAAACTAAAACACCCTTCATTTAGATCCTCAGAATTTCTCGTCACATCCTTCTTCTAGGTTTTGCCGAGGTCACTCCAATCTTTCATAAAACACACATTTTTTGAAATCCCACCTTCCCCCCAAGCCGATATCATGGGTATGTGAAGGCATAGGGTAGACACCCCAACTAAATTAGAGTATTTTAGGCAGGAGTTTTCCATTTCGGCCGACGTCCATTTGAGATTGGCTGGGGAGAACGACTCCATTATGCCTAATGTTGACTCTATGCCCTTCCCAGTCGTCGCCTTTATTGATTGTGGACTTAGGCTTCCATTAAACATCTTTTTTCCGAGAAGTCCTTCACTATTACAAATTAAACCCGATACAGCTTGCCATTAACTCTTACCGAGTTATAAATGGTATAATTGCCTTAGCACACCGAGAAAAAGCTAGGGTAACCTTAGCTGATATTCAATACTGCTATACCATGTGCGGCCTTAAGTTAGAAAAAAGCTATGTCTACTACCTCAAACCGAGGTCCACTGAATACAAACTTGTTGCCGACCTCCCAGACTTCAACAAGGGAGCCGGGGACAATTACTTCATTGTCTCGGGCAACTGGGAGCTTGCTCCAAATGAAGACCTTCATCTCTACCCTCTTAGCTGAACAATATTCATAGAGGGTAATGGTAAGAGCCAAGTGTTGCATTTACTTGTTTTTCAAGTTTTTAGTACTTTGTTCTTTCTATATATTCTGATGTCTATTTTTCTTGCAGTTCTTCCACAACCACCCAAGGGCTTTCGTAAGTCCCTATGTCCTAGTAAGGACCTCAAAGAGCTGTTGGACCTGCCAGTTCATAGGTGGAGAGCTCCCTTGCTTCTGAACTTCATCCCGACCTACAAGTCGGTGCTTTCCGATGTCCCAAAGAGGAAGAAAAGCAATTATCCCCCTTCCGCCACAACTCCTCCAATAGCTTCATCATCTCGGCCAGATCAGGGATCAACCTCTGATCCAGCTGAGCTACCATCAACTTTGGCTCCATATCTGATCCCGTCATCTCAACGCCAACGCCGCTGTAGGACTGCAATTGTCGCTGAGATGGGTCACAAGAAAGCTGTCGCTAAAGATCTTCTAGCTGACATCCCTGACTCAGTTAACACTCAACCAACACAAACCTAGCCTCAACCAAAGCAAAAGCCAAAAAGACTTAAAAAGGCTCATCCTAAGGCAACGGTGACTCAGATTGATATTGAGGACACCTTGCCAATTTCAAAATTGGCTGAGAGTGAGAAGACCCATTCTGCTGCCAAGAAGAGGCCCGCCGAGGCCCAACCATTCGAATCTACTAGATCAAAGAGGCCGAGGTCGTCCTCTGCGACCACCTCGGGGCCATTAAAACATGATTCTCCCTGGGCTCCGTCAATCACAATCGACGACAAGCCAGTTAAGGCTGGTGATAGCGCCAACGACATTGAGGTCGGCGTTGCCCCCTCCACTGCCTTGCTTCTGCTCGAAAATCTTAATTGTAATGCTAAGATGAGCGAATACAAAAAATTTTGCTTTGATGCTGCAGTATTCCGTTCAAGTAAGTTCTTTACACTTGGTATTTTTCTTTCTTTTTCTTTCTATACTTAGAGAATTTTCTAATAATTTCTGCTCTGTCCATTTTTCTTTAGGCGATCCAGCACACCTACTCATTCTCAATGCAATCTTTTGAAATGAGGAAGGAGTTGGCCGACAAGATCAGAGAGGTCTCTGGTTTGCAGAAGACCTTAAAAAAGACCAAGGGAAAGATGAAGACCTTGTCAGATCAGGCCGAGGCAGCCATTAAAGCTAAAGACGATACCGAAGAAAAAGTAGATGCTGCAGATGCCATTAAGAAGGTTCTTGAGGCCCAAAAGAAAGAGGCCAAAGAAAAGATGGCCGAGGCCCAAAAAGAACTTCAGGATACCTTAGCCACAAAAGAGGCTGAGATCAAGGCCGCTGAAGAGAGGGCGTATGTTGAGGGGGTGGCCGACGTCAAGGAGGACTACAAAAAGCAAGTGAAGCAGGCATGCAACAAGGGTTTCACCTTTGGTTGGATGGTTACCCTCAAAAAGCTTGATGTTCTCGAGGACTCCCCCTTCAAGAATGCCAACGTCCTCCCCCTTCCATTCCCCCATATTCTAAGCCATTCTGAAAACGATTCTGAGTCTAAGGATGAAGTTTTGGTGAGGAAAAAGAAGGATGCTGAGACTGCTGAGGCCAAGTCCCCTACTCTGAATGAGAAAGTCTTGGACTTGACTCAGGATGAGGAGGGTGAGGAGGTCTCCAAAGACGCTACTCCTGAGAAGACAAAATCGGACGTGCCCATTGCCGACAAGAGCATCAACCAGACTCTCAAAGAGATCAATGCCGAGCTCGCTGCTGAGAAGGACGCCGAGAATAATTCTCAAATGTCTTCGGAGCCCCATCCTACTGCTGATGCCCAATAGTCTTGGTTTTTTGCTTTGTACTTAGTACTTTGTCTTACTTTTTGAATCAATATAAGGTTAGATCTGGCTGAAGTGCCACTTTTGTAATTTCTAAACAACTACTCTTTTGGTAGGCCGAAGTGCCCTCTTCTTTTTGACTGATTCTTCTGAATGCAAGTACAATTTCCTTTGTATGACTCTTGTATGATTCTGTACTTAGAATAATTTTGCATGCTTTCAAGCATACACCTCATCTGTGCAATTTCCTCGGGGTGATATACCTCGGTTATACAAACCAATGGTTTACCTCGGCAAGTACACAAGTACTTCTTTTAATACAACCTTGGTCTTAACTTGTAAATTTTTCTAAAAAATTTCAATAAGTGTTTAGACCAATTTTCTTTTAGTCATAACCTCGGTTTAACTTCAACCTTAGTTTAACTTCAACTTGTAAACTCAAGTTTTAACAAGTGTGAAACATGACCTCAGTTTAACTTCAACTTGTAAACTTAAGTTTCAACAAGTGTGAAACATGACCTCGGTTTAACTTCAACTTGTAAACTTAAATTTCAACAAGTGTTAAACACGACCTTAATTTAACTTCAACTTGTAAACTCAAGTTTCAACAAGTGTTAAACATGACATCGGTTTAACTTCAACTTGTAAACTCAAATTTCAACAAGTGTTAAACATGACCTTAGTTTAACTTTAACTTGTAAACTCAAGTTCCAACAAGTGTTAAACCAATCTTCCAAGCATCAATTTCCAGTCCTAGCCCTCTGCCTCCTAATGTGAACCTAAGTTCTACTTAGGTTCTCATTTAAGACTGGGGCTTTGACCTTGTTGCAGAGGTCAGATTCAGATAAAGACTGGTCGAGGTAACTAACCTCGGCCTTTTTGTTAATCTGACTGATACGTACTTAGTTCCAATCTGAGTTTGATTATGCCAATATGACCAGCCTAGGTTATCCCAACTTAGTTCAACTCTATTATATGCAAGTAAAAGTTATACTCTGCTATATAATAAGTCTAAGTTATTCGTCATGTTTCGCTTAGAAATATCGCCAACTTAGTTCAACTCTATTATATGCAAGTAAAAGTTCTACTCTGCCATATAATAAGTCTAAGTTATTCGTCATGTTTCGCTTAGAAACATCATCAACTTAGTTTAACTCTATTATATGCAAGTAAAAGTTATACTCTATCATATAATAAGTCTAAGTTATTCGTCATGTTTCGTTTAGAAACATCGTCAAGTATCCGGTCAATCATATTACACAAGTTTAAAGATCAAGCTAAAACTTTATTACTTCTGCTAATAGCAAGATAAAAAGAAATCTTAGAAAACGAGAAAATCTAGTGGTAGAAAAACTTTAGATTGCAAGTATTCTAGGGTCTTGGCAATTCTTTACTTTCATAGTCCTCAAGCCGATATGCCCCATTGCTCAAGACCGAGATGATTCTATAGGGTCTCTCTCAATTCGGGCCAAGCTTGCCCTCTCTAGGATCCTTCTTGTTGCCGACGACCTTTCTCAGGACGAGGTCACCAACTTGGAACTCTGGCGGGTTTACCTTCTTATTATAAGCCCTAGCAAGCTGCTGCCGGTATGCCCCCAGCTGAATTGCTGCTTTTTCCCTTTTCTCTTCTAGTAGATCCAGATCTCGGGCTATAAATACATCATTAGTTCCATTCTCTGCTCCTTGGGTTCTGATCCCTGGGATACCGACCTTTAGAGGAATGACTGCTTCTATGCCATAAGCCATGGCAAATGGGGATTCCCCAGTTGATCTTCTCGGTGTAGTCCAATATGCCCAGAGTACACTTGGTAGTTCATCCACCCACTTTCCTTTTGCTGCTTGTAGCCTCTTCTTAATCCCATCCAAGATGACTTTGTTAGATACTTCTGCTTGTCCATTACTTTGAGGAAAACTTGGGGTGGAAAAATAATTCTTGATTTTGAACTTTGCACAGAAGCTCTTGATTAGCTTACTGTCAAACTGTGTGCCATTGTTAGCTATTATTGCTCTTGGGATTCCAAACCTGGTGATGATGTTCTTCCATATGAAGTTCTTCACATCAACGTCCTGAATCTTGGCAAGGGGTTCAGCCTCTACCCACTTGGTGAAGTAATCTGTTGCTACCAGCAGGTACTTCCTTTGTCTAGTTGCTTGGGGCAGTTTGCCAACAAGATCCGTGCCCCATTGGGCAAATGGCCAAGGGCTGGACACTGGGTTCAAGTCTGCTGTTGGTTGGTGTATCAAGGTTACAAACCATTGGCACTTTTCACACTTCTTGACATAGGTTTTAGCATCTTTTTGTATGTGGGGCCACCAATACCTCTATGTAATGGCCCTATGAGCAAGTGACCTGCCCTTGGTGTGGCTTCCACATACTCCTTCATGTATTTCGTACAGAAATTCTTCAACCTGTGCAGGATGCACACACCTCAGAAGGGTCCAGTAAATGATCTTCTGTAGAGATAGTCTTCTGCTGTCAAACTGTATCTTGCCGACTTCAGTCTGATCTTGTGCATTTCTTTACGGTCGTTTGGCAATTTTCCTTCTTTAAGGAATGCTACTATTGTATCCATCAAACTTGGTCCCATCTCTACACACATTGCTTTACGCTTTGTGCTCAGTGGTTCTATGCTTGGACCTGACAAGTAGTCAACCATTATTGTTCTTGCCTCACCAGGCTTTATTGCACTAGCTAGGTTAGCCAGAGCATCGGCATGGCTATTGTCATCTCGGCTTACCTGCTGTAGTCGGCAATTTTGAAATAAAGCTACCAGTTTGCCTACTTCCTTTACGTAGGCCGACTTCCGTTCATCTCGGGTTGCAAATTCCCCTGTTGCCTGATTGACTATAAGTTGGGAGTCATAAAAGACTATTACCTCGTCGGCTTCCATGGTTGCTGCCAGCATTGGTCTTGCGATCAACGCTTCATACTCTGCGTCATTGTTTGAGGCCTTAAACCCCAAACGAATAGATTGTTCCAGTATCTGCCCATCTGGCGATACTAGTACTACTCCTGCCCCTGCTCCTTGTCAGTTTGAACTTTCATCCACAAACAACCGGAAGGAGTCACCGATGTAAATACTGTAGGGCCTGAGTTTCTCTTTGTTCTTTTGCTCTGTTGTCCTCTGCTGGGTTTTTTCTTGCTCACCTGGACGTTGCACACCTTGGCTCAACGGAGCCCGATGTGTGATGGAACCTGGTGTGAACTTGGCCACGAAGTTGGCCAAAACTTGGCCTTTGATTGTTATTCTAGGTCTGAATTCCAAGTCATATTGGCCTAAGGCCACTGCCCATCTGGCTATTCTACCTGTCAGATCTCCTTGCTGCAACAGGGACTTCAAGGGGTGTTCAGTTAACACTACAATTTTGTAGGCTTGAAAGTAATGATTCAGTTTCCTAGAAGCCATTACTAAATCCAGTGTTAACTTCTCTAAGGGTAGATATCTGGTCTCTGCATCTGCAAAGGGTTTTACTTACGTAGTAAACAGCCTTTTGTTCTCTATTTTCTTCTCGGATTGCCACTACACTTACTGCATGTTCTAAAACTGCCAAGTATAAGAATAGCTCCTCTCCAAGTACTGGATTTGAGAGAACTAGAGCTGTGGTCAAATACTTCCTTAAGTCGGTAAAGGCGACTTCGCATTCGTCGGTCCATAAGAAGTCTGTGGCTTTCTTTACTAAGCTGAAGAAAGGCTTACATTTATCAGAACTTCTGCTTAGGAATCTATTCAGGGCTGCAGCCCTTCCAGTCAACATCTGCACTTGTGTTGCCGACGTTGGGTTCTTCAGTTCTAAGATAGCCTTGATCTAATTTGGGCTTGCCTCAATGCCCCTTTTGGTTACCAAATATCCTAAGAACTCACCAGACCCAACTCCAAATGCACACTTCGATGCAGTGAGTCGAAACCGATATGTTTTAAGTATGTCAAAAATTGCCTTTAGGTCGGCCAGATGACCTTCAGGTTCCTTGGTCTTCACGACCATGTCATCGATGTAAACTTCCACTGTTCTGCCAATTAGATATTTGAACATCTTGGTTACCAATCTCTGGTAAGTTGCTCATGCATTTTTCAATCCAAAAAGGCATCACTCTGTAGCAGTATAGCCTTTTTAGGGTGATGAATGCAGTCTTTTCCTCATCTAGCAGGTGCATAGCTATTGATGGTACCCTCTGTAAGCATACAGGAAGCTTATCATTCCATGTCTTGAAGTGGCATCCACCCGTTGGTCAATCTCGGGTAATGGGAAGCTGTCTTTGGGACAAGCCTTGTTCAGGCTAGTGAAGTCCACACAGACCCTCTACTTCCCATTCTTTTTCTTCACAACAACCGTATTTGATAGCCATGTCGGGTAACTTACCTCTTGAATGGCTCTGGCCTCCAGAAGTCTGTCCACTTCTTCTTCTACTGCGTCAACGTCGGCCTTCTAGCTCGTTGGATTACAGGTTTGGCTGACCTGTCCACATTCAGTCTGTGGCAAGTGACCTCGGGGTCAATGCCAGGCATCTCGTAAGGCGTCCAAGCAAACACCTCAATGTTTGTTCTCAAGAACGCCTCCAGTTCTTTTTCTTCTTCCTCGGCCAAGCTTGAGCCGAGAAGAAAGAAGCGTTCTTCGTCCCCTTGTTGGACAAGGACTTTCTTCGGGCTTCCTCACTCTTCTCGGCTGGTTCTTTGCCGACGTCCTCTAGGACTTCCATGTCTTCATCCCTTGGACTGTTTCAAGTCATCTTGGTGAAGGCCAAGCTCCTTGTAACACCTGACATACATGATGTCACAAGAGCTGCACTGGTCGACTACGATGCGCTTCACTTGGCACTCTCTACTCTGGAGGGATATTACCAAGGCATCGTTGTGTGGATGCTGCACTATCTCCAGGTCTTCCTCAGTAAAGGACACCACTAGTCCTTGGCTCTCGCCTGCCCTAGGTCTCTTTTTCCCGACCTGATATACATGTTGCAGGTGTTTTACCTTTGGGTTTCCCCCATTATCTCATTCTCATTTACCTTTGAGTGGATCACATTGATCACTCGAGGTCTGCCTGCCTGCGGTTGTGGTGCTGGTGGGGTGGTGCTGTTGGTGCCTGGGGTAGTCTTGCCTGCCATTCCCTTGTTCTGGCTTCATCTATCATGTCCCTTAAATGGCCCTGTCTTACCAGGTCTTCCAAATGTGTCTTCAGGGCTCTGCACCCCTGAGTCAGATGTCCAGCTTCATTATGGTAAGCACAGTGCTTGTCAAGGCTTCTTTCCATAAACTCGCCTGGTACCCTTGCTGGTGCTCTGTAGTAGGGCTGATTGCGGATTTTCTCCAAGAGTTTGTAAACCGGAATTCAGAATACAATTGTGACTGCCTGAGCAGCCCTTAATCCGATTTCTGGTTTATTGTAGCCACCATCACCTCGGCCTCGCTTCGATGAACCGTTTTTCTTCTCTGGTTTCGGCGCCTTTGTTCCCGGCGTATCCTCCTCGGCCCTTGCGTACTTCTCTATTCTGGCCATTAATTCCTCCATACTTTTTGGCAGTGTTTTTGCTAATGATTTTCGGAACAGACAATTATCTTTTAGGGCGTTCTTAAATGATACGACCGCCACCTCTTGGTTGCATTCTGGTATCCGGTTGAATACCTCATAGTACCTGTGTGAGTAAATTTCTGACCACACTACTAAACTAGTACTTAGCTGGAGAGCATCGGCAGAATAGATTAAGCCCAAACAACCTGTCACAGAAAGATAAGAATCCCGCGGTGGTTCGTCCACCCGGGGGTACTCCGACGATCAAGTCAGTAAAATATCTCTCAAAGATAACCAAAAGTGCTTAACTCACTTGACAAATCATAAAAGACATACCTTAGACCCATGAGGGTGCCTCCCTTTTATAGCCAACACAATCCTAGTCCCAATAGAAGCCTAGCTCTAATGGACTTAGGATTACTGCTAATCTTGGACTCCCAGTAGGATTAGGATAAACTCTCTAAGAGTCCTATCTTTACCCAAACTGAAGTCATTTCTCATTCTAGGACTCTTGTCCCTTATCTGCTTATCCCGGATTCTGATATCTTTGCAGATAACCTCGGCCTAGCCGAGATTATCTCGGCATCATGACCAGGACACGTGGCACCTCGGCTGGTGCTTCAATGACACCTCGGCCACGTGTCGTCATTCAAAAATTATGTCCCCATAATTGCTCCCTAGGTTCTATTACCTCAGCATCTTGAGGTGATGGAATTTATATCATTTCTTCCATTTAGCACATCGGCTAAGCTCACTCCATTATCTATTGCCGAAGTCAGAACTCATCGGCTCAATATGACCAAGACTTATAGTCTGTTTTCATCAATGCCTTCGAACCAATAACCAAGTTTGTTCAAAGTTATTTAGCCGAAACCGTCCTCCTAGCCCAGGTATTTGCTTCATTAAATAGAGAACTCCAAGAGTTCCAGCATGTGTATGAGCTAGCGCGCACAGTATCTCAACCGTTTCTGCCACGCTTCTTTCCCCTACTAAGCCGTACCGAACAAGCGCCATGAAGTTGCATTGCACTTCCGTGTGCCGTCTGACAAGCACGTCATCCTAGGCACCATAATTGCCATTTTGCCACCATTTCAAGCGTTTGATCAAAATCATCTCTCTCTCTTCGTCTTTTTATTTTTGCATCATCAACTTCATGCTGACTCTCTCTCTCAAATCCTCCATTGTTCCAAGCTTTCAAGCTCTGCAACTTTTCCATTCATCTCCTCCTACAACCTCATCACCTCGGCCGGATCAAGGATCAACTTCTGATCCAGCAGAACAACTATAAACCTCGTCTCCACAACTAATTGCTCCATCTCAACGCAAACACCGACGTCGAACTGTAATCGCCGCCGAGATGGGTCATAAGAAAGTCGTTGCAGACGACCTCCTTGCCGACATACCTAGTACTGTTACAACACAATCTTCACGATCACAAACGCAGCCAAAGCCAAAACCAAAAAAGCTGAAGAAAGCCTAAGCAAAGGCAACGGTAACCCAGATCGACTCTGAGGATACCTTACTGATCTCAAAGATGGCCGAGGTAGAGAAAAGTGCCTCTGCTGCTGAATAAAGGCCCGCTGAGGCCGAACCCTCCGAATCAACCAGATCAAAGAAGCCGAGGTCTTTGTCGGCAACAACCTCAGGCTCTCTGAAGTCTGATGCCCCTTGGGCCCCTTCAATTACCATAGAGGATAAGCCAGTCAAAGCCGATGACAGTGCAACTGACATTGAAGTCGGCGTCGCCCTCTCTACTGCCTTGCTTTTGCCCAAAGACCTCGAACGCAACGCCAATGCAAGCGAATATGAAAACTTCGCTTTGATGCTGCAGCATTCCATACAAGTAAGCCCTTAATACTTGGTACTTTTCTTTCTCTGTTTTTCCATACTTAGAATTTTTTGCATGTCTTCAACGTACACCTTAACTGTGTAATTTTCTCGGTGTGGAATACTTTGGTTATACCCACTAGCAGTTTATCTCGGCTTTGGCCTAACACTTGAAAATATTTTTTACAATATTTTCACAAGTGTTATTCACGACTCGATACTTCACCCTTTACTTAGCAAGACTTCTATCTTCAAATATCTTCCAAGTTTTAGCAACATAGTAATCTCAGGAAGTATGTAGATACTTCTTTCAACATAACCTTGGCTTAACTTGTAAATTTTTCTCAAAAATTTCAACAAGTGTTAAACCAATCTTCTTTCAAAATGACCTCGGCTTAACTTCAACTTGTAAATTTTTCTCAAAATTTCAACAAGTGTTAAACCAATCTCAGTTTGTAGATTTCAACTCCCAAGCATTATTCTCCAGCCTTTTACCCCCTAATGTGAACTTAAGTTCCACTTGGATTCTCATTAAGCATGTGGCTTTGATCTTGTGGCCGAGGTCAGATTCAAACAAAGACTGGCCGAGGTTACCAACCTTGGTTTCTTTGTTAATCTGACTGACATGTACTTAGTTCCAATATGTGCTTGATTCTTGCCGATGTGGCAAGTCCGGGTTAACTCAACTTAGTTCAACTCTATTATATGCAAGTAAAAACTCTGTCATATAATAAGTCTAAGTTATTCGTCATGTTTCAATCAGAAACATTACCAACTTAGTTCAACTCTATTATATGCAAATAAAAACTCTGCCATATAATAAGTCTTAGTTATTCGTCATGTTTCAATCAGAAACATCGCCAACTTGATTCAACTCTATTAATTGCAAGTAGAAACTCTGTCATATAATAAGTCCAAGTTATTCGTCATGTTTCAATCAGAAACATCGCCAACTTGGTTCAACTCTATTATATGCAAGTAGAAACTCTGCCATATAATAAGTCCAAGTTATTCGTCATGTTTCATTCAGAAACATCGCCAACTTGGTTCAACTCTATCATATGCAAGTAGAAACTCTGCCATATAATAAGCCCAAGTTATTCGTCATGTTTCATTTAGAAACATCGTCAACTTGGCTCAACTGTATTATATGCAAGTAGAAACTCTGCCATATAATAATAAGTCCAAGTTATTCGTCATGTTTCATTCGGAAACATCGTCATAGGACTGGTCGGTCTTATCGCACAGATTTCAAATTAACAAAAATTAAACTAGCACTTTATTGCTTCAGCCGATATGCCCCATTGCCGATAACCTTTCTCAAGATAAGGTCCCTATCCTTGAACTCTCTTGGGCTGACCTTCTTGTTTGTAAGCCCTAGCAAGTTGTTGCTGGTATGCCCCTAGCCAAATTGCTATTCTATCGCATGTCGCAGGTGGATTTCAACAACATTTTCATGCCTTTTTACATAGGGTTTCAGCTTCTTTTTGCATATAAGGCCAAAAGAATCCCTGCGATATTGCTCTATGGGCAAGGGATCTGCCCCCTGCATGGCTTCCACATACTCCTTTGTGGACCTTATGTAAAAATTCTTTAACTTAGGCCGTGCTCTTCTACTCTCGGACTTAATCATCTAGGCCGAGATCTTGTCTTCTGGAATCTTGGATCTGCTTACTTAGGTTGAGCCCTTATCTTCTCGGACCTAATCATCGAGGCCGAGATCATGTCTTCTAGGATCTGGGATCCAGGATCTGGAATCCGAGATCTGAGCTCTGGTTTGTTGTATCTAGTGTTATCTCGGTTTCGCTTCAGTGAGTCGTTCTTCTCTTGTTTGGACGCCTTTGTCCCCAGCGTGTCTTCCTCGGCTCTGGCATATTTCTCAATTCTGGCCATAAGCTCCTCTATGCTTTTTGGTAATGTCTTTGCGAATGACTTTCGAAGTGGACAATCATCTTTCAGGCCATTCTTGAAAGACACGACCGCCACCTCTTGGTTGTACTCGGGTATTCGGTTGAACACCTCATAATACCTTTTGGCATAGGCCCTAAGGCCTTCATCCTCATTGATTCTCAGAGCCATCAGGGAATCTACCCTCAATGGCTGTAGTTTGTTAGTCACAAACCTGCCCATAAACATCTTGGCCAGGCCCTCCCAGGTTTTCACAGTTCCTTTCGGCAACTTGTGAAACTAGTTTAATGCAATTTCCCCGAAAGATGAGGGGAACACTTTGCAGAGCAACGGCTCATTCCTGGTGTATATGCCATCGAGTTCAGGTACAAGCCAACGTGAAAGTTAGGGTCCGACGTATCGTCATATATCTGGAATCTCGGCATGTGGAACCTCTTCGGGACTTCAAATTTGTCCAATTCTACCGAGAACAGCATTCTCGGCTTGACCGGAGAAGTTACCTCGGCTTCTTGCCGCTTCTTCTAGAGGTAATCCCTTAGATCCCCCTTGGTCCGTCCAAGAGTTCGGCTATCTCCAGATTTCAACCTTTTTGGTGCACTACTTCCATTGTCATTGTGGGTCCTTTTGGACTTCCCTCCATTGGTCGTGTTGAAACAGAGTTCTTTCCCCTGAGCATCGCGATGTTCTCTGGTGCAGTCTTCTTGTGTTCGACGTGTCTTCTGGGATTCTCTTCTCATTGATTTTCCACGCCCGACCTCCCGTGAAGGCCGGTGATAATGTACTTTAGTCCTGTCGTGCTGAGGGACTGCAGGAACAGTTTTCTGCCCCCTTTTCTGGGCATTTTTCTTAGTCACTGGAATCGGCGTATCTTGTAACGAGAACGGTGGCTGCATGACGTTGTTCTGTATCATGAAATTGACGACCGTTTGCAGATCCGCCAATTTGTCCGCCATTCCTTTCATTTCACTGTCCCTCCGTAGGCATCTATCTTTCCATACCTAGAGGTCGTTTTCGTTATAGTACCCGCCTCGGTCCGATTTCTTTGGCACGTCGCCCTCCTGGCCGACGTCCTTTTCTCCGTGATTCTTATCACGAGTCTTTTCGTTGTAGTTGTCTTCTTCGACGTCAAGGTCTACATGTTTCCCACTTCCAGTAGGAATGTCGTTCCCAACCTTCTCTTTCTGTCCGTTATTGGCCATCTATTCTCATTTCTTTCCCACAGACGGCGCCAAATTGTGTGAGTAGATTTCTAACCACAGTGCCAAACTAGTACTTAGCTGGAGAGCACTGGCAGAATAGATTAAGCCCAAACAACCTGTCACAAAAAGATAAGAATCCCGCTATGGTTCGTCTACCCAGGAGCACTCCGATGATTAAGTTAGTAAAATATCTCTCAAAGATAATCAAAAGTGCTTAACTCACTTGACAAAGCATAAAAAGCATACCTTAGACCCATGGGGGTGCCTCCCTTTTATAGCCAACACAATCCTAGTCCCAATAGAAGCCTAGCTCTAATGGACTTAGGATTACTGCTAATCTTGGACTCCCAGTAGGATTAGGATAAACTCTCTAAGAGTCCTATCTTTACCCAAACTGAAGTCCTCTCTCATTCTAGGACTCTTGTCCCTTATCCGCTTATCCCGGATTCTGATATCTTCGTAGATAACCTTGGCCTAGTCGAGATTACCTCGGCGTCATGACTAGGACACGTGGCACCCCGGCTGGCGCTTTAGTGACACCTCGGCCACGTGTCATTATTCAAAAATTATGTCCCTACAGTACCTTTTGGCATAGGCCCTTAGGCTCTTGTCCTCGCCAATTTTCAGAGCCATCAGGGCATCTACCCTTAATGGCTGCAGTTTGTTCGTCACGAACCTGGCCACAAACATCTCGGCCAGGTCTTCCCAGGTTTTCACAGTTCCTTTCGGCAACTTGTGAAACCAGTCTGATGCAATTTCTTCGAAGGATGAGGGGAACACCTTGCAAAGAAACGGCTCGTTCCCGGTGTATAACGCCATCGAGTTCAGGTACAAACCGACGTGAAAGTTAGGGTCCGACTTCCCGTCGTAGATCTAGAATCTTGGCATGCTAAACCTCTTCGGGGCTTCGAATTTTTCCAATTCTACCGAGAATGGCATTCTCGGCTTGACCGAGGAGGTTACCTCGGTATCTTGTTGTCTCCTCTGTAGGTAATCCCTTAGGTCCTCCTTGGTCCGACCAGGAGCTCGGCTATCTCCTGACTTCAGCCTTTTAGGTGCACTACTCTCAGCTTCATTGTGAGCCCTCTTCGACCTTTCTCCATTAGTTGCGTTGAAGCACAACTCCTGCCTTTGAACATGCCAATGTTCTTTGGGGTCTGCTTCCTTGGTGCAATGTGTCCTTCGAGATTCTTCTCTTCTCGACTCTCCTCGCCCGACCTCCCTTGAAGGCCGATGAGAGTGTTTTTCGCTCCTGGTGTGCTGGGGGACTGTAACGACTGTTTTTTACCCATCTTGTCGGGCATCTTTCTTGGCCGCTGGAATCGGTGTATCTTGTAACAGGAACAATGGCTGCATAACGTTGTTCTGTATAATGAAATTGACGACCGTTTGTAGGTCCGCCAATTTGTTCGCCATTCCCTTTACCTTATCGTCCCTCCGTAGGCATCTATCCTTCCATACCTGAAGATCGTCCTTGTTGTAATACCCGCTTTGGTCTGTTTTCTTTGGTACGTTGCCTTCCTGGCCGACGTCCTTTGCTCCGTGATTCTGATCACGAGTTTCTTCATTGCAGTTGTCTTCTTCAACGTCAAGGTCAACAGGTTTCCCACTCCCAATAGGAGTGTCATCCCCAATCTTCTTTTTCTGTCCGTCGTTGGCCATCTATTTTCCTTTCTTTTCCACAGACGGCGCCAAATTGTGTGTGTTAATTTCTGACCACACTGCCAACTTAGTATTCAATTGGAGAGCACTGGCGGAATAGATGGCGCCTGGATGACCTGCAACAGAGAGAAGAGATTCCAGCGGTGGTTCGTCCACCCGGGGGCACTCCGATGATCAAGTCAGTTATCTCTCAAAGATAGAAAAAGTGCTCAATTCACTATTCAGAGCATAAAAGCGTACCTTAGACCCATGGGGGTGTCTCTCTTTTATAGCCAACACAATCCTAGTCTCAATAGAAGCCTAGCTTCAATGGAGTTAGGATTACTGCTAATCTTGGACTCCCAGTAAAATTAAGATAAACTCTCTTAGAGTTTTATCTTTATCCAAACTGAAGTCTTCTCCCATTCTACGACTCTTGTCCCTTATTCGCTTATCCCGGATTTCAGTATTCTTGCAGATAATCTCGACCTAGCCGAGATCATCTCGGCGTTATGACCAGGATATGTGACACCCCAGCTGGCACTTCAGTTACACCTCAGCCACATGTTGATGCTCAAAAATTATGTCCCCACAAAACCTAATAAGAAAAAAGTTATTTCTTGCATGAGAAGCACATTTTATGGAAAGCAAATAAAAGTTATCTTTATAAGTAAAAGTTTGAAGTTTATAGGGTACTTTATCTGCTTATTGGCTATCCTACGTTATTTACAAGTCACCCTTTAGAATTTTTAGTGAACTGAGTCAGCATATTGCAGGAAAGTGTGGCGTTTCGTTTTCCCCTTATCCTAAGTAAAGTATACTTATTTAATTTTTAGTGAACTGAGTCAGCATATTGCAGAAAGTGTGGCATTTCGAGGTACTATATGATATAAATTAAATAAGTATATTTATTTAAATAAGTGTATTTATTTTGATTATATTATTTTTTTATTTTTTTATATATTTTTTTATAAAATATTAAAAAATATACTTATTTGGATTATTCCAAACAATCACTTAATTCTAAAGTTTTCTTCTTCTTCTTTTTTTTTCTCAACGATTTTTTATTTTTATCTACAAAAAATAAAAACAAAAAACATGTTTTACACATGTGTTTTAAATTTTTATTTTGAAAACTAATAAAATGGTTGATCGGCAGGAGGTGATGATTGAAGGTGATTGTTAATTATCAGAGATGATTTATTATGTGAAATCTAACATATTAAAATTAATAAATTAGAGAATAAATAAATAGCAAATGAGAAAATACACATTTATGAAAATTGTAAATTTAATTAATTACAGCTTGTGAATTATGAATTTAATAAAAAAAATTGTTTGGTTACTATTAATCTTTTTTAAATAAGTTAAAAAAAAAACTCATTCTTTCTATTTTTTTATATGTTTTTTTTTTTTTTTTTTTGTAAAAACATTAAAAAATCACTAAAAAAGTTTTTTCTCAAAACAATCTGACTATCTTAAAAGATAGCTACATGAATTACTAAACCAACTATCATATCCTAAATGGGCGTTTCACCATACAAAAATTGTATTTCAATCAAACATTATTTGTTATTTTGAATTTTTTTTGTTATTGAGTTCTTAATATCTCTAAAATAAAATAAAAAAATAAAGACAAGAACTGTTCTATTTTGAATTTTTTTTTTTAAAAAAATCCGCGGTAGCAGTGATTTGAATAGTAGTATTTTCCTTTTCATAGTCGGCAAGGTGGCCACATGTGTAAAGAGACTTTCAAAGTGATTTAAAAGAGACTTTCCGCCATGCAACTACCATGAACCTAGCTCCAAGTTGCAAGCAGTGAGTGAGCGTGTGAACGAACTCTAGTGGTTCGTGGTATGGGCCCACGAAACACGACTAACATTAAAAGTCTTTTAGACCACTGTTTCTTTGGTTGAGTTTGGATGTTTGCGTATTTTTCGGGTGTTTAGTATAATAAAAATAAGTTTATTAAGTAGAAAATTTTTTTTATGATTAACAAAAAATAAGTTTATTTCAGTAGAAAATATTTTTTGCTTCTAAAATTTTTTAAATTAAAATCTTACATGTCACTACATTACTACCGTTACTTTCACCTCCACCACCACACCACCATCACTACAACTACTGCTATCATCACTACCATCAAACACAAAAAAATATTTTATCCGAAATTTTTTTTTGAAATTTGTTTTTGCGCCAAAACAATAGAGCACAAGAATTTGATTTTGTTCATATATTTAAAGAGTGTGGTACTTAAAAATGTGTATTAACAATACATAATTTTTAATGAATGCAAAATTGTCAGGTTTATAATTTTGAGTAGGATGAATATACTGAAAAGGTGATGGTTTAAACCCAAAACACAATTAATTAAGTAATTGAATGGTTTAAACTTTGGAATATAAAAAAGAAACCCAATTTATTCTTCCCTCCATGTATTGTTCGGCCTTGTTGACCCATTACAGGTTCTGTTTAATGATTCAAATAATTCATTATATATATATATATATATATATTTTTTGATAACTTAGGTATCTCCAATCTGCTGATTTTAAGGGAAGGCAAAACTAATCTTGAGGGCCCTGAAGTTAACGACTGGGCAAATCTCCAGTGGTCTCAAAGGGTGACTCGAACTCGAGACCTGTGGTCAAATAATTCATTATATAGAGTTCCTTATGTATATCATTCATAGAAAAAAATCGATCTAATAATCAAAACATTTTTATTTTTATTGCATTTGTCACAAAAAAAAATAAATGATTTATTTTTAAAAAACACTTTTTCTTTATTTTTTTTAGAGACAAATACAATAAATTGAATTAATTATGATTATTGGATTGATCTCACGAAAGACTCTTATAAAATAAACTGTTTCATTATCGAAATAAGATCTGTGGTGAAATCTGAACAATATCCTTTACTCCAAATTTGAATTCGAAGGAAAGCCCAGTCTAAAATTTATTTTATTTTATTTTAATTTATATAGTGCTACTCTATCCAAAGTCATCATCATTTTAAGGTTTCTTCATCAACTTGAACACATGATTCTCTATAAATAGCACCTATAGACGGATCTTTATCTACAACTAATTAATTTTTCACCTATAGACACATCATTCTCCATTGTTGATTCTGCGTTTCATTCTGTTCCATCTATTTTCATTCTTTCTTACAAACTGTCTACCATAATACAAGCAAACATGCAGTGCATCGAGCCTTTACACAACGTGCCAATCACCAACCTTAGCATACCCATGGCCATCAAGAGATGGCGCTTGGCTTTCTCAACTATCTACTGTTCAAGAGCCTTGTACTCTCATTTCAAACAAATCGTAGCAAACAAACACTCCAAATACCAACGTTCACCATCCTACACTGCCCTCAATGTCAACCTAGACCCACCTAACTCCTACAAGATTAATCAAAACAGCCTCACGCAACTCATGAAGCAAAAGAATGTAGAAGATCTTGCTCAAGTTGGAGGACTTGAAGGCATAGCTTTGGCTCTTGACACTGACTTGGAAAATGGGATTCATTGTGATGATGAGGACATTGCATGTAGACATGAAGCTTTTGGCTCGAACACTTATTGCAAGCCACCCACAAAGAGCTTGTTTCATTTTGTGTGGGAGGCTTTGAAGGACCCAACCATTCTCATCCTTTTAGTTTGTGCTGCAATGTCTCTTGGTTTTGGCATCAAACAACATGGCCCAAAAGAGGGGTGGTATGATGGTGGAAGCATATTTATTGCTGTCTTTCTTGTCATCACTGTCTCGGCTGGAAGCAACTTCAAACAGAACAAGCAGTTTGACAAATTATCTGAGGCAAGCGATAATGTCCAGGTTGATGTTGTGAGAGGAGGGAGAAGGCAACAGGTTTCAGTGTTTCAAATTGTGGTGGGAGATGTGGTTTTCTTGAAGATCGGAGACCGAGTTCCTGCTGATGGGTTGTTCATAGATGGGCAGTCTTTTGAAGTCGATGAATCGAGCATGACAGGGGAAAGTGATCTTGTAGAAGTGAATCGAAGCATCAATCCCTTCTTGTTCTCTGGAACCAAGGTAATGTTGGAATTAATTTAGAATTTAGTAATTAAATCAAATATAGTTTAAAAAAATTCAACTCTTGTATTAGAGAGTCTTTAAAAGTTTAGTCACAAGGGTATGTTCAAATTGTTAGAAATGGTTTTGAAAAAATTAGATTTTTCTTCAACTTTAGTCTAATTTTTAGGTGGGACTCATGTGTCAAAGTTGGCGGGTCTAAGTGGTAACGCGTTCTATGTCGCGTTATGATTCACGTGGTATATTTGGTTACTCGAAATCATTATCGTGTAAATGGGAAATTAAAGCCAAAGAGAGCTCCATGGAAATGATATATTGGTGAAGTTTCTTTGAAGGTTTGAACTAAAGGTTCGTCCCATATTGGTTTGGTGGGCAAATTTTTGTGGGTTTATAAGGCTTGAGTTTACAACTTAGGGAGGGCCACAAGGGACACCCCAAGTTTGTAGAAGTGAGAGATTATGGGCAAAGTGGGCTAGACCCATTAGACCCAAAAATAAACACAACTGCACCGCCGTCGCTGGCTGGGCTAGGCGCGGGTGTGGGGTTGGGTTGGGCTTTTCCAGCCCAATACTAGTTATTTTTTGTTCTAAAATTAAATTCAAATTTTTTGGAATTTGAATTTTGAAAATTAAATTCAAAAATTGGCTGTCACACCTGTCCAGTTTTTTCCCACCTAAACAAATGTATATTTGTTTGAATTTAAACCAAACAAATTCATATCTGTTTGAAATTTAAACCCAACAAGTTCTTTACCTATTCATTCAAACCGTACAGGTATAATACATGTTCAAACAGGTTTGCACATGTTTAATTCAAACCAAACAACCACAAATTCTCCTATAAATAGATAGACCCTCATTTAGATTTTGCATTCAGAAAAATTCATTTTTTCCACTGTAATTACTTTCTGCATTTTGCTGCATTTAATTTTCCTGAGAAAGAGTATATACACAAAGTGTGTTCATTGTGCGGATAATTTGTAGTGCTGCAATTTTTCGTTGTTTGATCATTTTATCCTGGGACATAGACGTCCGCAATCTGAAAGCACTGTGGAGATGACGAATCTGTCTTAAAGATACATTGTTAAACATTAGACTTGATCAGAATTTTGTTCAATATATACATAAGGTTAATAATTAATTTACTTTCAATTTATTTATTTATATCAGATTTTGATTTTATTTTTGTAACAAAATAAAAATCTATTTTATTTTATTTTATCTTTTATATTTTTTTGATTTTTGTAATCAAAGAGTCTCTTTCATTTCCTTATTTCTTTTGTTTGTTGTTAAGTACACAAACTTTAATATACTGAAGATTATCCAACACATCTACATACAGGGCTGACCGACTAAAGCAAACAAGACTTGTGTCTTGGGTCTCAAAAATTGGCCCAAAATAAGTCTCCCAATTTTTGGGAGGATTCTATTTGTACTTGAAAAATTATTAAACACGTCTGATTTTTCATTACAATTATTCCTTTTATTCACATACAAGAACGATTGGAGTGAATTCTTTTGTATAATATTATATTTATTTATATGTCTTCCTACTAATAACACCATGAAACTCTTGATTCTAATAATGGCCGTAAAGACTCGTATTGAGGAAGGCTCTTCATCTCATACCAGGAGTTGAAAACAGACTCGTGCTTGTCGATGCCAAAGAATGGCAGTTGTATCCCGAGGCTACAATCTACAGAACTGCCACTATATTGTGGAAACGTTTAGGAACTATTTGTCTTTCCTCTTTCTTTAAAAAACAAAAAATTGATTCAGCTGATTCAAAAAATTTATAAAAAAATGAAAAAAAAAATCTTGTAAAGGAAATTCACGGTGAAATTTTAACATATCTTTAGTTTTGTTCTACCGTAACATAATCATTGGTTTTTAATGAAAAATCAAACATATTGGTGTGTTTGGTTTATGTTTGTAGAGTAGTTTTTGTAATAAAAAGTACAAAAACTTGTTTGGTTTGCCATTTTTCAGAATGGCTTTGAAAAATTGTTTTGGGGAGAGAGTTTTTAAAAAAGTGATTGATTTAATGTGTATAAGAGAGAGAGAGAGTGATTTTGGAAAGTAGGTAACCAAACAAAATTTTGAGATTTTTTTTAGAAAAACTTGTTTGGTTTGATTACTTTTGAAAATTTGTTTGTAGAGAATTTTTCTCAAATTTTTTTCTGAGAAACAAATCAAACAAGTTTTTATTTTTTTTCTATTTGTAGGTAACAACACAATAAAAAACAATTTGCTTGGTTCTATTTTTTCAAAAACACTTTTTAAAAAATTCTACTTCCTTATTTTTCGTATTTTTTCGTTTTTATTGAATTTTTTAAATATTTTAAGCAATTTTTTTTTTTTTTACTTTTTAGACATACCTAACATAAATATACCTAAAAAGTAAAAAAATTGTGAATAAAACTTTTTAAAAATTCATTAAATACCAAAAATATTAAAAAAAAGAAAAAAGAATTCAGTATATTTTTTGTATTTTTATGTATTTATTAATTTGTTAAAATATTTTTTCACAAATTTTTTACTTTTTAGATACATCTAAGTAAAGTGTATCTAAAAAAGTAAAAAAAAAAAAAGTTTAAAATTTTAAAAATATTCACTAAAAACACGAAAATCAAAAAATTAAAAAACTTAATCCAAAAAACTCAAACCAAACACAATAATGATGAATTTTGATGGGATGGATTGGAGTTTTGAAGTGACAAAGAAGATGAAGAAAAAATAATTAAAACTTGGATAAAAAAATGAAGAAAAATAAATATGAAGTATATGTATAAGTGGTTTGGGTATATCATAAGAAAAGAAAAAATATTTTTTTTATGATTGATGGTGTATTGTCCTTATTAATAAATTTACATTACATATAATAAGAAATAAAAAATTTAAAATTTTAATTAGATTTACTAAGTTATTATTTGAGTATAAATAGAATCACCCCAATTTTAACGTTGTAGTATATTTAAAATTCAAATAAGGCCAATATTTTTTATTAATGGGCAAATTACTTGGAAGTCCTAGTTAAAATAAAATAAGTCTATTTAGTTCTATAATCTTTTAAATACTCTCAAAAGTTCACTACGTATTTTTCTTCTTTATTTTTCTCTGTATTCATTTTTCTCGACCTCTTTCTTTTCTTGATTTTTGGTGACCGGAGATCATACCTTACTTTTTCTCTTTCTCTTTCTAATACATAGTCACCGGTGACCTACGACCATAATTGTTTGGGATTCACCGGTAATCACCAATCATCGACTCCTTACTTTACCCTCACCGATGACGACAGTTTCTGACAAAGAATATGAATAGATCTACTCAGATCTCAGATTTGACTAGATCTAAACAAAAAATAGTTGCCGGAGTACAATATTCTTTCTATAGATCTACTCAGATCTCAGATCTGACTAGATCTAAATAAAAAATAGTTGCTGGAATACAATATTCTCTCTATATCTATTTCTCTCATTTGATTTCTCAATTTTTCTATATTTTCTATGCTACACACTTCTATTTTTCTATTTTAATGGAGAAAATGTTTAAATTCCAAATAGGTTGTTTTTAAAGTTTAGTTACTGGCGGTGAAAACTGTAAAATTTTACAGTTTCATAACTTTCTTTAGAATTGTAAAATTTTTGCAGTTTCATAACATGTTTTTCAGTTTGATTAATAAGGATAAATACTTAATAGAATCATATTTTGAAACTGTAACATTTTACAGTTTTAAATCTTACTTTTCAATTTGATCAATATTAGAGATTATTTGCTTAAACTCTACAAAAATTAAAAAATAATATATATTTTTTCCCATTATTGTTTGTTGTTGTTATGTTTTTTTTTTCTCTTTCAATTTATTAATATTTAGCAAATTTTGCTATGTTTTTCATTATAATTTCTCTATTTTTTCGGTAATATTCCGGACATTCTGGTAAGTCTCCGATTATTATTGACGTTCAACGAACATTTTGGGCCTTCCAACTACTTTCAGTGACGTTCAGAACACTCTAGCGATACTTCGATGAACTTCCGGTGATTTTCGGCGACTTATCGGTGATGTTAAATATTCCGACAAGTTTTCGGTGACTGTTTGAAAGAAGTCCAGCGGTGGTGGGACATAATAGCGTTTTTAAAGTTATATATAAAAATATGTAGAATTAATTGGTGCAAATGTTTTGTTTGAAACTAGATGAATTTTGAACTTTATATATGACACTTAGGGCGTGTTTGATTCGCCGGATTAGGGGGAGGACTATCCACTATTTGGATTGTAATCCAAATAGTGCTCCTTATCCACCGTTTAATTTTTTTTTTAGTCCGTCGGACTCCATGTCCGACCGGACTCCTTATCCCCCATATGGGGGATTATTGTGTCCTAGGGGGGGTATGTGATAGTTTTTGAGGGACTATCCACTGTTGGGATTAGGTGGTCAAAATGATCATTTTGACCCTCTACTATTTAATTATGTATTTTATTTAATAAAATTCAATAAAATTTAAATGTCTCAACTTAAAAATAAAATAATTTTATTTAACTTTTTATTAATGTTTTATTTATTTAATTTTTTAAAATAATTTTTTATAGATATTTTATTGATGTTTTATTTTAAAATTTTGTTTATATTTTATTTAATTTCATTATTTAAATTTAATAGATGTTTTATTTAATTTCATTGTTTGATTATTATTATTTTTAAAAACAAATTTATTTGAAATTTTAATTAAAAAAATAATATATATTTTTATTGATATTTTATTTATTTATTTATTTATTTTAAAAAAATAAATTTATTTAATTGTGTAAAAAATAAAATAAAATAAATTTTTATTTAATCTAGCTAAAAATAATTAAAATATTAAAGATATGTTTAATATTGCTATTACTCAGTAAACAATTGAAAAAGGATAAAATAGTTTTTTGTTCATTTATCCTATCCAGTTCGTCCAATCAAACGTTGGATTCACTAAAAATAGTCTTTTTCAGACATCTAATCCCATGAAAAAACAAACACAGAATACATATCCAATCCAACCAAATTGTCCGGGGATTCACAGTCTCGATGGATTCTAATCCCCCCTTATCCAGTCCGTCCAATCAAACACACCCTTGGTAAAGAATAATGTTAGAGATCCCAAAAGTTTTACCAAATGTCTCATGGGTGTAGGACTCACATGGGACCCACATAGTATAGGTCTCACATTCATATAAAACATTTGATAAAATTTTTAAGATCTTTAGCATTATTGTACTGGTAAATGCCCCTTTGTTAATTGAGTAGGGTGAATTTAATTCACCCATTGATGTTTACTTAAAATACGAATTACCTCCTGAGGTTTAGAAAATTACAAAGACCTACCTGTCAGAATTTTTTATTTAATAGAATTAATTTAAAAAGTGAAATTTCTAACTATTCACCTATACAATAATAAAATTATCTGAATTATTAATTGAAATAAAATTTTAAAATTATTAAAACTGTTAATTAACTTGATGATTTATTAATAAAATGACCTAGTTGTTATGAAATTAGTAACCGTGGGAATATAATATAATTTTTACAACCACATAAATAATTTGTAATTTAAGTAAATCTCACGAGATGTATTTATAATTTACCCAATTGAGACTCAGTAAAGGGCCCAAAAAATCATGCTGGACTCAATTAAAAAAATAATTTGTTTATGTGTTTTGTTGAGCCCAATCTGATTTATATGAGTTATTTAAAACAGGGTCCATTACTCTACCATCAAAACAGTTTCTAAATCTGATATATTCATCAATTGGTATATCAATTAGTATATCAATATATATTATGATATTATTACTAATTTCATCTATTATACAAATTATAAGTATTCAAAATTTTTAAAATTATAATATATCATCTGTTAATATACTAATTAATTTTTGCTATTATTATTATTATTATTATTTTTGCTTTGTATTTCTAAATCCGTTAAAGTTTTACGGTGTGTTATTATGCTTTGAGCTAGTTGTTATCTTTATAAGTTTGGTTCAATCATTACTATTGAATGTGAAAACATTTCCTTAAAGAATCTGAATATATTCTGCCTCTCTTTGTTTTAACGTGCCTTGAAATATAATCTTTGCAAATATGAGGAATTTTTTCATTACATAATTTGCATTTGTAAGTTGATTTTTATGAATTGTGGATTGAAATATGATTGATTATATAATTATGCTTATTAGAAATTATGGTTTTGCATATAAAAAAAGAAAAGAAAAAAGAAGTAAAAAATAGAAAAATTAAAGAACATGACTAGATTTTTATCTTTTTAAAGTTATTCTTATCTTAATCTATGTAACTAAATTTTAGTAATTATATATGTAAATAATTTTGTGTGTATTAGCAAATATATACATTCAAATTGTAAGTGCTTAATATTTTATCTACAAATTATTATTTTTGATAAAAGGACTCAATTTTATAAATTTGCCTAAGATTTCATAATACTTGTATACAGAAGTAGAACAAAATTTGAAAAATAAAGAATACAAATTGCTTGCAGAGAATAAATGATTATTTTCAACAGGTAGCTGATGGGTTTGCTCGGATGCTTGTCGCTTCGGTTGGAACCAACACCACATGGGGTAAGATGATGATCAAAATCAGCCACAATTCCAGCGAGCAAACGCCATTACAGACCCGTCTCAACAAGCTGGCCTCAGCAATCGGCAAGGTTGGTTTGGCAGTGGCTTTCCTAGTTCTCTCAGTGCTCTTGTTTCGCTACTTTACTGGGAAAACAAAAAATGGTAGTGGCAAAACAGAGTTCAATGGAAGCAAGACAAAAGTCGATGATGTGATCAATGCCATGGTGAGAATGATTACTGCTGCGATCACCATTATAGTCGTCGCGATTCCTGAAGGCTTGCCATTGGCAGTCACGCTTACTCTCGCGTATTCGATGAAGAGAATGATGGCTGATCAAGCCATGGTTCGAAAGCTCTCTGCTTGCGAAACAATGGGCTCTGCCACTACTATATGTACTGACAAAACAGGCACACTTACACTGAATCAAATGACAGTCGCAAAGTTTTGGCTAGGCCAAGACTGCATAGAAGGAAGAGGTTCAAGTACCTCAATTGCAGCCAATATTCTTGAATTGCTCTGCCAAGGAATAGCCTTGAACACAACTGGAAGTGTCCACAAGTCCACTTCAGGATATGAATTTGAGTTCTCGGGTAGTCCCACTGAAAATGCAATTCTTTCTTGGGGAGTCCTAGAATTGAACATGGACATGGCAGTGTTGAAAAACAATTGTATGGTTCTCCATGTTGAGGCCTTCAATTCGGAGAAGAAACGAAGCGGGGTTTTAATGAAAAGAAAATTTGACAACACGGTCCATGTGCACTGGAAAGGAGCTGCAGAAATGGTACTCGCGATGTGCTCTCATTACTATGATTGTTCCGGAAACATGAAAGTTCTGGGTGACAGTGAAAGAATGAGATTTGATCAAATAATTCAAGGCATGGCTGCTAATAGTCTCCGGTGCATCTCTTTTGCTCATAAGAAAATCTCAGAAGCAGAGCATGCAGCAGGACAACATGATCAGAAGCTAAGTGAAACCTGCTTAGCCCTATTGGGGATGGTCGGTCTGAAAGACCCATGTCGACCCGGTGTGAAGAAAGCTGTGGAAGATTGTCAATTAGCTGGAGTAAGCGTCAAAATGATCACCGGCGACAATATTTTCACTGCAAGAGCAATTGCCACTGAATGTGGGATACTCAGGCCAAATCAGGACATAGGTAATGAAGCAGTAATAGAAGGTGTGAAATTTCGAAACTACACAACTGAAGAGCGAATGGAAAGAGTTGAAAAAATTTGTGTGATGGCCAGATCTTCCCCCTTGGACAAGCTTCTAATGGTGCAATGTTTGAAACAGAAAGGTCATGTTGTCGCGGTCACTGGGGATGGCACGAATGATGCCCCGGCCTTGAAGGAAGCAGACATAGGCCTTTCTATGGGGATTCAGGGGACTGAAGTGGCGAAAGAGAGCTCGGACATTGTCATATTGGATGATAACTTCGCTTCTGTCACCACGGTCTTGTGTTGGGGTAGATGTGTTTATAACAACATCCAAAAATTCATCCAGTTTCAACTCACTGTGAATGTAGCTGCACTTGTCATCAATTTTGTGGCAGTTGTTTTAGCCGGTGAAGTGCCTCTAACCGCGGTCCAGCTTCTGTGGGTGAATTTGATCATGGACACATTAGGTGCTCTGGCTCTAGCCACAGAGAAGCCCACAAAGGAGCTCATGACAAAGCCACCGGCGGGTCGAACCGAGCCACTTATCACCAACATCATGTGGAGGAACCTGCTAGCTCAAGCTCTGTACCAAATAGCAGTCCTACTGGCCTTGCAGTTCAGAGGCGAATCGATATTAGGGGTGAATCAGAGTGTGAACAATACTTTGATCTTCAATACTTTTGTGCTTTGCCAAGTCTTCAATGAATTCAATGCACGAAAGCTCGAGAAGAAGGATGTGTTTGAAGGGATATTGAGGAACAGGTTGTTTGTGGGGATCATTGGGATAACCATTGTTCTTCAAGTGGTGATGGTGGAGTTTCTGAAGAAGTTTGCGGGCACAGAGAGATTGAGCTGGGGCCAGTGGGGAGTGTGTGTTGGAATTGCTTCGGTGTCTTGGCCCATTGGTTGGTTTTTCAAGTCCATTCCTGTTCCAGAGAAGCCATTTTTCAGCTATCTCAAATGGCAGAACTTGAAATGCATTTGCAAATAATCAGCTGGAGATTTCAGTACTTAATTTTGTAGAATGTGTAACTAGTTCTCTATCAAAAAATTAAAATATTTATAGAAAACCACTGTTGATTATCCGATCAGAAGGTTACTGCTTGATATTTTCAAACTCTGGTTGTATTGTATCTATATTTTGACATGCATCAGATGAGAATCTTTTGTTTAGCTCTTCACCATAAACTATTCTATTTTATGTGTCTAAGACTCTGCATGGCTATAGATTCTCAAATTCAAGTCTTAACACTGTTTTCTTTCAGACCAAATTTGTGTTTTCTAAAAACTGAAAACAGAAACAAAAACACAGCCAAACAGGCCCTAAATACTCTCTGTGCACCACTGAACCCTAATAGCACAAAATCAGTAGTTCGTAACTGCTTTGCTTGACTTATTCTTTCTTAGCAGATTGTATTATTCAAATGTACTTAGCTGTCTTCCATAGATATAGTTTCAGTTTGTAACAACTTCCTAGGTTGTAGGATTTCTTGCTATTTCCTTGTGTATTTATGCGACTGATCAATCAATAATTAAAGTGAGAGGTTTTGACAATCTATCATGGTATCAGAGCAAAAATAGAGATAATAAATTCCAATTTTTTTTTTTCTCTCTTTCCTTTCCCCTTCTGTTTGTTATCTCGAGCCGCCATGGCCAACCCTTCACCCTTCATTCTAAACACCAATGAATCCCATAACACCCTTATCAGCATTAATGTTGCTGCCCAAACCCCTCTAAAACTCACTTCCATGACAGACTTCCATGACAGTGTGAAATTGCAGTTTCCATGAGAGGTAGTTGCTGGAAGTGAGTTTTAGAGGGGTTTGGGCGGCAACATTAATGCTGATAAGGGTGTTATGGGATTCATTGGTGTTTAGAATGAAGGGTGAAGTGTTGGCCATGGCGGCTCGAGATAACAAACAGAAGGCGAAAGGAGAGAGAGAGAAAAAAAATTTTGGAATTTGTTATCTCTATTTTTGCTCTGATACCATGATAGATTGTCAAAACCTCTCTCACTTACCCCAACCCCAACCCCAAAAAAGAGGGCAGCCAAATGTGATTGTTGGATTTAGGACTTACCACAATCCCAAAATAAAAATAAAAATGGAGGAAGTCTATTAAAATGCAACACACAGTAAAATGTTTTCCATTTTTAAAAACCCAATTACAATATGGTACAGAATGCACGCAAGTAGTGTGCAATTTCAAGCTGCCATGTTGGAGCTCTGATTACAGGTTGAGGCTGAGCCTTTGTGTCACTATGCCAGTGCTCCTCATATGAGTTATTAGAGAGTTGGACAATCTTTACGACATCTGAACAATCACAAATTGGAGATTAATAGAGTTCCAGTTTCTCCCAAACAGATGTGTCATTATTTATTGACACACCAAATACATCTAAGCAGCCATAGGTTGAGGAACTTTGCCATTGTCACTGGGAACCAAACTGTCATAGTATTCGACCAACACTTCCCAACCACCTGGGCACATAAATCCATCCGGATGATTTTCCTTGTTCTTTGCAAGCGTTCACATCTGAAAAATTCAAGTGAACAATTAGATCAGTTATACCTCACATGCATGAATACAAACATGATGCACTTCTTTTCTAGTTCAGTTATATTCATTCACTAAAACGTAATGAATTTCCCTCCTAGCTTCTTGGGAGTGGGATGAAGTTATTGCCTAGCCTCTCGGGTTGTGAGAGGTTTATTTCCATCTAGGGAATTTTTTTTTTTTTTTAAATTCTCCTCACAGTTCTCTTCCTTTTTTTCTTTTTAATACCTATTTTAGCCAACTATCAGATAAAAATGAAAAGTTTGCACTGCTTCTTTGAGAAAAGGTACCTTGGTGCCTGAAATGAAGACGAAATCCTGAGGCCTTGTAGGATCAAAAAATGCCATCTTACCCTGAGTCTTATCGTATGCAGCGACCTGCAGTTGCGCATAATAATAACGAACAATTGGGGTCGTGTCATACCAATTTAAATACAAAAGTACAAACACAAACAAGATGCAGGAGTGGTCAGGTGGAGGTGTTTGAATTGCAGTGGTGATGGGGATGGTAATGGTGACAGTGGTATAATGGGAGGAGGTGATATCCCGTGTAAACCCACATCTAACTTCTTTTTAATTTAATTGTAATTAAATATAGATTTACTAGATCTAATATATTTAAATTTATTTATAGATTTAGACTCATTTAAACAAGTTTTAAATAGATGTAATTGGACGAATTCACAATTTCGGATTAAATATGTCAGCTCGATGTGTAAATTTAGAGGTTGTTTGGGGTATCCTAAATAAGTACATTTTTTTATCTTTTTTGACTAAGAAATTAAGAAAAAAAATATGAATGTTTGGATTAACTTTTTGATTTTTTATGAAAAAATATGTATTAAAAAATTATAAAAATTGGTTTGTAGGGAAAAATTAAGATTGAAAGTTGTGCAGCCGTAATTGTTGACTTTTGATAAATAATGTTAACTTTTTAATTTTTTGAATAACTTTTTAACTTTTTCTTACCTTCCCAAATCTCACCTTAGATTCTTTTGTATAATTTATCCTTTGATTTTGATTGAGTGTCCATATACATTATTTTCACAAGTGGGGCTTATTAGATTTGAATAACGGAGTTGACCAATGCATTCCTTGTCAAATCTGCCCAACAAGGGAAATGGATTATGGGTTCTTTGATAACCCGAGCTGCTCGGAATCAGTGGGCTGGGTAGGGTTGCTCAGATATTTTGTCCCATTCAAATGGGTCTGCATGATAACAAATGGACAGTTATAGATTGATTATTTTTTAATTTGCTTAGTTTTAGACAGATGGCGGATTTAGGATTCTTTTGACCGTAATCGAACTGTCAAACCACAAGCATATCTAGTAATTTGTAAGACTTTGTATTTTCAATTAAAATTTTTTTTAGATATTTTGTTATGTTTTTAATTTGTTTTCAATTTAGAAATCCTTTTATCAAATGACAAGTGTTAATATTTGATATTTTTGTATAGAAAATATAATACTTAATTTTGTCACTTTTTAAAAAAATCAAAAAAATGTTGACAAAGTGTTACATTACGTTCAAAATTTGTATAAATTTAAATTGACAAACTGATTTGAATCTATCCGCTAATTCGCATCTGCCAATCTGATAGACAGATGCGGATTGATTTTTTCAAATCCACCAATCAAATAGACGAATAGCGAATTAAAAATTCCTCAGTCACAACATAACGGCGAACACCATACCGCTGAGAATGTCAAAATAACAAAAGCCAAAATTGGGCACTGTCTGTAATATAATATATATTTTTTAAATCATCATGATCCATTTCCTTGGACTGACGGCGGTTTCAAAATTAAATAAAAAAAAAATTCGAGCATTGAAGAAATCGAATATTGTTTTCACTTTTTTTTCTTTTTTTTTTTTTTCAAAGGGGCAAATTTCTTTATATGATCAAATTTTGTCAACTTCGTTTATATTTCTCAAAAAATTTGATTTAATTTCTCCTCAACACCAAGTGATAGCACACAGATTAACCCAACAAAACCCCCCTAAAAAAGATTTAAAACAATGTGGTCAATCCCTTGTCATTGGTGTTAGCAACAACATGTTGTGTATTGTTGATACAGTATTTTATATTAAATCGCTGGCGGCCAAACCTCATCTAACAAGGCTAGTGCACACATTCAGAAACAAATATCTGAAATATCTGAATCACAAGTGTGGAGGCATTGAAGAAGGAATCAACTCCTTGGGACTATGTTAGTGAGTTGTGCTAGAAATTTACTCGATTCATGTGAAAGGGTGTTTTTGAGTGAGTCTCAAGATTAGTCAAGATGTGTGTAAATTGATTCGGACACTTTGTCATCAAAATTGAACAAGGTATTGTTTTAGGACTCAACTCAAATAAGCAACCATTGGAATTCGTGGACACACTCATACTGTGTTTGGTTTGGAGATTTGAGAAAGAATTTGGAAAAAAAAATAGAAAAAGATATTACAAGAAATAACACTTTTAGCGATCAACTTTTTGGTCGCAGAAAGATAATATATGGTTGTCAATAGTATTTAGCGACCATCAAAATTTGGTCGCCATGTAGTCGCAAAAAGCCCGTCAAAGAAAGTTTTTGGCGACCAAGAATTAAGATGGTCGCTGAAAGTTAACATTAGCGACCATATTGTTTGGTCACGAAAAGGATTTAAATTTGTTGAATATGGAGCATTTGCGACAAAAAAATTTGTCACGGAAATGAAGGTTTTTGGCGACCAAGAATTTAGTTAGTCGTGGAAAGTTACCATTAGCGACCATATAGTTTCGTTGCTAAAAGGATTTAAATTTATTAAGAATGTTCATTTGTGACGAAATACTAGTCGCGGAAACAAAGGTTTTTGGCGATCAAGAATTAAGTTGGTCGCAGAAAGTTTATGTTTTAGCGACTACATTAGTGATCACCAATAGTTATTCCTAGAACCTTATTGTGACTAAAATTTTATTGGTCACAAAAAAGATTTTAGTTTCAAAATTGAATTTTTTTTAAATATAATGCTAATTTTTCTTAATACCTATAATACATTTGCAATTAATACATAATTCATATCCATCCAATCAATTTCAATATACCAATCCATCAACAATCTAATCTAAAAACAAAAAACCATCAATTATATAGTTAAAAAAGTAGTTAATGTGTGTAATTACAATCACCTGTCAACAACATATTACGCATCCAAAATAACCATCAATCCTTATAACCCTCCAAAATAACCATCCATCCTTACAATGAATTCACCACATCAAAAAATATTTAACAAAACCTTCAAAGATTTCAAATGCATGTCATATTTGTTCGATGCGAAGTATTTCAAAAACTCCACATATAAGCACAACTTAGAATTAATGAACCGGCAAACTCAGGTCTATAAACACGCATGACTACGCCTCTAGCTACTTGTGGGGATATATTTTTTGAGTACCAACACGTGGCAAGGTGACGCCGACGTGTCAGCCGAGGTGCCACGTGTCCCGTTCTTGACGTTGAGGTTATCTCGGCGAGGCCGAGGTTACCTCCGAAGATATCGGAATCCGAGATGAGCAGATAAGGGACAAAAGTCCTAGAATGAAGAAAGACTTCAAGATGGATAAGGATAGTATTCTTAGGGAGTCTATTCTTATCTCTTGTAGAGTCCAAAGTAAGCACTGAATGGGAGTCCATAGAAGTCAGGCTTCTAGTGGAACTAGGATTGAGTAAACTATAAAAGAGAGGCATCCCCGTGGGTCTAAGGTATGCAATTTATGCTTTGAGTAGTGAATTTAGCACTTGATTATCTTTGAGAGATATACTGACTTGATCGTCGGAGTGCCCCCGGATGGAAAAACCACCGCCGGAATCTTCTCTTTCTGTTGCAGGTTAGCCAAGTGTCATCTATTCTGCCAGTTCTCTCCAGCTGATCACTGAGTTGGCAGTGTGATCGGAAAATTACTCACACAATTTGGCACCGTCTGTGGGAAAGATAAAAGAATAGATGGCCGACAACGGCAGAAGGAAAAGATTGGGGACGACACCCCTGTTGGGAGTAGGAGACCTATTGACCTTGATGTCACAGAAAACGAGTGCAACGCAGAAACTCGTGACCAGAATCACAGAGTGAAGGACGTCAGCCAGACTAGCGACGCACCAACAAAACCAGATCGAAGTGGCTACTACAACGAAGACGACCTCCAGGTATGGAAGTATAGATGCCTGCGGAGGGACGAAGAGATAAAGGAGATGGCAAACAAATTGGCAGACCTGCAGTCGGTCGTCAATTTCATAATGCAAAGTAACGTCATGCAACCGTCGTTCCTGCTGCAGGACACGCCGATTCCAGCAGCCAATGCCTAGAAGGGAGGGTAGAGAACAATCCCCGTAGCCCCTCAGCACAATGGGAGCGAAAGACACTCTTACCAACCCTCCAAGGAGGTCGGACGAAGGGAGCCAAGAAGAGAAGAATCACGGAGGACGCATCACACAAAGGAAGCAGACCCCAAGGGACATCGGCATATTCAGGGACAGGCGCTGTGCTTCGACACAACTCATGAAAAGGGGTCGAAGAGGACTCACCACGAAGCTAAAAGTAGTGCACCGAAAAGACTGAAAGTAGGAGATAGCCGAGCTCTTGGGAGGACAAAAGAGGATTTAAGAGATTACCTCAAGAGAAAGCAACAAAATGCATATGCCGAGGTAAACTCCCCAGATAAGCCGAGGACACCATTCTCGGTGGAATTGGACAGATTTGAGGCGCCGAAGAGATTCAGCATGCCGAGGTTTCAAATATACGATGGTAAGTCAGACCCCAACTTTCACGTCGGATTATATTTGAACTCAATGGCATTATATAGTGGAAACAAGCCGTTGCTCTGTAAAGTGTTCCCCTCATCCTTCGAGGAGATTGCATCAGATTGGTTCCACAAACTACCAAAGGGAAGCGTGAAGACATGGGAAGGCCTGGCCGAGATGTTTGTGGCCAGGTTCGTGACAAACAAGCTACAGCCATTAAGGGTGGATGCACTGATGGCTCTGAAGATCAGTAAGGATGAAGGCTTTAGGGTCTATGCAAAAAGATACTATGAGGTATTCAACCGAATACTAGAGTGTAATTAAGAAATGACAGTCGTGTCATTCAAGAACGACCTGAAAGACAACTGTCTACTACGGAAGTCTTTGGCAAAAACTTCGTCAAAAGCATGGAAGAGCTCATGGCGAAAATCGAGAAGTATGCCAGAGCCGAGGAAGATACATCGGGGACTAAGGAGATAAAGTAAGAGAAAGGAAACGGCTCGCCGAAGCGAGGCCGAGGTAACAATGGAACGAACAAGCAAGAAGCAGACCTGAGGGCTGCATAGGCAGTGACAACTATGTTCCGAGTCCCAATTCACAAAGTCCTGGAACAAATTCGGAACCAGCCCTATTTCAGAGCACCAGCAAGGGCACCAAGGGAATTCATGGGGGGAAACGTCGGCAGGCGCTGTGGCTACCACAATGAAGAGGGGCATACAACTCAGGGTTGCAGAGCCCTGAAAGCACACTTGGAAGACTTGGTAAGGTAAGGCCATCTAAGAGATCTGGTCGACGAGGCTAGAACAAGAGAAGAACAGGCAAGATTGCCTCAAGCACCAGTAGCTCCGCCTCCCCTAGTACAGCAATCTCAGGCAGGAGGACCTCGGGTAGTCAATGTGATTCACTCAAAGGTCAACGAGAACGAAATCAGAGGGGAGACCTAGAAGGTAAAACACCTACAACATGTCTATCAAGTCGGGGAGAAAAGACATCGGGCAGAAGAATGCCAGGGACCAATAATAACCTTTACTGAAGCCGACCTAGAGATGGTCCAGCATCCACATAATGATGCCTTGGTAGTATCCCTCCAGGTTGGGGAGTGCCAAGTGAAACGCATCCTAATTGACCAAGGCAGCTCTTGTGACATCATGTACGTCCGATGTTACAAGGAGCTCGGCCTTTACCTGGACGACATGGAACAATCCAATGGCCCAATGGTTGGGTTCAATGGAACGCTGACATGGCCACTGGAGGCAGTAAACTTAGAGATGCAGGCTAGCACCAGGAAGATCAAGACAGAATTCACTGTCATCAACACGCCCTCTCCTTACAACATCATCTTGGGAAGGCCATGGTTACATGCAATGGGGGCAGTTCCCTTAACATTACATCAACTATTGCGATTCCCAACAGAGCATGGGATAGAGGAAGTCAGGAGCGATAAGCTGCAAGCGAAGATTTGCTCCATGGCAGCAATGAAATCTACCTGCAGCATACGAGAGCCAAAAAAGGCAAAAATTGAAGATGAGGACGTGGAAGTCCTAGAAGACATCGGCAAGGAGCCAGCCGAGAAGAGTGAAGAGGCACTGAAGAAAATCCTCGTCTAGGATGGAGATGAAGAACGCTTCTTTCTTCTCGGCTCGAGCTTAGCCGAAGAAGAGGAAAGAGAGTTGGAGGCTTTTCTGAGAACAAATATTGACGTGTTTGCTTGGACACCTTACGAAATGCCTGGCATTGACCCTGAGGTCACTTACCACAAACTGAATGTTGACAGGTCATCCAAACCAGTAATTCAACGAGCCAGAAGACCGACATTGACGCACGTCGAAGCGGTAGAAGAAGAAGTAGACAGACTTCTAGAGGCTAGGGCCATTAGAGAAGTTCACTACCTGACATGGCTGTCCAATACAGTGGTGGTAAAGAAGAAGAACGGTAAATGAAAAGTCTGCGTAGACTTTACCAGTTTAAACAAGATCTGTCCCAAAGACAGCTTCCCTCTACCCAAGATTGACCAGCTAGTGGATGCCACTTCGGGCATAGAAGGATGAGCTTCCTAGATGCCTACAGGGGGTATCACCAGATAGCTATGGACCCAGCGGATGAAGAGAAGACTGCATTTATCACTCCCAAAGGGCTATACTGCTACAGAATGATGCCCTTTGGATTGAAAAACGCAGGAGCCACTTACCAAAGATTGGTAACCAAGATGTTCAAGCACCTGATTGGCCGAACAGTAAAAGTCTACATTGACGACATGGTCGTTAAGACCAAGGAGCCTGAGGGTCATCTCACCGATCTAAAAGCAGTCTTTGAAATCCTTAAAACATATCGGCTTCGACTCAATGCATCGAAGTGTGCATTTGGAGTTAGATCTGGTAAGTTTTTAGGATACCTGGTGACCAGGAGGGGCATTAAGGCCAGCCCAGATCAGATCAAGGCCATCCTAGAGCTGAAGAGCCCGACGTCGGCAAAACAAGAGCAGATGCTAACTAGAAGGGCCGCAGCCTTGAACAGGTTTATAAGCAGAAGCTCAGACAAGTGCAAACCTTTCTTCAAATTAGTAAAGAAAGCCAGAGACTTTCTTTGGACGGAGGTGTGCGAAGAAGCGTTAGCCGATCTGAAGAAATACCTGACCACAACTCCAGTTCTTTTGAATCCAAAACCTGGGGAGGAGCTGTTCCTGTACTTAGCAGTTTCAAAACATGCGATAAGTGCAGTACTAATCCAAGAAGAAAAAGGGGAGCAAAAGGCTGTTTACTATGTAAGTAAAACCCTAGCCGACGTAGAAACAAGGTATCTGCCCTTGGAAAAATTGGCACTGGCCTTAGTAATGGATTCAAAGAAGTTGAACCATTACTTCCAGGCCCATAAAATTGTGGTACTGACGGAACATCCATTGAAGTCCCTATTGCAACAGGGAGACTTAACAGGGAGAATAGCCAGATGGGCAGTCGCCCTAGGCCAGTATGATTTGGAGTACAAGCCCAGAACTGTAATCAAATGCCAGGTTTTGGCCGACTTCGTAGCCGACTTCACGCCAGAATCCATCGAACATCGGGCTCCGCTGAGCCAGGATAAACGACGTCTGAACAAGCAAGAAGAAGCCCAGCCAAAGACAAAAGAACAAAGGAAAGAAGAAAAACTCAGACCCTGCAGCATTTACATCGGCGACTCCTTTCAACTATTCGTTGATGGGAGTTCAAACCGACAAAGAGCGGGGGCAAGAGTAGTACTGATATCTCCAGATGGAGAGATATTGGAACAGTCCATTCGATTGGGGTTCAAGGCCTCAAACAATGAGGCAGAATATGAAGCATTGATTGCAAGACTGAAGCTGGCAGCAGCAGTACAAGCAGATGAGGTAATAGTTTTTTGTGACTCCCAATTAATAGTTAACCAGACAACGAGCGAGTTTACAGCCCAAAATGAAAGAATGTCGGCCTACGCAAAAGAGGTCATCAGGCTAGCAAGCTTATTCCAGAACTGCAGACTATTTCAAGTCAGCCGAGATGATAACAACCATGCCGATGCATTGGCTAACCTAGCTAGTGCAATACAACCAGGAAAAGCAAGGACAGTAATGATTGAATACTTGTCGAGCCTGAGCATTGAACCAGTAACCACAGAGCGTGAAGCAATGTGCGTAGACATGGGACCAAGCTGGATGGACACAATTGTTGCATTCCTAAAAGAAGGAAAGCTACCAAATGGCCGAAAGGAGGCACACAAGATCAGATTAAAGTCGGCAAGATTCAGTCTGACAGCAGAAGGACATCTCTACAGAAGGTCCTTCACTGGACCCCTTTTAAGGTGCGTACATCCTCTACAGGTTGAAGATTTTTTATATGAAATTCATGAAGGAATTTGTGGAAGCCACGCTGGGGGCAGATCACTAGCTCACAGGGCCATTACCCAGGGGTATTGGTGGCCCTACATGTAAAAAGATGCAGAAACCTGTGTGAAGAAGTGTGAACAATGCCAAAGGTTTGCACCTTTGATACACTAGCCAGCTGCTGACCTAAACCCTGTATCCAGTCATTGGCCATTTGCCCAATGAGGCATGGATCTCGTTGGGCAATTGCCCCAAGCAACTGGGCAAAGAAAGTACCTGCTAGTAGCAACAGATTACTTCACAAAGTGGATAGAAGCAGAACCTCTTGCCAAGATCCGAGATGTGGATGTCAAGAACTTCTTATGGAGAAACATCATCACCAGATTTGGGATTCCAAGAGCAATTGTTGCAGACAATGGAACTCAATTTGACAGTAAGCTGATCAAGAACTTCTGTGCAAAGTTCAAGATCAAGAACTACTTTTCAACCCTAAGCTTTCCACAAAGCAATGGACAAGCAGAAGCATCCAACAAAGTAATTCTGGATGGGATAAAGAAGAGGCTGCAGGCAGCAAAAGGGAAGTGGGTAGACGAATTTCCCAATGTACTCTAAGCATATCGGACTATGCCGAGAAGATCAACAGGGGAATCCCCCTTCACCATGGCTTATGGCACAGAAGCAGTCATTTCGTTAGAGGTCGGCATCCCAAGGATCAGAACTCAGGGAGTTGAGAACGGGACTAATGATGTACTCTTAGCCCGAGATCTGGATCTTCTAGAAGAAAGAAGAAAGAAGGCTGCAATACAGCTTGCAGCATACCAGCAACAGCTTGCCAGAGCTTATAACAAGAAGGTTAATCCTAAGGAATTTCAAGTCGGCGACCTAGTCCTGAGAAAAGTCGTCGGCAACAAGAAGAATCCCAGGGAGGGCAAGCTTGGCCCAAACTAGGAAGGACCCTACAGAATCACTTCGGTATTGAGAAATGGGGCATATCGGCTTGAAGATAATGAGGGCAAAGCATTGCCAAGACCCTGGAACACTTGTAATTTGAAAATTTTCTATCATTAGTTGTTACTTGTTTTTTTATCGACGACATCAATAAAATCTTAGCAGAATTCTTCAATACTTATGACTGATAAAGATACATAATGTGGAAGATATGAATAATGAGAACCCAAGTGAAACTCAGGTTCACATTAAGGGGCAGAGAGTTATAAATGGTGTTTAACACTTGTTGAAATTTGTAGCAATTTACAAGTTGAAGTTAAACTGAGATTATTGTTTAACACTTATTAAAATTTGTAGCAATTTACAAGTTGAAGTTAAACCGAGATTATTGTTTAACACTTGTTAAAATTTATAGCAATTTACAAGTTGAAGTTAAAACCGAGATTATTGTTTAACACTTGTTGAAATTTGCAGCAATTTACAAGTTGAAGTTAAACCGAGATCACTGTTTAACACTTGTTGAAATTTGTAGCAATTTACAAGTTGAAGTTAAACCGATGTTTTGTTTAACACTTGTTAAAATTTATAGCAATTTACAAGTTGAAGTTAAACCGAGATCATTGTGTAACACTTGTTGAAATTTGTAGCAATTTACAAGTTGAAGTTAAATCGAGATTATTGTTTAACACTTGTTGAAATTTGTAGCAATTTACAAGTTGAAGTTAAACCGAGATCATTGTTTAATACTTGTTGAAATTTGTAGCAATTTACAAGTTGAAGTTAAACCGATGTTTTGTTTAACACTTATTGAAATTTGTAGCAATTTACAAGTTGAAGTTAAACTGAGATCATTGTTTAACACTTGTTAAAATTTGTAGTAATTTACAAGTTGAAGTTAAACCGATGTTGTATTTAACACTTGTTGAAATTTGTAGCAATTTACAAGTTGAAGTTAAACCGAGATCATTGTTAACCGAGGTAAGTCACCCCGAGAAGGTTGCACAAAGAAGGAAGAATATATTAAAGACATGCAGAATATTCTAAGTATAGAATCATGCAAAAGCAATAAAGAGAAGATAAAGACTCAAGCATTCAGGGAAAGCAGATGCATTTGTACACAAAAGAGGCACATCGGCCATATACAGAGCCTACATTGTCTAAAAAACAAAAAGTACAAGAGTACAAAAGACAAGAGAAGAAAAACATCAAAACTAAGATTCCTCAGCATCAGCAACAGGATGAGTCTTGAACTCGGAAGACTGTTGAGAAGCCACCTCGGCCGCCTTTTCCGCAGCGAGCTCGGCATCAATTTGGGCAAGGGTTTCATCAATACTTTTGTCGGCTAGAGGAACGTCGGATAATACCTGCTCAAGGGAAGCTTCCTTGGGAACCTCCTCAACCTCCTCATCTTAAGTCAAGTCAAGGACTTACTCGTTTTGAAGAGGGAACTTGGCCCCAGCAGCCCCCTTAGATTTCCTCACCAAAGCTTTATCCCCATCTTAATCCTCAGAATCAGAATCATCATTAGATTGAGCTGGAGGTGGCGGCGGAGGGAATGGAAGAGGAATGGTGTTGGCACTCCGAAGAGGCGAGTCCTCGGGGACATTGAGCTTTTTCAAAAGGGACATCCAACCAAGGGAGAAACCCCTGTTGCATGCCTGCTTCACTTGTTGCTCATAGGCCTCCGTGACATTGGCCATGCCCTGAGCATACGCCTTTTCGTCAGCATCTTTAATTTCGGCCTCTTTAGTGGCCAAGGCATCTTGAAGCTCCTTCTGGGCCTGGGCCACTTTGTCATCGACCTCTTTTAGCTGGGCTTGAAGAACTTTGTTTATTGCCTCAGCGGCACCGACTTTTTCCTCGGCATTGTCCTTCTCTTTAATAGCGACCTCGGCCTGGTCCTCTAGCATCTTCATCTTTGACTACAGGCTCTTATTGGTTTTCTGAAGTGTGGAGACCTCCCTCATCTTCTCGGCAAGCTTCTCACGATTCTCAAAAGATTGCATTGAGAAAGAATGGGCATGCTGGATGGCCTGAAAGGAAACAGAAGTATCAGAAAATATTCTAAGTGTGGAATGAAGAGAAAGAAAAAAAAAGTACTAAGCAAAAACACTTACCTGAACAGAACGTTGGAGCATCAGGGCGTAATTCTCGTACTCACTGAAGTCGGCGTTTCGCTCCAGATCGCCTGGAAGAAGCAAAGATTGATCTTGAGTCGCCGACATTGATGTCGTCGGCACTATCACTAGCCATAACAGGCTTATCTTCCAAAGTGATTTCGGGGGCCCAGGGGGCATCAGGTTTTTCAGACCCCAAGGTCGTTCCAGAGGATGACCTCGGCCTTTTGGACTTGGTGGATTCGGAGGGAAGGGTTTCAGCGGACCTCTTCGCAGGGATAGAGGCAGTCTTCTCACTTGGAGCCAGTTTGGAAATTGGTAAGGTATCCTCAGAATCAACCTGAGTTACCTTTGCCTTGGGCTGGGCTTTTTTGATTCGTTTTTGTTTTGGTGGAAGTTGGGTTTGTGTTGGTTATGCATCAACATCAGAAGGTATGCTGGCCAAGAGGTTTTTTGCAACTGGTTTTGGGCAACCCATCTCGGCAGAAGAAGTTGTTCAGCGTCGACGACGGCGTTGGGATATTGGAATCAAGTATGGAGCCGAGGTTGATGGCTGATCAGCTGGATCAGATGTTGATCCTTGATCTGCTCGAGATGTGGACACAGTCTGTGGAGTTGTGGTAGAAGGTGGAGAAAGGCTTTTCTTCTTCTTTTTCTTAGGGACGTCGGGGAGAGCTGATTTGTACGTCGGGATAAAATTGAGAAGCAGGGGCGCCTTCCGTTTATGGACTGGCAGGTCTAAGAGTTTCTTCAAATCCTTGCTGAGAATGAAGGATTGGTGAAAGTTCTTTGGTGGCTGAGGGAGAACTACAAGAGAAAACAGACATTAGAAACAGGTACAGTATTAAGGACTTGAAAAGAAACAACCAAGTATTAACACTGGGCTCTTACCCTTGCCCTCTAAAATTGATCGAGGAAGAGGGAAGAGATGGAGGTCCTCGTCTGGAGCAAACTCCCAATTTCTTGAGGTAATGAAGTAATCGTCTCTAGCCCCCTTGTTGGAGTCTGGGAGATCAGCTACGATTTTGAACTCTGTGGACCTCGGCTTAAGGTAATAAATGCAGCCTTTTCCTTTCAAGTTAAGACTGCACATGGTATAGTAGTATTGGATATCGGCTAAGGTGATCCTAGTGTTTTCCTGTTTAGCTAAGGCTATAATACCATTGATCACTCGATACGAATTAATGGCAAGTTGTATGAGGTTCAACTTATAATAATGGAGAATCTCGCGAAAAAGGATGTTGAGTGGAAGCCGAAGTCCACACTCAATAAAGGCAACTACAGGAAAGGGCATGGAATCGTCAGTAGGCAACATGGAGTCATCATCCCCAGCCAACCTTAGATGGACGTCGGCTGGGATTTCAAACTCCTGTCTAAAGTATTCTAGTTTGGATGGGGTGTTCACCCTATGTTTCTACATACCCATGATATCGGCTTGATCAAAGAGGTTAGATTTCAGAAGATGTTTTGGAAAGGTTATTGGGACCTCGACAAACGCTTAGGTAAGTGCAGGTTTCAGTTTTTTCCTAAATTTTGGGTTCTACAGACAAATCCCAAACCTAAGTCTATGGAAACAAAGATTGAAAGCACAAATCTGGAAAAGACACAAAAAAAAAAAAAAAAAAAAAAAACAAGAACGAGTTTCAGAATCAAGAACAAAGGTAGGCTATCAAGAGCATTGAAAGTACGAGGAGTACAAGGTCAAGAACAGTGGAAAAGATGCAAGAAAGAGGTGAACAGTACACATTCAAAACATGGGCAAGAACAAAGCTATTGAATAAATGCATTCAGATATATGATTCACAAAATCAAATGTTGAACAGAGCAGTAATGGCAACGGAATGATGGAGAGCATCAAGAAATTGAAAAACAAGAGGAACAATGGCTTACCAGAAAATGTGAAGCCGGTGAGAGGATCGCTGAAGTCAGGCGACGGTTATAGAAGTAATAAAGAGGCGAGAGCTTCACTAGAATGAAGGGATGCAGGCAGTTGCAGAGCTCGAAGCTGGAACAATGGCGGATTCAGAAGGAAAGGCAAGAGAGAGAAAGAACTTGATAGTGCAAAGTGAAGAGACGAAAAAGAGGGAAAAGTTTTGATAAAACTCGAAACGGCGGCAAAAGAAATCATTAATGAAAACCTAGAAAATCGTATACGTCAGACGGCGCACACAAACGCAAGACGACTTTACAGGCACGTCACAGGCACGATCCCGTAAGGATGGAACATGTGGATGAAACAGTTGAATAAGTGATGCGTGACAGCTCATATGTTATAGAGAACTCTTGGAGTCCTTAGTTTTAATGGAGGCATGTCGGCCTGAAATAAAATGATCTCGACAGAAGAAAATTTAAGCCGATGTACTAGTAGGAAGTACCAATGTAGGTTCTATCATCTCAGAATGCCGAGGTAATAGAACCTAGGGGGCAGTTGTGGGGATATATTTTCTGAGTACCAACACGTGGCAAGGTGACGCCGACGTGTCAGCTGAGGTGCCATGTGTCCCGTTCTTGACGCCGAGGTTATCTCGGCAAGGCCAAGGTTACCTCCGAAGATATCGGAATCCGAGATGAGCAGATAATGGACAAAAGTCCTAGAATGAAGAAAGACTTCAAGATGGATAAGGATAGTATTCTTAGAGAGTCTATCCTTATCTCTTGTAGAGTCCAAAGTAAGCACTGAATGGGAGTCCATAGAAGTCAGGCTTCTAGTGGGACTAGGATTGAGTAAACTATAAAAGAGAGGCACCCCCGTGGGTCTAAGGTACGCAATTTATGCTTTGAGCAGTGAATTTAGCACTTGATTATCTTTGAGAGATATACTGACTTGATCGTCGGAGTGGGTGGAAGAACCACCGCCGGAATCTTTTCTTTCTGTTGCAGGTTAGCCAGGTGTCATCTATTCTGCCAGTTCTCTCCAGCTGATCACTGAGTTGGCAGTGTGATCGGAAAATTACTCACACACTACCTGAAATAAAAAAAAAAATTAAAAAAAGCATTGTTAATTGTTTACATTTCTATTTTAATTTTGTAAAAATCTATGGATCTAACTCCACTCCCAAAACTAACAATCACACACAGCCTTATTGCCCAATTCAAAAAATATATATACACACACACACTAGTTTGTTGTGTATGATAGAGACATCACTATAATTGTAACAACCCCAACCCATGATTAACGTTAATCCATGATTTCATATGTCTAATGAGTTATTAAGATCAAATTTTGAATTAATTACATGTGTGTTGCATTATTTGTGTTTATATCTGTTTAACGTAGGAAAATCTGTTCATATTTCTGTTTTGATTTGTGAATTAAAGGCCTTATCAGCATCCAATTCAGAAATTGACTTGATTTATGTGTTATTTGGAATTTTTAGAACATTATGGTAGGTTTAATTAAAATTCGATTCGGAACAATTTAATTAGAATAATTTAATGTCTAATTGAGTATTTTGACCAACCACTTAATTAAACCATTACTTTAGCCTATATAAGGCATTGATAGACCCTCATTCATACCTTTACACTCTCATATCTTCATTCTTAGTGACAAAAACGTAAGAGAAGGAAAGAAAAGAGAAGACTTGAGCTCAACTAGGGTGATTGCTAGAGAATTTGGAGGAATTGAATTGAACTTAGCTAGAATTTGAGTCATTGGGAAGAATCACTCAAGAACTCAAAGAATTGAGACTTGTAGGTAAGGAATTCTACCATTGAATTGTGTAATTACCTTATTTAAGTTGTGAGTTCAGAGGAAATGAAAGATTAGTGCATGAAATGAACTAAGGAAGTGAGAAAAAGAAGAGTAGAGCTTGCATGTGCATTTCATGGTGATTTCTAAAGTTGATTTCAGGTAAATTCTCCATGCATGTCATATTCTCAACTTAATTATGAAACTTCATCTTGTTTTCCATCAATTTGCCTCAATTGATCATGTTTTGAAAGCTTTGAAGTCAAGAAAGTGCTTGCATGTAAGTCCATGTGTTGTTTTATAATTTTCAAGTTTGATTTTACTCAATTGACTTACTCTTAGGCCTTGATTTTGTGAAATGGTCTTTAATTCTTATTGTTTTCAAAGTTTAAACTTGTTTTCTCAAGTTTTGGGGCCAAGAGTTGTGTTTTAATGGGTTAGATTCGAGTTTTGAGCAAGGAAGAACAATCTGGAGATTCTAGAATTTTGCTTTCCGCTCGAACGTGAGATTCTGTGCTCAAACAGCCACCTTTGTTTTTGCATCTCCGTTCCAGTGACCAAAAGTTTGCTCGAGTATGAAATGCATGCTCCCATAAGTTTCATGTTTTTGCAGACTTCTCAAGTGGCAAGAGTTGCGCTCGAGCGGGGGCATGAGTCTCACGCTCAAGCGACCATCGAGCGTTCGTCGAGCATAAAAATCGCATAACCAATACTTTTTTCAAAGTTTATAGAACGCTCGAGCAGAGGAAGGTGTGCTCAAGCGTTCCCTCATATTTTGCATGTCCGCTCAAGCGAAAAAAGCTACGCTCGAGCGAGGACCTTATTTTCAGAAAATTCAATCAAGTGTTTTCAAATGCATTTTTGCATTCTCATTCTATCCTAGGCCTTCCTAGGCCAAGATTAAGGCATAATAATGAGGGTAAAATGTAAACACGCACTATGAATAGAACGTAATAAGTTAGATATATTCCAACGTATGTTTCAAATGTGTATTTGTTATGTGTTAATGTAGGTCACGTGCCATAAACCATTTGATTAGTTTGTTCTATCTGTCTGCACCCGAAACTAGTTGTGAGTAATAACTTAGTAAAGCTATATTCAACTTTATTTATTTTCTGTATGATGAATTAAGATCTGTTTGCTGAAATGATATGTTCTGTATAATGAATGATTGTCCAATTTCTGACAATGTATTCATGGCAGCCTTAGCATCATGTGATATTTGTTAGCTATTACCCGGTATCGGAGGTTCCATTATGAAACTTAATATGTCTGCACTCTGTTACCCGTACCGGAGGCTCCATCATGGGGCTCAGCATATCTATTCTCTGTTATCCAGATTTGGAGGTTCTTTTATGGAACTAGTTATTTATAACCACCATATGTTCTGTATCTGTTCTGTTAGCACTAATTGATGTACTACGTATGATTAAGTATGAACTTCGATTTCTGTATATGATTTGAACAACAATATGAATATAAATATGAATATGAATCTGTTTATGAATCTGAATTTATGATTTCTGAATTTGGTTTGGACATCATTCATTAAAACCCTTTACTTTGTTATTATTCACTGGGCTTCCCTCACTATTTATATTATGTATGCAGGTGACCAGGAACATGATTAGGGTCAGAGTTGATGGCCTGAGATTCCATTTTGTCAGCCACCCTTTGTGCTTCCCGAGGAGGTTCCGGACCAAGTCAAGTTGTGTGGCCATGTCTTTTTGAACATTCAACATTTTGTTTTCTCTTGTTAATGACCTGTTTGCTCTTGGTTATCTGTACATGGGGTGACGTATAATTATTGTACCTATGTGATGTCATGAGTATGTTTATAAAGTTTAAAATTATTTCGTCCCATGTATGTTTGCACGGCTCAATGGACATTGTATGTCGTATAATTGCTTCCGCAGCCCTTTGATTATATACTATTCTGTTCAGAGGCCTTTGGTAATCCAAGGATTACTGGCTGGTTACGATGCTGAACCTATAGGGGCAGGTTTGGGTCGTAACAATAATCTTGAAGATATAGTTTTCAACTGTTAAGCAATAGTAAATAAATTAATGAAGTGCTGCAGAATGCCCAAAGGAATAGAGTCCATAGACATATTCACTTTCCAGCACATTAGTTTGTTAGCATTTGGTTTTGCTTGACTTTTCTTTAAATATTGAGGAAGTTGACAAGATTACCTAATAGGGACTCAAAGCCCCAAGTTAAAAAATATTTTTCCATTGAAAAACAATCGGTTGAATATATGTCATGGTTATAGAGTGACACCCATATCAGAATGTTAACAGTGTTCCCTTAAGGATAACATGAATAAAAAATGAGTACGCAGGTTTTTATATTATTTTTTAAATTCTTGACATATCTAAAGTAAATTTAAATGAAAATTTGACTTCTAGAAATCGCTATCTGATATGGCTTTGTTTCTTATCCATAGATTGGTTTACTATATTCAAGACTTGTTTAACATGATTGAATGATTTAAATAGAAAGGGCAAAAAAGGAAAAAAAGAAAAAGAAAAATGAGAACAACTTGGTTTATCTCATGTTTTTTAGAAGTGATTGCAAATGTCAGTCCATTCAAATTTCAATATAAATTCAACGTAATAACTAAAATCATCTAGCTTGTATCATCTCTGATTCATCTTATCTAACAATTTGGGGTTAAATAGAATACAACACATACATGTACATATCTAAAGATTCAATTTAAGGAATTAATTGTTTTAATAGTGAAGAAATATTGAAATCCTCTATTCTTTCTATTCAAAAAATATTGATTGTAGCTACAACATAAGATATATATACAGTGCAACAACTTGCCTAATAACTTGTAACTAACTCTAACAAATATCTCAACAAATATCTAATAGCTAACTAATATCTAACTAACAACCATAGGAGTTAAGATCGGATATGGTGGTGTAGATGGCATAGATTACAACAGAATGAGCTGGTGCTGCTATATATCTTTATCAGGCCCCGCAAGCTGATAGAGGGCTGAAACACCATAAGCTTGTCTTTAAGATAGAGAAACCGAGCCAATGGTAAAGGCTTAGTAAAGATGTCAACAACTTGATCCATGGTAGAAATGTACTACAAAATGAGTCTCTTGGCAAGGACTTGATCTCGTACAAAATGGCAATCGACCTCGATATGTTTAGACCTCGAGTGAAACATAGGATTGGAGGCTAAAGCAATGACAGAGACATTATCACACCATAAAATAGGAATGGTGGGAGGAAAGATGGACAAATCAGTGAGAAGCATGCTGAGCCAAGAGAGTTCAGTTGCAGTATAAGCTAAAGACCGATACTCAGCTTCGGTAGAAAAATGATAAATAGTGGGTTGTTTCTTGGCAGACCAAGATATGAGATTAGAGCCTGAGAAAACACAGTATCTGTCACGACCCAAACACACCCCTATAAGTTTAGTATCATAACCGACCAGTAATCCTTCGATTACCGAAGGCCTCTAAACTGATTAACATAATTAAGGGGCTAGTGGAAGCAAATACATAAATAGCATTGTCCAATGAGCTGTGCTGACTTATATGAAACAGAATGTTTAAAACTTTACATACATAACCAAAAGTCATTCATACATTATATCCACACACAAAAACATATCTTAAGTACAACCAACGAAATAAACACATCATATATATATAAGTAACCGAAACTCATAACATGCGACACATCCGGAACCTTCACGTGAGGTGCAATGGTTGGCTGACAACAGAAACAGATCCAAACAAAAGCCCTTAGGCTTGATCTTGAAAAAGCCCACCTATACATATATATACACATAGTGAGCTAAAGCTCAGTGAATAACATTAAGGTAAAGAGGTTAGTGAATGAAATCCAAACATATCACAAGCGTAAAACAGATCATATCATAATCATTCTCGTATCTGAACATAATAATGGTACATCCCATAGAACACATCACATATCGTCTTTCGACTAGAGTAATCGGTTCCGGATACTGATTAAACACATATCACCACAATGAAATGGCTAACGAGATCTCATGATCACATATATGTCATGGACCCGCATTAACATGTCGTCCCCCATGACTTGGGACTATCTATGGATGCCATAATAGATTTCAAACATAGGACATTCGTTCACGTAAACAATCATTTCAGAAGTCATAACTTATCATAACTCGTTTGGAACATAATTCATATCAACATATCTTTACAGAAATGTTACTCACAGTGGTTCCTGTAAACGGCCAATCAATCCTCGAGTCTCGACCTACAACCACAAGGTACACGACGCAAACATAACATATCATTACACATTCATATGGCCAACACGGCTTGACTTTATTTACATAAGTTTCTTGCTTAACACATTGTTCCAAAACACACTCTTGTAATCTCTTAACTTAGTACATTCTTTTTCTTAGTGTGTTTCTAATCCATAACCTCATTACTATGGCTTAATTAAGTCTTAGGAATGTCTAAGATGCAATAAGGATGCCAAAATACATTGGAAAACACTTAGACAAATTTCTGAAAATAGAGTCCCCGCTCGAGCGTAGCTTTCCTCGCTCAAGCGGACATGCAAAATGTGAATGGTCGCTCGAGCGCAGCTTCCCTCGCTCGAGCGGTCTGCAAAGATATGAAACTTCTAGGAGCTTGCCTTTCACGCTCGAGCGGACTTCAGGTCGCTTGAGTGGAAGTGCACGCACTCAGAGTGGTCGCTCGAGCATGAACTCCTACGCTCGAGCATAGGTGCAAATTCTGGAATTTCTAGATTTGATCACCAAGCTCAAAACTTGAATTCAACTCTCCAAAACACATCTCTTGGGCCCCAAAACTTGAGATAACATTGTAAACTTGCAAAGTATAAAGGATTAAGGATTATTTCATAAAATCATGGCCCAAAAGTTTGCCAAAAGCTCACAATTCGACTTGAAACTTAAGAAGCAAACATGCATGTAAAATCTTTCAAGCTTTTTCTTCGAAACTCATGAATTTAACAAATTGAGCTCACAAGCCCCATGCATGTAAGAAAACCCTTCTCAAAACATGAATTCAAGTGAAGAAACATGATAATTCAAACATGCATGTACCAAATAACTCCCATAATAATTTAGATATTCAAAATCAAACTTAACATGTCAAAACTCCATATTTCCATGCATGAATGCCTCAAATTCATTTAAATTCTTTCCTTCCACTTCCGACACATGCAATTGAGCCTCAAACCTTTATGAATTATGCATGCATATGACTTCTAGCTTTTAATTTCATCTCCAATGGCATGAATGATGCTCAAACATGAGAGCTCTTGACAAATTCATACATGCGTGTATAACTTAGCAACATTTCCTTCATTCAAGCTTATTTTATGCATTTAAACTCATGATCTTGATGAAGTCTCATGCTAGATGACTTAGATGCACAATCTAGAGGTTGCAATCTTACCTAAAGCCTTCAATTAGCTAGATACTTGCACAATCTTTGATCACTTCAAGCTATATCATCAACTTCATCTCAAGAACACACTTTCTCACTCTACACTTGATCTCACACTCTCTCTCTAGAATGTCTTACCAGATTTTTCCACTCAAAGAATGAAGGGTCGTGAGCTCAAAATGAGCTTATAACTCATATATATACTTATGATGCCATTATACATTAATTGGAATATTAGGCCAACCAAACACAACTCAATTAATCGGACTGAATCAATTTTTAATAAAATTTGCTATATGGTTCTAAAAATTCCGAATAACATATTCATGTAACCAATTTCGATTTCGGATGCCGATAAGGCTTTAAATTTTCATATTAAAGCGGAATTCCAAACAGATATTTCTACAAGTAACAAATCAGAAGCCAAAAATATGCAAAATACATAATAAACACATAATTTATGTTAATCGTCTCATTAGCATCATTAATTACGAATTAGTAGCTAAATGCAGATCGGGGTTGTTACAGTCTCCCCACCTTGAGAAGTTTGGTCCTCCAAACTTGAGTTATCTTATATCAAAAGGAATGATTTCCAATATACATATAACTTTGACTCTTTAGAAAACAGAAGTATAATCATATTCATAATATGTTCATAACCCAATCTCAACATTATTTCCGTACCAGAAACAGAATCATAAATCATATATAGAGATTAGAGTTCATATCAGAAACAGAGTCTTATGCACATACCGATCTTAGATCAAAATAGATTCATGTACATGTTCATTTTCATTGTCATATTCATATTCTTATTTTGCATAAGATCATATGTGGCACACCCATTTGCTATCATGTCAACTTGGTCCTGAGACCCACATGTATAGTCGATACCGACGACCATAAAAGTCCATATCTTGCGCGCAAGTAGCCATGGTATTGTTATCCCCAAGCGAGGGCCACATGATTATAGGGTGCCACAAATACATTCAGAAAATTGGACATTCATTCATAATTCATAAAATAGCATTTCAGAAAACAGTTCGCATTACATCAGTCAGAAAATACTTAAAGTTAAACATAACTTTACAGAGTTATTACACACATTACTTATATCAAATACTCATCAGACGTCATCGGTTCACAGTGTTTCTATTTTCATAAGTAATTTCCCTTGTCATGCAACTCGTTACAGAGACTTGATTTATTCAATTCCGTGTCATTCAACAATCATTATTCAATTGGGTTTTCGATTCAGCAATCCATCATTGTTATTCAAGGTCATTCAGAAGTTATTAGGTACATAAGGCAAATTCATATATTAATCCCATAGCAATAAACATAGTTCTGAAGTTATCATTCCCATACTGATCATCAGCCTCGGTTTTCACAGATTCAATTGTATCACATGCTACTACGGAAGTAGTCAATCATAGAACGTATTGATTTCATGTATTTCCAAATAGTCAGGGTCTACAATCAAACTGATCTGTAGTCAACAAGTCCCACAGTATCAATTTTGAAGTACAGTAACATAAGAGCAATCATTCTCTGATTCAAACAAGTTCATAGTAGTAATGATATTACCGAAGCAATTAACCACGTGTCATACATACCACATTTCCATGTCCAGGGCATAAGTTGTAAATTCCTATAATCCCATTCACGTGCGTTCCCAATTAGTTATAGGCATATGGTTTAAAGCTATTCATAATCACATAATCTGCTATCAACAGTTCGCATCCTCTATAAGTGTTCAAAATTGATTCAAGTCCTCAATCGATTAGTTCCCGTAGCAACACAATCCGATCATTCAGTCATATCAAACAAAAGTTCAAAGTGTGTCATCAAACAGAAGTTCCATCAGTTAAACAAAGGTCTCATCAAACCATGGTTCTATCAGATTAGATCAGGTAAAGTTCTATCCTCATCACTTTCAAACGAAGTACATTAGTTCTATAGTTCATACTCCATTTGCTTAGGTACATAATCAATAGTTCTACAGTGGTTCTAAATTCATCAGTTCCCAAAATCACATCAGAGTCATGTATCATAATAGTTCATATCAAAGTGTTTCAAGTCATATACAATGTGTTCTCCAAATAAGTTTACAAGTAAAGGCACAGGCATGCAGTTGTTCATATCGAGAGGTAAGTATCATAATCAATATAGCAATTTCCCAAATGAGTCTTCCATATAGGTGTAAGGTACACAACAACGTATCATATAAAGTTTCTCGATGGCACACAATAGCAAATTGTTATGCAGAAGTTCCAAATCAGTCATACAGTCACTAAAACATAGGCTCACTGGTCTAGTCAAATAGTCTTGTCAATTTTCAACAATCATAGTTCACAGTTTAGAGGTTATCACTTCGGGTCTTCACTTGGCCACACAATCCCAGAGTCATAGTCCCAATAGTCTAGTTAACAAAACAAATAACATATCAATCATTCTGAGCAAGGGTATAGTCGTATATGTATATGTCCCGAGTCTAATAACATTGTCAAGCAAAGGTATGCATATATATGAGTCCGAACACTTTCCATTGCATAGGTAATTTGTTAAACATACGGGTTCATAGTGTCGCACATATAGTTCACATCAGGCAGTTGGTCTCAAAGTGTTCATTAACCACAGTTCGACCATGTCAATTCTAATAGTATTGCAAGCATGGAAGTATATATACAGATACAAGTCCATAATTAATTATCATTTAGGCATTCGTTCACAAATTCATAAGCAAGAGTTTATTCTTCCAAACTGACATAGGTCCTCAATTTCAGAAGTTCCACACGTGACTGATTCATGTACACAATTTGAGATCACGGGTGTAATCATTCAATGATTTCAGTCAATATATAACAGGTTAGTTCAAGTGAGTCATACGAATTTCCCAAATCAATTTTCATAAATACATTTTACATGTAATTAAGGTAATACCTGCGTCAGTCGTTTCAGTATTCTGAGCATTTCCTGGACTAGGATGCAAACCCTTCCTTGTATCTAAGTACAGGAACAAAACCAATCGTATTAGCATTAGGCTTAGTGTTGTTCGAATGAGCTCGTGAGCAAGATTTAGCCAAGTGTCCTTTCTGTCCACATTTAAAACAAGCTCCTGATAGGCGATGACAAATGCCCCAATATTGTTTCCCACATTCTCTACAGATAGGTATATTATTGTTCACATTGTTTTCCCAACTTTCATTGTTCAAAGTTATTGCCCTAGATTTTTCATTCACAGAGGTCATTGAGTTTCTGGTCATTTCAACTTTTTGTTTCTTTTGTTTCTTGCCTTCTGATTCAGTTGATGATGTTGATTTTGATATTTTCAAAGCTGCTATGTTTGCCTCAAACATTAAAGCTCTATCAAGAATGTCCACATACTTTGGCAATTTTAAAATGCCAACTCGGTCATACACATCTAAATCAAGCCCATCTTCAAATTTTCTAGCTTTTTTGTAGTCAATGTCTACCATATGGGGTGCATATCGGGCTAGTTCAATAAATTTTGCTTCATATTCAACCACAGCCATATCGCCTTGTTTTAGTTGTACAAATTCGGATACCTTTCAATCTCGGATGCATTAGGGAAAATATTTTTCTAAGAAAATTTCTTTAAACCTATCCCATGTCACACCTTCATTATCATTCTGTACTAACATCCACCATCTCCTAACTTCTTCTTTGAGTATGAATGTTGCCAACAAAACTTTCTGTGCCTCAGTACACGGAAATACTTCAAATATTTTCTCAGTTTCTAAAACTGAAGTCTCAGCTTTTAACGGTTTAATACCCCCCAGATATTTCGGTAGCTTCATCTTATTATATTTCTGTGTCAGCGTTATCATATCATAATTAGCTGGTTTAGGTATATGTATTTGCCTTTGTTGTTGTTGTCTCAATGACTCAGTTAAGGCTTCAACCATTCTTTCTAACCGGTTATTCTAGCATCGGAAGATTCAGATTCGTCTACATTCCTTGTCCTTTCCATTTGTCTATACAAAAACAAGGTAATAATTAACATAGGGAAAGCCCTCATTGATTTTATGTTTCATTTCATTTCATACACGTTCGTCATTTTATCTCAACTCAAATATATTCACATAGGTTACATAGTTTTTCACGTTCATATGTTCATGTTCACCAGAATTACACGTTCAATATTGAAATCAGCATTACATGTTATTCCACATGACTTCTTTGTTCATGCACATAGGTTTCATTTTGTCTCATTTTCAAATCAAACTTGTATGGTTATTCATTCACTTTCTTTGTTCATGCTCAACTCACATTCTTATATAGGTAATATAGCTTTCTTGTTTATGTTCAAACACTAATCATATTTACCCATGTATTATATTCCGTCTATAGTTCTTGTTCTTTCTAATTTTCCATGGAGAGCACTACCAGCATAAACAAATAATCCCGTACAGTTTTCACAGTGTTCCGTTCATATCAGTTTAGTTCAAATATATTCCTTTTAGTTCACACGTATCCATTTCATGTCATTTCCAATATGTGCACAATATTCAAGTTCATTTTATCTCATATAAAGCACGCAAATACACACACACACACACATGTCTATGCCATGCCTTATTTCTTTTCTAGGACACCCTACAGCTCATATGGACTCGTGTGTGCGGTATAACTCGTGCTCTGATACCACTCTGTCATGGCCCAAACCCGCCCCTATAGGTTTAGTATCGTAATCGGCCAGTAATCCTTGGATTACTCAAGGCCTCTGAACTGATTAACATAATTAAGGAGCTAGCGGAAGCAAATACATAAATAGCATTGTCCAATGAGCTATGCTGACTTATATGAAACAGAATGTTTAAAACTTTACATACATAACCAAAAGTCGTTCATACATTATATCCACACACATAAACATATCTTAAGTATAGCCAACGAAATAAACACATCATATATATATATAAGTAACCGGAACTCGTAACATGCGACACATCAGGAATCTCCACGTGAGGCGCAATGGTTGGCTAAAAACAGAAACAGATCCAAACAAAAGCCCTTAGGCTCGATCTCAAAAAAGCCCACCTATACATATATATACACACAGTGAGCTAAAACCCAGTGAATAACATTAAGGTAAAGAGGTTAGTGAACGAAATCTGAACATATCACAAGCGTAAAACAGATCATATCATAATCATTCTCGTATCTGAATATAATAATGGTACATCCCATAGAACACATCACATATCGTCTTTCGACTAGAGTAATCGGTTCCGGATACCGATTAAACACATATCACCACAATGAAGTGGCTAACGAGATCTCGTGATCACATATATGTCATGGACCTGCATTAACATGTCGTCCCCCATGACTTGGGACTATCTATGGATGCCATAATAGATTTCAAACATAGGGCATTCATTCACGTAAACAATATCATTTCAGAAGTCATAACTTATCATAACTCGTTTGGAACATAATTCATAACAACATATCTTTACAGAAATGTTACTTACAGTGGTTCCTATAAACGGCCAATCAATCCTCAAGTCTCGACCTACAACCACAAGGTACATAACGCAAACATAATGTATCATTACACATTCATATGGCCAACACGACTTGACTTTATTTACATAAGTTTCTTGCTTAACGCATTGTTCCAAAACACACTCTTGTAATCTCTTAACTTAGTACATTCTTTTTCTTAGTGTGTTTCTAATCCATAACCTCATTACTATGGCTTAATTAAGTCTTAGGAATGTCTAAGATGCAATGAGGATGCCAAAATACATTGGAAAACACTTAGACAAATTTCTGAAAATAGAGTCCCCGCTCGAGCGTAGTTTTCCTCGCTTGAGCGGACATGCAAAATGTGAATGGTTGCTCGAGCGCAGCTTCCCTCGCTCGAGCGGTCTGCAAAGATATAAAACTTCTGGGAGCTTGCCTTTCATGCTCGAGCGGACTTCAGGTCACTTGAGTGGAAGTGCACGCACTCAGAGTGGTCGCTCAAGCATGAACTCCTACGCTCGAGCGTAGGTGCAAATTTTGGAATTTCCAGATTTGATCACCAAGCTCAAAACTCGAATTCAACTCTCCAAAACACATCTCTTGGGCCCCAAAACTTGAGATAACATTGTAAACTTGCAAAGTATAAAGGATTAAGGATTATTTCATAAAATCATGGCCCAAAAGTTTGCCAAAAGCTCACAATTCAACTTGAAACTCAAGAAGCAAACATGCATGTAAAATCTTTCAAGCTTTTTCTTCAAAACTCATGAATTTAACAAATTGAGCTCATAAGCCCCATGCATGTAAGAAAACCCTTCTCAAAACATGAATTCAAGTGAAGAAACATGATAATTCAAACATGCATGTACCAAATAACTCCCATAATAATTTAGATGCTCAAAATCAAACTTAACATGTCAAAACTCCATATTTCCATGCATGAATGCCTCAAATTGATTTAAATTCTTTCCTTCCACTTCCAACACATGCAATTGAGCCTCAAACCTTTATGAATTATGCATGCATATGACTTTTAGCTTTTAATTTCATCTGCAATGGCATGAATGATGCTTAAACATGAGAGCTCTTGACAAATTCATACATGCATGTATAACTTAGCAACATTTCCTTCATTTAAGCTTATTTTATGCATTTAAACTCATGATCTTGATGAAGTCTCATGCTAGATGACTTAGATGCACAATCTAGAGGTTGCAATCTTATCTAAAGCCTTCAATTATATAGTAATCTCGGTTTTCCCTTCCTTTATTTATTGTGTTCCGGACTTGGTTCCGTGGTTATGTTGTTGTCGTATTCTCATTTCCATCATTTACTCTTGCATTTGAGTCTTGGATTGTGTTGGGCAGGTTTGAAACAGGTTGGTTGTGTTTAGAAACCAAAGGTTGATGCCCAGTTTTTGGCCTTCACGCTTGAGCGGGGCTTTTGACGCTCGAGCGGGCCCTTTGTTGTTGTTTCTCTGCTCTAGTGGGAGTTTGGACGCTCGAGCGCGAATATCCATCTCCCAGTATTTTTCTCTGCAGGTCATCGGACGCTCGAGCGGGAGTTTTTACGTTCGAGCGGGCCCATTTGGTTTTGTTCCTCCGCTCGAGCGGAGACCTTGGTCTATAAAACTTCTGGAAGTGTGCATCCGGCGCTCGAGCGGCGCTTTTGACGCTCGAGCGTGAGTCTGTGTGTGACGCTCGAGCGGGTAGTTCCACACTCGAACGGGGCAACTTTTATATCAGTCTGAAAAGTGACATTTTGGATCACTTTTTGACTTTCTTTCTCTCTCCTACTTTTTCAAAACTTCCATTGGAGAACACCTCACTCTAAAACTCCAACTTCTCTCTAGGGTTTGATCTAGTAGAAGTGATCTTCTAATCTTGGGCCTTTGTAAAAAGTGTGGAGCTTGTTGAGGGCTACATTTTGATCCGAAAATATTGGGGTTTGGAGCACTTTCAAATTTCTTCATCTTCTCCTTTGAGCTCCGAATTTGAGGTAGGGATAACTACTCATTTTTATGGTCTTTAACATAAACTATTGGTCATTTTGATGTAATGTTGAAGTTGGGTAATTTTAGGTGTTAGGGTTTCAAAGTGAATAAAGAAGGGTTTGGTTATTTTGACTCATAAATGTGTATCTTGGGTCTTAAAATGATGGAATTGATGTTGTTGATGATATATGGGACCTTTGGGTCATTGTAGAGAAAAAGGGGAGAAAGCCCTAAATTGTTGTATGAATTAATTTGGGAATGTTATGGAAATATGGAATTGAGTTGGAAATAATAAAATTGGCTCATTATAAGAAGGAATGGTGGAGTTGGATTTACTAATCACTCACCTTTGAAATTGTTGTCGAATTATCTGTTGATACATTTATCATCTGTTTAGAAATAAATTGCTTTAGGCTATCGGTGGAGGATAGTCTTGAATGTTGTAGACCTTGCATAATGATTAGGTGAATCAAAACTAATCAATTGAATATGTTATTGAATGTGACGGTTGGAATGATACATTAAATTTATGTATTAATTGATTATGTATATGATATGTGTTTATATACATTGTATTGTGTGGGAGGAGATAGGGGATGTACTCCACGGTTTAGGAGGAGATAGGGGATGGACTCCTAAACCGGATATTATTTGGGAAGAGATAGGGGATGGACTCTATTGATACAGCAAATATGTGTATCTATTAAAGTGTCGATACAGCAAATATATGTATCTATTGTGAAGTATGGAAGTGTTTTATGTGATATTGATATAGCAAATATGTGTATCTATTATGAGGTATGAAAATATTAATGATATGAGCTGTGGTCTCATGGGGATTATTTGGCCAAGTTCAAAGCCATATTTATGAATTGAAAATCGGTTAAGTAAAGTAAAGATAAATGAAACATGGACATATTTGTCATGTAATTGAAATGGGTTATGAATTGATTTATGTGAGTTAAACATTTATCAAATGCTAATGTTTTAGTATTTGCTCATATTATGTTTAGCATATCTCTACTGGGCGTTGGCTTACCCTATATGGGACATCATTTTCAGGTACAGGTGTTATGCCACCTCCAAGGACGTAGCTTGGGAGGCTTGAGGTTGTTAGGCTCTTTGTTGTTTTTGTTGTATTACATGTATATCAAGCCAAGGGCTTATTTTGTGTAGAGCTAGTACTCTCTTTTTTGTAACCAAGTGTTGACTTGGAAAGTTGTAAGCCTATAGGACATTTACTTTTGTTGTCAACATGTAATACCTTTTGTAAGAATACTCTGATGATTGTAACATGAAATCTCTTTTCTTTATCGTGAATGTATGATATTATGGGTTTATTTTGAGGGCGTTACAAATTAGCTAGATACTTGCACAATCTTTGATCAATTCAAGCTATATCATCAACTTCATCTCAAGAACACACTTTCTCACTCTACACTTGAGCTCATTATCTCTCTCTAAAATGCCTCACCAGATTTTTCCACTTAAAGAATGAAGGGTCTTGAGCTCAAAATGAGCTTATAACTCATATATATATACTTATGATGCCATTATACATTAATTGGAATATTAGGCTAACCAAACACAACTCAATTAATCAGACTGAATCAATTTTTAATAAAATTTTCCATATGGTTCTAAAAATTTCAAATAACATATTCATGTAGCCAATTTCGATTTTGGATGTCGATAAGGCTTTAAATTTTCATATTAAAGTGGAATTCCAAACAGATATTTCTACAAGTAATAGATAGAAAGCCAAAAATCATACAAAATACATAATAAACACATAATTTATGTTAATCCTCTCATTAGCATCATTAATTATGGATTAGTAGCTAAATGCGGATCGGGGTTGTTACAGTATCCAGAGGTAGATTTGCGATCAGAAAAATCGCCAACCCAATTAGAGTCAAAGAAGGCTTGATTATCAAAAGAACTGGGTGTGTATGAGAGACCATGAGAGAGGGTGCCTTTGATAAATCGAAGTAACCTTTTTACCACAAAAAAATGACTCACAATAGAAGCATGCATACATTGACACAATTGATTGACAGTAAAAGCAATGTCAGGTCGTGTGATAGTTAAGTACTACAAAGCCCCAACTATACTGCGATAAAGAGAAGAATTGTCAAACAATTTAGTAGAAGAACTAGTAAGACTGGACTTGACAAACATAGGGGGAAGAACAGGGCTTGCACTCAGAGAGCCCAACTCGCACAAGAATGTCATGAGCATACTTTTGTTGAGAAAGTGTATAACTAACAGTAGTAGATTGAATGGTGTAACAAGCCCGTGGGCCTCTATGCTACAGTTCGGACTACCTTTTGTTTGTTGCGGTTCTAAATCTGAACCAAAGAGTCCAACTCTGGCAAATCGTTTTGAAGAAAAACAGATTTTTTGAAGAAAGTGCCAAACATGGACTGCTTTGCCAGATACAGAGTCGCCACCTAAATATTTAAAATGGGAAATTTAGGAAACCCTGACTCGGTGCCAAAGGCCACATGTCCGTCATCACCAAAGTGGTCTTGGCTCGGGAGCTTGGGTACGATCGGGGAAGGTCAGCTATGAGCACCCCCTTTCGCCCGGTCCGAAGACCGGCCTCTACTAACCGTGATATCCGTTTTTGAAAACATTACGTGTTCTTATTCCAGTTATTAGCCTAGAATTACTATGTTATGCGCACAGCAAGCAAGTATAGAGTAGATCGCCTAATTTGGAAACAAGCATTGCATATCCGTTGGTTTTGAAAACGCTTTGGAATTTGCTACTCGCAAGTAGGCTAAAACACGGATTTCAACGAGTTTTCCAACTCAAGCAACCCAACCTCCACCCACAGGCATTCAAACAGTTTATCTCACATAAGCACATAGTCCGCATGGTAAGCATACTGTTATGGCAACATTCACACGCATGTGATATGCTAAAGCATAAAAGCTTACCTAGTACTCCGTGCCAAAACAAGAAACTAGTTAGCAAACATGCATGACCTAGTTCATGTTGAAAATGGCTAATGCAACACATGCAAAGATGCAACCTAGAGTAGGCTCGGCTAATCTAGAAATGGCATGTGAGATGCAATCACTTGATGCACGTATTCAAGTTAGATTTGAAATAACGATGCAGTTAGCATGATGTACCGAGCCCGATGCATGTAAACAAATGCATGAATGCACGCATGCATAGCATAAGGTATGCTAAAATAAACGTGCCCTAATCTACCATCATAAGCAGGTAAATAAAAGGGAAGAAAGACGTGGGGTTGGAAGACATACACCCACTCACGCACACTTATTACAATTGCGCCCTCGCTCGGAGGAACCGAATAAATATTACAGTCCGAATAATAAATTAATTAATTATTACAAAATTTCTAATTATTTAATGAATAAATGCAAAAAGGAAAGGTGGCCACAGCCGCCCGCCTCGGGATGCGCGAATGATGTATGCTTGAGCCCGCCTTGCCCGGAAACCCGCACCATACCACTGTTGGCTCTGCTTTTACTACCCTGCTTCTCTGGAAAACTGCCAAAGTCTCAGAACATGCTCTCTGCACACTGAGGATCATCATCGGCTGAATAGAATGTCCACCGGCCGTGTACAATATCCATCGGCTTCTAAGGAGTTTATCGGCAATAAATACAGTGCCGGTCGGCACTCTATACTGTCGGTCGGCAAATAATTCCTGCAGAAGATAGTTTTGACAGCAACAGCAGACCAGCAGTGCATGGTATGGAATTTTGAGCAAATGTGTGCACGGACACACTCCCTATCATGCAATGGACTCAAGGGAGCATGACCCTTAACCCCCGGGCCATCAATCACGCATTTCAATGCATGATGGTCCGAAAGCCAAGTTAGCAACTTTGATATCAAATGAAATGAAAGCACAAAACAAATCAAAGGGCCCCAACCCCTATCATGATTGGTCAAGAGGCGAGGGATGCATGCTCAATGGAATGCAACCTAGGCGTGGCGGCTAAGTATGCAACATGAACATGCAAATGAGCAATGTATGCTAGGCGCGCAACCTAAACATGTAAACAAACATAGCATGCAACAACATGCAACGATGGACTTAAACTAACATAGCTCACAAGCATGCCAAAATCAGCGGCCATTAAATGAAAATAAGACACTCGAAATGCGTGCACGCAAACCGAGGACCAAACCTAAGGCACGAATGCCACCCTAACAAGGCATGGCAAAGCATGGATCATGGTATGCAAACAATGCAAATTTCAGTAGCTAAAAGTGATGCAAAACAGCCCCGAAATACGCAAACATGACATCCGATGCAAGGAAATGGTCCCGAAATGCGATATTAAGCACATGAAATGACTTGTGGCTATATCAAACATGCATAATTTGAACATGAAGCATGAAGACAGAAGCTATGCAGCCCCAAAACAAGAATTTTTTCAGTACAAATCATGGCAAGACAGCAAGCACAAGCAGGGCTAAAATGGCATACAAAAATGGGGGCCAAGAGAGGTATATGAGACAACCCACAAATGCTGGCCCCAAACAGAGAAAGGGCCTTCATTGAATATGAGCCAAAAATATGATGCTTTGAAGTAGATGACAAGCCCCAAATAAATATACAAACATGCTCAAAATGCAATGCAAGATTAAGGCCACAAGAGGGCTATAACATGAAGTATACAAAACATGCATCAAACAGCCAAAGACCCTTCATGGGACATGGAGAGAGGGTCAAAATAAGACCCTTTTCAGTTCTGATCATGGCCGAAAAACAGAAGAAAAATAAGCTAAACAATCATGCAAAAATGGGGACCAAAGAGGGGTAATGAAGCAAGTCATACATGGAAGTCCCCAACAGTGTTGAGCCCTTCTACAATGTTGTAGAGGGGCTCAAAATAGGCCTACTCACAGTTTACATCAGGCCCCAAAACATATTATACATATGCTAAAAATACCATGCAAGATAATGGCATACAAGAGGGTATTGAAACAAGTGCACAATGGGGGGCTCAAACAGGGTTGAGCCCTTAAACAAACATGAAGAATAGCTCAAAATAGGCCTAGTTTCAGTTAGGGTCGGAACTCAAAACAGCAAGAAAATAGGGCTAAGCAATGGTACAAAATAAGGCCAAAAGATAGGGGAAATGAACTTACCCTTGAAGACTACTCCTTGGCTGCATTTTGAACTGAGAAATGGTGCCTCCAAGCCTCTGAGAAGAGCTCCAAGCTACTAGAAATGGAGTGGTGGTGGTGTTGCTAGGTGTTGGTGTAGGAATGGAGCCAAGAACCTTATACTTTAAGGCTAAAATGGAGAGATACAAGGGGGGAGAGTGTATGTCTCCTTTGAAATTTCAGAACCCTAATTATGGAAGAAGAGGGCTTGCTTTATAGAGCCAAGGGAGTAAGACTTCTCTTAGAAGCTTCAAAACCAAGAGCCAAGATCCTCCATACACGTGTATGGAGGATCCAGTCTGTGCCCTCCAGCTGGCACAGCTGTCATCCATTCAATCTGTAGAATACTCTGGAAGGTCATCAGCTAGCAAACTTGGTCGGTCGGCCATCTTTTCTGGCCGGTCGGCACTCTATTTGGCCGGTCGGCAGGAAAAATCTGCTCTGTAGGTCCAACTTCAAACGGACATAACTTCTTCACATGAACTCATTTTCAGGTCATTCTTGTGTCAAAATTGAAGCCCTGGAAGTAAGATTTCCAATGCCACAAACCTTGCATTAAAATTCCAACTGTGGAGAAAGTTATGCTTGTTTTGGTGAAGGTTGCTCAGTTTCGGTCCAACCGGGATGATGCCCAACTTCAACCAATCATATCTCCGCCATCCGGACTCGGGTTTAAGAGATTCTTGTATGAAAAATGAAGCCCCGGAAGTCTTCTTTCCAATGGTGGTAGCCTCATAACTTAACTCCAAGTGTATAGACAAATAGGCTTGATTTAGCGAGGACTGCTCGTCCCTTTCTTAGCGATTCTTACCTATCTTCTTCTCCAACTTGGTTTCTCCCCTCTTCTCCTCTTCTCTTCAACTTCAAACCCCGAAGTAAGGTGTTTTGAAAGATTTTTCAAAGATTTCATCTCTCTTTCATTCATCTCCACTTTGTCCTTGCTCGGTTTACTGAAAAGCGCACCATTTACCGAAATGCGAGTGTCGGAACATCGTGGGAATTTTATTTCAAAAATGTTTTGAAAGAGAGGGTTTTAAGGTCTCAAAACCATCCAAAATAATTTTGGTTCAAAATGGGGTGTGAAGTTGAGATTTGCCTCTCTCCTTGCCGAAGAAACTGCACCTTTGCCCTGCACACCTTTCATCACCGAGTAAACCATCAGTCGTACCCAAGTCTTAAGGGCAGTCAAAAATGGGATGTCTACAGTTGCCCCTCTTTGACAGACCTCGGAAGTCATAACAATGACGGGAGTGAGTGTCAAAGCCCAGAGACAACCCATTTTTGACGAGGCCGAAGACTTGGACAAACAAAAATACAAATGAATAAGTGGTTGTGCCCGCAGGCTGCCTACGTATCCCTTTGCAAGGAATCAAACCAGCGTAGTTCAGGGGCAAGATGCAAAGTGATGCACAATGCAAGTGCATAACTTATGATCATGCAAAGGATGCTGTAATGAAGCAATTATGCAAAATAAATGCAACATTTTAAGCGAATGCTATGCAAGGAAGTAAACGTGAACCAACCTACATCTCATGTAGAAAGGATGTAAGAGAATTATGCAATTCTCACAAACATGTGCATTAGATACACAAAAGTGAACAAAGTGTGATGGATACACTAAGTGGACAAACATGTGTGATGGATACACTATATGAATAAAATATGATTGATACACTAAGTGAAGCAAAGTGTGACAGATACACTAAGCGAAACAAGTGTGATGGATACACTAAGCAAATATGTGATAGATACACTAAGCGAATGTGTGTGGTGGATATACAAAGGGAGCATGTGACAGATACAAAAAGTGAACGTGTGTGGTAGATACACAAAGTAAAGCGAGTGTGATGGATGCACTCTATGAAGCAAAGCGTGATGGATACACAAGGTGAATGCAGTGTGATGGATACACTGTATGAAGCAAAGTGCGATGGATACACAAGATGAACATAGTGTGATAGATGCATAAAGAGAAAGTGTGTGATTGATACACAAAGCGAGCGTGTGATTGATACACAAAGTAAGCGTGTGTGATTGATACACAAAGTGAGCACGTGACAGATACACTACATGAAGCATAATGTGATAGATACAAGATGGTGAGTGCGGTGTGATGGATACACAAAGGGTGAACACCAAGTGTGATAGACGCACTAAGTGAATGAGTGTGATGGATACACAAAAGGCAAACACAAAGTGTGATAGATGCACTAAGTGAACAAGTATGAGTGATATACTAAAGGTGAACATGAAGTGTGATGGATGCACTTAGTGAACAGGAGTATGATTGATATACTAAAAATGAACACAAAGTGTGATAGATGCACTTAGTGAACAAGTATGATGGATATACTGAAGGTGAACACAAAGTGTGATAGATGCACTTAGTGAACAAGTATGATGGATATACTGAAGGTGAACACGAAGTGTGATAGATGCACTTAGTGAACAAGTATGATGGATATACTGAAGGTGAACACGAAGTGTGATAGATGCACTTAGTGAACAAGTATGATGGATATACTGAATGTGAACACGAAGTGTGATAGATGCACTCAGTGAACAAGTATGATGGATATACTGAATGTATGAAGTGTGATTGATACACTAAGGGAATAAAGTGGGTATGTGCGTGATAGATACACAAAAGGTAATGAAAGGTGATGGATACACTAAAGTAATTGAAGTGAACATGTGTGTGATAGATACATAAAATGAAAGAAGTGTGATTGATACACTAAGTGAAGAGAGTGTGATTGATACACGGAATGTAATGAAATGTGTGGTTGATACACTAAATGAAATGAAGTGTGTGATTGATACACTGAATGCAATGAAGTGTGTGATTGAGACATTTGCAATAAAGTGTGTGATTGATACACTGAATGCAATAAAGTGTGTGATTGATACACTAAAGTGAGAATGGGTGTGATAGATATATAAAATGAGAATGTGTGTGATTGATACACAAAATGAGAGAAGTGTGATTGATACACTAAGTAAACATGTGATAGATACATGAAGCAAATAGAGTGTGATTGATACACAAAGTGAACGAAGTGTGATTGATACACTAAATGAGAATATGTGCAATAGATATACGAAATGAATGAAGTGTGATTGATACACTAAATGAGTGATCTCAAATGGAACTTCTTTGAAGGAACCGTACATACAATATCGTGCATGAATGAGAAAGAAACTTGATAGGTACAATGCATTACAATGCATGATGCTTAAGGAAAGCAATCAGAGGACAAAGCGGCGCTTTAGAAAGCACCTCATTGGCAAGACTTGAAGAGGTACATCCGGAATACAATCTCAGAATTTACTGAAGTTGAAACGAACTCAGATACCCGACGTTTTCCTCTTTTGCTTTTACTTTGCAGTCCGGAACCACATAGCTTCAAATAGGTCCTGGTTTTACTGTTCACACTTATCGGGGGTGGGCCTTGCAGTTTTATGAAAGAACGAATCTGTTTTGCATAAATGTGGAGAATGGCACGGCACTCTGAGCACAAGATGATTTGATTTCTTTTTTTTGAAATTAAGAAACAAGTTCTTAACCGGGTATTGAGCCTACGACTGGCCACAACGGAAAAGACTCAACAAACAAAAACAAAGGTAAACAACCTAAACACATCTATTGACACTCGAAACGACTCAAAACAAGAATCGAGGCAGACAAAACAAAACACAAGACTCAAATGTGCACAAGGAGCCTGTTTCACCGGGTATTATTTCCCACCCTTTCTTATTTGTGATTCTCACATCACTCGGCCCTCAAGCTCTGTTTTTCTGAAAAAGCCCTTTTCTCACTTTTTCTCTCAACGCACATCTCTCTATTCTTTAATCTCTCATTTTTTATCTCTCCCCAGAGTGGTTGGTAGATAGACAAGAAGTTGCAGGCTCTTACCCCTAGCATTCTGCTAGATTCTTCTTCTTCCGCACACAGCAGTGAACTTTCCCACAGAGAGGTTGTGCCACAACTGGGTGTGTAGCAAATCTGCAGCTAACATCGGTTGATGATGCCCTGCTGGGGAGTTTGGACGTGGTTAGATCTGCCCAGATGAGGAAGTGGAACATCTCGCCCCATTCCAATTTATGCTTCGCACATGGCTTGATAGCTCGCTGCTTGGAGGACGGAAGAGCTTTTAGCCCTTTGCTGTTGACTTCAGTTGTGCCCTCTTCTGGCAGGTAGAGTGCCCTTCTTGGCAAGTATGTTGAAAATGAGGGAAAGATAGGAAGCCTGACTCAACTGTGCCCCTAGTTCATTATTTCGACCATTTTTTGTTTTAAAACAATTTTGACCAACATGAAAGTTAGATTAACATGCTTGTTCGATTTTCTGATTTAAAATCATGCAAGTCAGGCTATGAGCACTGAAAATTTTCCCTTTTTTTTTTTTGAGTCCAAGAAAACGGTCCAGTTTTGAAAAAATGGAATGATTTTTGAGAGAATAGTCAACCTCAGTAAAAATTCTCAAAAACTGTTTTTACAAACGGCCACCGCTCAACAAGCAGGGAACCAACTCTTTGAGATGCACAACCTTGGACCCATAGTAATGGAAAATTGCCCCTTGTCTGAAGGACACTGCATGGCAACGGAAAGTTGCCCCTTGTTTGAAATGACACCGCAGTGCATTGAATGGCAACGGAAAGTTGCCCCTTGTCTAAATGGCACCGCAGCGTATTGAAATCAATCCTTCAGAGCGACGATCACAACCGAACTCTCGGATACAGAGAAGGCAAAGATGATCAAAACCATTTCATGGACACAACTGAATTTGAAGTGTTTTAGGGCTGGACTTCAGAATGAAGTTGCCTACGTATCCCAAAGATGGGAATCAAGCCTTACGTAGTTCGGGGTTAAGGTACACTCGGGTATTAACCTCTCCTTTTTAGGCTCTAACTTTTGCCAAGGCTACTGCTATGGTTTTTCGACCTTCGAGCTTTGTTCTTCTTTCTTTTCAATTTTTTCATTTTTTTCTTTTCTTTTTTTTTTTTGCATTTTTCTTTTTTGTATTTTGTATTTTTCTTTGCTCTAACTTTTGCAGGCGCACTTAGGGTTTTCGCCCAAATGAGCCTCTCAAAGGGTAAAAGTGTAACAAGTCCATGCCAAATGGTTTTGAGATTGAAGCCCTCTGTATCCGTGAGAGTGGTCATTGTATTGATTCTTGCGTAAAGATCCACCTTTGGCTCTTCGAGCACATCAGATATTTTTTTGCCCCTAGTTCGAGGGGTGCTTCTGATCTAGCTTTGCAAGCTTCTTTTGACAACATCTGATCCTCTTGATCTGACTTCGGTGCCTCTTGTTCGAGGGCTACTTCAAATCTAGCCACACAGGCCTCACATCATGATTGTCCTTTGAACGTTCTGAATCCAAGTTCAAGGTTTGAAAGCAAAGGGGTTGAGTCTTGAGGCCGAGAGCAATCCTAAGCTGCACAATCTCAAGAGCGATTCCACACATGTCTTCGCGGGACTGCGCAAAACATTTTTTTGAAAGTTTTTAAGAAAGCGACAAATCGCTCGCGCTGAAGACAGTGTAGGACCAATCTGGATTAAAGCTAGGGTCCTTCTTAGTAGTCACACTAACAAGCATGATTTTATTCATTAAGGGCTTAACATGCCTCTCTTTCTCTCAATTGATCAAATTTTTGCAAAACCCGAGGAATTCCTTCCTCTTCGTTTTCACCGCAGTGTTAGAAAAAGTTTTGAAAAACTTAGGTCAATGCAATGATTTTAAGGCACAGAAAAGTCACAGCTTCTTATCAAATACTGTCATCTCATTTAGAATTTCTGGTACAACTGGCACACGGCAGAAGCAAACACAAAAGCATGAAAAACCACTGCTGTTCATTCAAATCTTCTGGTGTAACTGGCTCCAAGGCAGAAATAGACTCAAAAGAAAATGAAAAGACAAACACAAACACAAAATGGTGATGTCCGAGGTAACACCCCCGGAATCACCCGACTCCTACATAACAGGACTGACTCGATACAACAAGACAAACCTTAACCAAAAAGACTGACTCAAAATAAAGAGACAGACTCAAAACAAAACAATAGAACTGGCTCAATACCCAAGCCAGAAAGTACAAAAACTAGTATTTGCATACTGCTCAAAACAGTGCGTGCCATTCCCACGTCTGGGGTAAACTGAGTGCCGCCCGCAGGTGGTTCATTCCCCGATCACATATTCATACTATCCCCTAAGTTCACTGATCCAATGGTGATAGACTCTGCTGAGATGGTGCGGCAATGACCTTGTTGTCAAACAAATCCTGTACATCATGGCGCAAACGAAAGCAGCTATCGGTCTCATGACCGGTTTGTTGATGGTACGCACAGTACTTAGTCTGGTCATGCTTTGGAGGGAGAGGATCAGGTAAAGGGCGTTGTTCCAATGGTTTCAGATGTCCCTTCCGGATTAAGACCTCTAGAGCCTTTGACAAAGGCATGTAAAGTGGGGTGAAAACCCTCTTGACTCGGGGCGGATATTTGGTTTTCTGTGAGCTACTTCCGGACGCACCGGTGAATGGGGTAGCTTTTTGTGATGTGGTGTTAGTGACCATGCCCACTTCAGAAGATCTTGCAGCTGCATCACCACTGGTGGTCGCATTCGGACTGCGGGTAAACGTCCTCCTGGGCTGCTCCTTTTCCTAGTCAATAAGGCCTTGCTTTATAGCGTCCTCGATTTGTACTCCCATCTCATGTAGATCTGAAAAGGTAAGGAATGGGAGAACAATCATTTTCTGCATGAGCTTGGGTTGGAGGTTGCGCACAACCATCCGTATTTGATCCTTGTCCGTTGGCCTAATGGTCATCATTGAGGCCTTGGCCCTCCACCGAGTTACAAAATCGGAGAAGCTTTCCTTCGGCTCCTGCCTAGTCGTCTCGAGATCATGGGTTGTAATCTCAATTTGTGTATTGTAGGAGTATTGATCGACGAAAGCCTCGGCCATCTCATCCCAATTCCTCTTAACATCGTCTTCCAGTTTTGCGTACCAGATGGCCGCCACACTTGACGGGGTTCGGCCAAACAGAGACAGCTTCTGCAGTCTGGTGAGGCCCATCGGCCTTAAGATATCTGAAAACAGCCTCAGGTGCACCATGGGGTCCCCGGACCCATCAAATCGGTCGATTTGTGGCATCTTGAATCGATCTGACAGTGTCACAGCTGCGTCCGTATACCCATCCTTAATGTCGGGAATGGACTTGACTCCTTGGGACTTCCTAAACATCTTTTCCAGCTTACTCAGCTTCAGCACTGTGGGGTCCGCTTCGAACTCGAAAGGAGAGTCCGACACATTGACCGGCGTGGGTGCCTTAGATAGTTGCGGTAGAATCGTGGGCGGAGCTGGCCTCGTTGGAAGGTCTGTATCTTCTTGGACATTTTGGACATTTGGCGTCTCCCCAAGTGCTGGAGCTCCTGGTGGGAGAGGAGCCTGATGCGAAACAGATGCCCCGGCTTGCTGCTCTAACCTGGCAATTGTCTCTGCCTGTTGGGCTATGACCACAGCCTGTTGCTTGGTGAATTCAGATTGACGGGCAGCATCTTGCTGCATGGCTTTCATACTATCCTGGAGTTGGCGCACCATCTCTTCCAAACTCGACATATTGTCCTGATTCGACTGAGCAACCGGTATATATGTGTCTGCAGTAGGCTCGGAAATCTCAACCCGACTACTCAAAGATCACTGATCTGGTAGCTGTGGTCTGTGATGCTCGACTAGCCTTCTCTGGCCTTGATTACCCTTGAACTGAGTCTCTGACTTGACAAAGTCTATCAGCACAAATCCAATGTACCCGGGAGATAGTGGAGCCTTCTGAAGCTATGGTTCCAAGACTACCTAGCAAAAGGGAAAAGCAGCAAGATCTCATCAACTTCACCAAAACAGATACGAGCAGAGCTGAACGACTATGTTCTATTATCGATCATCGTTTCAAATCATCGCCCAAATCTGAATCGATACGCAGATATAATCGATTCTCAAAAATACTATCTTGGTGCAGAGGCGGATACCTGACTAGAACCGGTATATGCATTCCCTGTAGAGATACACTCTAAAAGCACATAGCAAGTAAATGAGAGCCAATACACCCCTATGTTGGGATAGGGTTTCCCTGCCCTATTTTGTCAGGAGCTAGGGTTTCACTATGCACGCAGTGGGTTTCAAACAACCTAACATCGGGTAAGCAACCTGTCCTAGTTTGGCATGGTCACTATGGGTTCCGAATATGCACTAGGTCGAATGGTCGAAAAGGGTGCCCCGATAAAACCGGGGTTTGTGTTCCCATACTGGCAGAGCCCGCAACCGGTCAGCCTTATAGTCATGCCTTGACAAGACAAGCCTCCAGCAAACCGCTCAGGAATAGCAGATGGCCAACATGGTGTCCTAGGCGCACCAATGCACATGCAATGCAAAGAAACACATAAGTGTAGTCAAAATAGGATATCACGAGTTCGAGTCAAGCTCTCTAAAATCCCCAGTAGAGTCGCCAGAAACTGTAACACGCCCGTGGGCCTCTATGCTACAGTTCGGACTCCCTTTTGTTTGTTGCGGTTCTAAATCTGAACCAAATAGTCCAACTCTGGCAAATCGTTTTGAAGAAAAATAGATTTTTTGAAAGAAGTGCCAAACATGGACTGCTTTGCCAGATACAGAGTCGCCACCTAAATATTTAAAATGGGAAATTTAGGAAACCCTGACTCGGTGCCGAAAGCCACATGTCCGTCATCACCAAAGTGGTCTTGGCTCGGGAGCTTGGGTACGATCGGGGAAGGTCAGCTATGAGCACCCCCTTTCACCCGGTCCGAAGACCGGCCTCTACTAACCGTGATATCCGTTTTTGAAAACATTACGTGTTCTTATTCCAGTTATTAGCCTAGAATTACTATGTTATGCGCACAACAAGCAAGTATAGACTAGATCGCCGAATTTGGACACAAGCATTGCATATCTGTTGGTTTTGAAAACGCTTTGGAATTTGCTACTCGCAAGTAGGCTAAAACACGGATTTCAACGAGTTTTCCAACTCAAGCAACCCAACCTCCACCCACAGGCATTCAAACAGTTTATCTCACATAAGCACTTAGTCCACATGGTAAGCATACTGTTATGGCAACATTCACACGCATGTGATATGCTAAAGCATAAAAGCTTACCTAGTACTCCGTGCCAAAACAAGAAACTAGTTAGCAAACATGCATGACCTAGTTCATGTTGAAAATGGCTAATGCAACACATGCAAAGATGCAACCTAGAGTAGGCTCGGCTAATCTAGAAATGGCATGTGAGATGCAATCACTTGATGCACGTATTCAAGTTAGATTTGAAATAGCGATGCAGTTAGCATGATGTACCGAGCCCGATGCATGTAAACAAATGCATGAATGCACGCATGCATAGCGTAAGGTATGCTAAAATAAACGTGCCCTAATCTACCATCATAAGCAGGTAAATAAAAGGGAAGAAAGACGTGGGGTTGGAAGACATACACCCACTCACACACACTTATTACAATTGCGCCCTCGCTCGAAGGGACCGAATAAATATTAGAGTTCGAATAATAAATTAATTAATTATTACAAAATTTCTAATTATTTAACGAATAAATGCAAAAAGGAAAGGTGGCCTACAATTACCTCGGGATCTTGTGAATGATGCATGCTTGAGCCCGCCTTGCCCGGAAACCTGCACCATACCACTGTTGGCTCTGCTTTTACTACCCTGCTTCTCTGGAAAACTGCCAAAGTCTCAGAACATGCTCTCTGCACACTGAGGATCATCATCGGCTGAATAGAATGTCCACCAGCCATGTACAATATCCATCGGCTTCTAAAGAGTTTGTCGGCAATAAATACAGCGCCGGTCGGCACTCTATACTGCCGGTCGACAAATAATTCCTGCAGAAGACAGTTTTGGATAAAGAATAAAGGAAGGCATGGTATGGAATTTTGAGCAAATGTGTGCACGGACACACTCCCTATCATGCAATGGACTCAAGGGAGCATGACCCTTAACCCCCGGGCCATCAATCACGCATTTCAATGCATGATGGTCCGAAAGCCAAGTTAGCAACTTTGATATCAAATGAAATGCAAGCACAAAACAAATCAAAGGGCCCCAACCCCTATCATGATTGGTCAAGAGGCGAGGGATGCATGCTCAATGGAATGCAACCTAGGCGTGGCGGCTAAGTATGCAACATGAACATGCAAATGAGCAATGTATGCTAGGCGTGCAACCTAAACATGTAAACAAACACGGCATGCAACAACATGCAACGATGGACTTAAACTAACAAAGCTCGCAAGCATGCCAAAATCAGCGGCCATTAAATGAAAATAAGACACTCGAAATGCGTGCACGCGTGCACGCAAACTGAGGACCAAACCTAAGGCACGAATGCCACCCTAACAAGGCATGGCAAAGCATGGATCATGGTATGCAAACAATGCAAATTTCAGTAGCTAAAAGTGATGCAAAACAGCCCCGAAATACGCAAACATGACATTCGATGCAAGGAAATGGTCCCGAAATGCGATATTAAGCACATGAAATGACTTGTGGCTATATCAAACATGCATAATTTGAACATGAAGCATGAAGACAGAAGCTAGGAAGCCCCAAAACAAGAATTTTTTCAGTACAAATCATGGCAAGACAGCAAGCACAAGCAGGGCTAAAATGGCATACAAAAATGGGGGCCAAGAGAGGTATATGAGACAACCCACAAATGCTGGCCCCAAACAGAGAAAGGGCCTTCATTGAATATGAGCCAAAAATATGATGCTTTGAAGTAGATGACAAGCCCCAAATAAATATACAAACATGCTCAAAATGCAATGCAAGATTAAGGCCACAAGAGGGCTATAACATGAAGTATACAAAACATGCATCAAACAGCCAAAGACCCTTCATGGGACATGGAGAGAGGGTCAAAATAAGACCCTTTTCAGTTCTGATCATGGCCAAAAAACAGAAGAAAAATAAGCTAAACAATCATGCAAAAATGGGGACCAAAGAGGGGTAATGAAGCAAGTCATACATGGAAGTCCCCAACAGTGTTGAGCCCTTCTACAATGTTGTAGAGGGGCTCAAAATAGGCATACTCACAGTTTACATCAGGCCCCAAAACATATTATACATATGCTAAAAATACCATGCAAGATAATGGCATACAAGAGGGTATTGAAACAAGTGCACAATGGGGGGCTCAAACAGGGTTGAGCCCTTAAACAAACATGAAGAATAGCTCAAAATAGGCCTAGTTTCAGTTAGGGTCGGAACTCAAAACAGCAAGAAAATAGGGCTAAGCAATGGTACAAAATAAGGCCAAAAGATAGGGGAAATGAACTTACCCTTGAAGACTACTCCTTGGCTGCATTTTGAACTGAGAAATGGTGCCTCCAAGCCTCTGAGAAGAGCTCCAAGCTACTAGAAATGGAGTGGTGGTGGTGGTGCTAGGTGTTGGTGTAGGAATGGAGCCAAGAACCTTATACTTTAAGGCTAAAATGAAGAGATACAAGGGGGGAGAGTGTATGTCTCCTTTGAAATTTCAGAACCCTAATTATGGAAGAAGAGGGCTTGCTTTATAGAGCCAAGGGAGTAAGACTTCTCTTAGAAGCTTCAAAACCAAGAGCCAAGATCCTCCATACACGTGTATGGAGGATCCAGTCTGTGCCCTCCAGCTGGCACAGATGTCATCCATTCAATCTGTAGAATACTCCGGAAGGTCATCAGCTAGCAAACTTGGTCGGTCGGCCATCTTTTCTGGCCGGTCGGCACTCTATTTGGCCGGTCAGCAGGAAAAATCTGCTCTGCAGGTCCAACTTCAAACGGACATAACTTCTTCATATGAACTTCTTTTCAGGTCATTCTTGTGTCAAAATTGAAGCCCCGGAAGTAAGATTTCCAATGCCACAAACCTTGCATTAAAATTCCAACTGTGGAGAAAGTTATGCTTGTTTTGGTGAAGGTTGCTCAGTTTCGGTCCAACCGGGATGATGCCCAACTTCAACCAATCATATCTCCGCCATCCGGACTCGGGTTTAAGAGATTCTTGTATGAAAAATGAAGCCCCGAAAGTCTTCTTTCCAATGGTGGTAGCCTCATAACTTAACTCCAAGTGTATAGACAAATAGGCTTGATTTAGCGAGGACTGCTCGTCCCTTTCTTAGCGATTCTTACCTATCTTCTTCTCCAACTTGGTTTCTCCCCTCTTCTCCTCTTCTCTTCAACTTCAAACCCCGAAGTAAGGTGTTTTGAAAGATTTTTCAAAGATATCATCTCTCTTTCATTCATCTCCACTTTGTCCTTGCTCGGTTTACCGAAAAGCGCACCATTTACCAAAATGCGTGCGTCAAAACATCGTGGGAATTTTATTTCAAAAATGTTTTGAAAGAGAGGGTTTTAAGGTCTCAAAACCATCCAAAATAATTTTGGTTCAAAATGGGGTGTGAAGTTGAGATTCGCCTCTCTCCTTGCCGAAGAAACTACACCTTTGCCCTGCACACCTTTCATCACCGAGTAAACCATCAGTCACGCCCAAGTCTTAAGGGCAGTCAAAAATGGGGTGTCTACAAATGGAAATCCCCAAGAAATAGGACACGGGACCCAACTCTTTCATAGAAAAGGCTTCATCCATATGATCAGCAAGAGACTTAATACGAGCATCATTATTCCCTGTCAACGAAATGTCATCAACATAGATGAGAAAAACTATGATTGTGCGAGTAGTCTTCTGAATGAAAAAAGAAGAATCACATTTACTATTCTGAAACCCTTGAGAAATAAGAAAGGCAAAAAATGTAGAGAACCAAGCTCTAGAAGCCTATTTGAGCCCATACAAAGCTTTGTGGAGTTTGCAAACATGAGCGGACTAAGTAGAATGAACAAAGCCAGGAGGTTATAATATATAAACTTTTTCCTTAAGAACTCCATGGAGGAAAGCATTAAATATATCAAGCTGCTTGATAGACCAATTGTGATGAAGAACAAGACAAGAAGGATCCGAATTGTAGGCAATTTTGCAACAAGACTAAATGTCTCTTGATAATCAATACCCTCCTGGTGAAGGTATTCCTTAGCAATGGTGCAACTTAAGTTAACCAGCTTATAGCTTAAATCAAGCTATTTTTCAGCTTTTCTCAAAAGCTGGTCAAAGGGTGCTTAAAATTTCGAGTTAAGAGCGCAGCTAGTGTGGGGGGGCTAAATTTACTTAAATGCCCTCGTCAATACCTGACTATTACCAAAAACTCAATTATATAAATCCTATTTTACAAAACATTGTTCATTGCTCACTTAAGAGAGAGAGAGAGACAGAGACAGAGGCAATTTCCAGTAGAGATTTTCGGCGAAAGTGATCTTCTGCGGAGGCAAACTAGAGTTCTCTCTCTTCACTATCTCTTCTCCCTCTTTTCGCGATCTCTCTTCTCTCTCTCTCTCTCTCTCTCTCTCTCTCACGATCTGAAACACTCTCTCCTTCACCACCACCATCGTGATCTGAAATCCTAACTGGAGCATCGTGATTTGGTCGGAAAACCAAAGCTTTCAACGAACTAGAGCTCTCTCTCTCTCTCTCTCTCTCTCTCTCTCTTCGCGATCTGGTTGGACAACAAGACTAGGGTTCTGGTCGCGATCTGGTCAAACCAAAGCGCTCTCTCTCTCGGCGACGGCGAGCCATCTCCAGCCTATACCCAACATTAATATAAAAAAAATATATATATATAATAACAATTTTTATATTAAATCACACTAAAATAATTTTTATATTAAATATCAAATAATATATAATGAGATATATATAAAATAACAATTTTTATATTAAATAACAAATGATATGTAAAAAAATCACAACATTAATATAAATTAGAACATGGATATTAATTAGTATTAATTTTAATGAATTAATAAATTAAACAAAATTAACAAAGAAAGAAGAGAAGAGGGGGAAAAAAGAGAGAAAAGAAAATAAGGAAAAAAAGAAAATATTGATATAAATTTATTTCACAATTAATATTGATATAAATTGCACAATTGATATTAATGAAAAAAATGAAATAACTTTTATTAAATTAAATAAAAAAATTAAATAACAATTGTTGTAATGGAATGTATCAATTTTTACATTAATTGATACTAATTATATTAACTTTTATTAATGAAATAGATTTTTTTAAAATTAAAACTGAAGAAAATGAAAAAAATAACAATTTTTATGTTCATAAGGGCAAAAATGATAATTATATAGCAAAAAGCTATTTTACAGCTTATTTACCAAACACTACTATGTTGTTTAAATCCATAATCCCACAGATGCACCAAATAAGTTATCAGCTTATGTTCACAGCTATAAGTTATAATCTATAATCACTAATCACTTTCCCACAGCTCTACCAAACGGGGTCAAAGTGAAGAGACTAATTATAATCCAACATAAGAGACTAGTAATGGTATCGACCAACAAGATTTAACTAATGATGAACCAAGATGGAGTAAAAGAGCAAGAACATCAAAATCCTTTAGTCTAGATTTTTTGACATACCTGTTAGAAAATGAACCTCAAAGTTTTAAGGAAGTAATGACAGGTCTTGAAGCACCTTTGTGGAAAGAGGCTGTTAATAATGGTGCCATCAGAATTTCTTTTGACCTTAAACACCCATTTATATCCAATAGCAGTTTTCCCAAATGGTAAGGGAACAAAAGTCCAGGTATGCTGTTTATGAAGAGCATGAAGTTCTTCAATCATAGGCTTATGTTATATGGGAGCCAGCAAAGCCTCTTTGTGAGAGGGAGGCTCAGTGTCAACAAAAGAGGGAGGTAAGTTAGTGGTGGAAGCAACTAGTGCAGCAGCTTTAGACCTGGTGGTCATAGAATGAATATTGGAAGAAGGAATGGTAGGAATGGTGGATTAAGAAATAGGTAATTGGATGGAAATTAACTGAATTGAAATATGAGGAGCAAGAGGAGAAAAAAGTAGAGGAAGAGAAGAAGCTATAGGAGATAAGGTTGCTGATTCTGATAGAGTAAGAGAAAAATGAGAGAGGGAAGAAGAAGAAGGAACTGAAGGAAAAACAGTAGGCGGGGAAATAGTAGACCAGAAAAAACACTGAAGACAAGACAAGATAGGAAGAAGAAGCTTCAGAGGGCTTGAGAGCAAAAGGAAACACTTGTTCATTAAAGACCACATGTCTGAACAAATAAACATTTCTAGAAAGAGGATCCAAGCATCTGTATCCTTTAGCAAAAGAATGGTAACCCAGAAAAACACAAGGAACAAATTTAGGCTATAATTTGTGAGAGGTATAAGGTCAAAGCTATGGAAAACATTGGCAACCAAACACTCTAAGCAGAGAAAAATATGGAAAAGTTTGAAACAAAACTTCATATGGGGTTTTATGAGCTAGTTGAGAGGAAGGTAACCTATTTATCAAGAAAGTGGCACGGGTACTAGCTTCAAACCAAAATTGTAGAGGAACAGAAGAATGATGCATTAAAGCAATTGCCATTTCAGTAAGATGTTTGTGCTTTCTCTCAGCCACACCATTTTGTGGTGGCATATAAGGACATGAATGTTGATGAACAATGCCTTGTGTGGATAACAAATCTTTCATTTTATTATTCATAAATTCTTTTCCCCCATCAGTGCAAAAAATCTTGAGGTGAGTACAAAATTATTTCTCAGCATATTCCTTAAACTCCTGAAATTTATTATAAACTTCACTCTTGTAGGTTAAGGGATACAACCAGGTAAACCTACTAAAATCATCGACAAAAAGCACATAATACTTGTAAGAAGAAGAATACTCAAAAGGTCCCCATACATCACTATGAATCAAAGACAGAGGTTTATTAACAGTAGAATTAGAAAGATGAAATGGAAGTCTGTGACTCTTAGCAACTGAACAATCTATATAATCTAATGATTTGTGCTTTGAAAGCTTAACTCCTAGAAGATGTGTGAGATGTTGCAATTTCAATGGAGAATGATGGCCTAATCAATGTGCCAAAGAGAATCGGAAGTAATGGAAGCAGAAAATGAAGTTGGTGTAGATGAAGTAATGTGTGCATGTGGTGAAGCAACATGAGAATCAGAAGCAGCAAGAGGCAAAAAATGATAAAGGCCATGAATGTTAATGCCCTTGTGAAGCACTTTCCTCGTAATTTTGTCCTGAATCACAAAACCATGATCATTAAGAATAACAACACAGTTATTATCTCAGGCCAATTTCTGAATAGAAACAAGATTAGAAGACATGAAATCAGAGTGCAAACCATTTTGTAATCGAAAGGAATGATGAGGTGTGGATAAGAGACCATTACCAGTATGGTGGATAGAAATAGAGTTACCATTATCAACGGGAATTTGTTCTGAACCATGATATGGTTAATAGAAGTTAATGGGGTTTAGATCATTAGTGATATGATCTGTTGCAACTGAGTCAAGATACCAAGGTGCCTGAGATGAGGTAGATGAAGAAGGCACTGATGCAGAAGCTGCTGTCATGACTCAAACCCACCCCTATAGATTTAGCATCATAACCAGCTAGTAATCCTTAGATTACCAAAGACCTCTGAACAATCTGACATATATTGAGGCGCTGCGGAAGCAAATAAATATCAAACATACATAGTCCATTGAGTTGTGATGACATACATGGGACGAAAAATTTAAAACTTATAAGCATAAAGTTACATATGACGTCATGTATACATCCATCTTACATTATTATTACACAAATAAAATAAAAGAATTGTTCACAAAACAACAAAAATCTTAGTCTTATAACTTGGTTCGTAAAACTCAACCACTTCACTCTCCGAAACCTCCTCGAGAGGCACAAAGGTTGGCCGACACCAAAACAGACTTCCATGCAGTCAACTCTGTGCTTGGTTACGCGCCTGGTCACCTACATATATAAGTAATAGAGTGAGTGGGAGCCCAGTAAATAATAACAAAGTAAAGATTTTAATGAATGATGCCCATGTCAAACTCAGATTTCAATTCGGAAACATCGTCATAACCATATTCAAATCATGCGTGGTACATCCATTAGCATTAACATATCATGTTGGTCAAGCATATCAAGCTCCATGATGGAACCTTCAATGCCGGTGTCCTATCACATACGTAGGTCACGGTATTGTTTACTCCGGGCGAGAGCCTATGCCACAATATTAGTTTCCCCGGGCGAGGGCCTCATAACCATAAGCCACAGTATTATGTCCCCTAGGTGAGGGCCTCTGCTAAGGATAGCACAAATACATCTCCAAGAATTGAATCATCATTCATTCATACAAAACATAACGTTTCACAAGACTGATCATTACATATCATCAGAAAATAATTACAGTCAAACATAACTTTATAGAGTTATTACTCACAATTGGCTTCCAATCGCAGATAGACAGAATAGACTGGATAGCCTACGGCCCATGACCTACACAAACACAGAACGGATATGCATTGAAACACACACTCTAAATTCATTAATTCATCTCTTTCTTGTTCTGGTGTGTTTCTAATCTTTATCCTCATTACTATGTCTTAATTAGGGCTTAAGGGTGCCTAAGATGTAATGAGGATGCCAAAATGTACTTTAGAACACTTAGTCAAATTTTCAAAAACAAGATAGTCCGCTCGAGCGCAACATTAGCCGCTCAAGCGGTTTGTAAAGTTTGCAAAAGTACTGGTTGCTTGATTTTTTCGTTCGACGAACGCTCAATGATCGCTCGAGCGCAAGACTGAGTAAAAAATGATATTCGCTTGAGCGCAACTTCAGTCGCTCAAGCGGTTTACAAAGTCTGTAAAACTTCTAGGAACTCTCATTCTCCGCTTGAGCGCAGACTCCACCACTCGAGCACAGGGTGCAAATTCTGAAATTTCCAGATTGCACTCCCAAGTCCAAAACTCGAATTCAAACCAACAAAACACATCATTTTGGGCCCAAACTTGAGAAAACATATGTAAACTTGTAAAACTTTGTGAATTCAAGATCATTTTGCAAAATCAAAGCCCAATAGCATGCCAATTGTATAAAATCAAGCTTGAAACATTGAAAACATAACATGCATGTAATTTCATGACTTCAAAGCTTCCAAATCATGATCAAATAAGGCAAATTGATGGAAAACATGATGAATTCTCAAAACTATGGTAGACTTGGTACATACATGTGAGAATTCTCATGTTTAACTACCTTAATCCTCTTGAATTCCTGCATTAGGTGCCACAACTACACAACTAAAGGGGTGAATTCCTACCTCAAGCTTTGAATTCTCAAGTATAGAAGCTTAATCTTTCAAGTTACTTCCAATTCCTTCAAGTCTTTAGCAATTACCCTACAATTGAGCTCAAGTCTTTTCCTCTCTCTCTCTCTCTCTATCTCTCTCTCTCTTACGTTTGATGGCAAAAAGGTGATGAAATGTGTGTATAGTGGTGGTATGAGACTACATGAGGCTTATATAGGTGCCATTAAGGGGGATTGATTAATCCTTGCTTAAATTAAACAATTATATTTATTTTATTCTAATTATCTGGCTTCGAATCGAATTTCAATTCAACCTATCATAATTTTCTAAAAATCCCAAATAACACATAAACCAAGTCAATTTTACGTTCTGTTGCCAATAAGGCCTTCAATTCACAGAAAAAAACAAAAACACAAACAGATATTTCTACGATAGATAGAAACATAAATAATGTAACACACATGCAATTAATTCAGAATTTCATCTTAATTACTTATTAGGCATCCTTAATCATGATTTAACAATTAATCATAGGTCGAGGTAGTTACAGCTGCAGTAGCTACAAATGCTCTTGGTTGTTGAGAATAAGTATGGGAGGTGTACTAGTTTGAAGACTTATTGGAATTGGTATTTGAAGATAAATATTATGGATCCCGTCTATACCAGCAGTCTACGGCCAAATGACCAACAACTCCACAAATTTGATATGTTTGTGATTGAGAGGATTGAGAATATTGAGAGTATCTCCCTCTAGATCTACCATTACCTCGATAGCCCTGTGATCTGTCCCCTCTACCACCTCGAGAAGATGATCTACCTCTGTGGTAGGTATATGTTTGACTTTTGGTAGGTAGATTGGTAGACGAGATTTTAACAGTGCAAAAAGTAACTGTAGGCTCTAAGAGTTTCTTACTTTTGAAATCCATATGAAGCGTTTCAGGACATAATAAGGAAGATAGTTCCTCTATTGTAATTGTCTCTAATCTGGCTCGAATGGTGACTTTACAAGCATCATATTCATCTGGAAGTCCATGCAACACGAGTAGCATTATGTCTTCATCATCAATGATCACAGATGCAAGTGCCAACTGGTTAACAATGTCTTTGATTTTAGACAAGTATTCTTTCATTTTATCATCTTTCTTAGTGATACTGTTCAACTTATTTTTCAATTGATGAACATAACTTCAAGACAAAGTAGTGAATTGCTTGTGTAAAGTAGACTAGACTTCAGAACAACGGGAGAGATGAAGAACAGTAGAGTAGATAGAAAGAACTAAAGTTGCAGTAAGACAACTCAACAAATGAGCATCAATTACCTTCTATTGTGAATAATCTGGATTTAGAATCTCTGTTCCACTAGAGTCCTGGAATGAAGATGGAGGACGTGGTAGAGTCCCATCAACAAATCCAAGAAGCTTTGTTGCTCGAAGACCATTCTGGACTTGAGTCTTCCATATGACAAAATTCGAAACATCTAGCTTAACTGTGACAAAGGATGATAGATTAGTAATCAACAAAGCTAAGTTAGAAGGGATTTGAGAAGCCATGGATTGATGGAGCTCGCAAGAGCATCACAAGCTCCGATACCATAAAGAAATACTGAAATCCTCTATTCTTTCTATTCAAAAAATATCGATCGTAACTACAACATAGAATATATATACAGTGCACCAACTTGTCTAACAACTTGTAACTAACTCTAACAAATATCTCAACAAATATCTAATAGCTAACTAATATCTAACTAACAACTATAGGATCTGGTATTTTTGGCTTTGAAAGGATTACCTGATGAGTACGACTCATTCAAAACCTCTATCCGAACAAGATCTGAGGCAGTCTCTATGGCAAATCTATGCTCCTTATTGTGCTCAAAGGAAATTCGTGTTGAAGCTAAATTGAAGCATTCGTCTAGTGATCATCTCAATAGTGCTTATTCTGCAGCAAAAAGTTCTTCGTCCTCCTCTAATAATGCATTTGATTTCTTCATATGAGAAAGCTGCTTGAATCCATCTTAACAGTGACCAAAGAACTGAAATTCGACAAGAGCAAACTCAAATTGGAGGAAGCGAATGACATGGATGAAGGCAAAGATGAATTCGCCATTGGAGGATCTTGAATTGTGTTCGTGAGATCTAAACATGCTCTGATACCATATTGAAAATCACAAACTTACTTCTCATTTTATTGTCAAGATCAGATACTTACACAGATATTTATATTATGAGATATCTAACTAACTCACTAACTAGCTAACAGACTTTATAACCAATTCGGTTATAACAAGATTCTCTAGCTAGACATGCTTGTGAGATACATGCTATGACAGACAGATCTGGATGATGCTGTGACTAGGACTGCACCTCTGTATTGGATGCGTGAGTTGTTTGAGCTGTAGAGGATACTTGAGCTGTGTGAGCTGGTGGTTAATCTGATGGTGATAGCTTATCAAAAATACCTTTCCTACTGCCTTTCTCATTGAGAAAGAAAAGAATGCATCAAGTCACAAGATCACATGAAGTCACAAGATCAAACTACAAATTTACATATATATTTATATATACACGAACACAAACATACACACACATACAGAGAGAGACAGAGACAGAGACAAGACAGAGATAGAGATAGAGACAGAGAGAGTGAGAGTGAGTGAGTGAGTAACCTGGAAAGCACAATGGCAGAGCCAAAGATGAAGAGGCAGCAAAACAAAGGATAAAGTGAATGAAGATAGTGGCTAGAGTTTCAATGAATCGATTAGAAATGTAGAGAGTGAGGAGTTGCAAGATAGTAACCAATCTGACATAGGGAGTTGAAAGAGGGCAACGATGAAAAATAAAGGTCAATCGATTATATATATATATAAACAAATAGAGAGAGAGAGAGAGAGAGAGACTAACCTGGTAAGTATAATGGCGGAGATGAAGATGAAGAGCAGTAAAAACAGGGGACGAAGTGAGGAGATGGTGGCTAGGGCTTCGATGAACCGATTAGAAGTGTGGAGAGTGATAAGAGAGGAAACATGTTTTTGATTAAGAAAAGAGGGCAACAATGAAGAAAGCTCAAGATTAAGGAAATGTGTTTTTGATTTATGAATTTCAAAACTACGTAGTTTTGTTACACAATATATCATTTTTCCTTTTTGTGACCACAATCTACTGGTCACCAAAGGGTTTGACATCCCGCCTTTTTTTTTTCGCTCTTCTACCATTACTTTCTGCGACCACATTTTGTATTTGGTCGCAAAAAATTACCTATTAGCCACCAAAAAAATGTTGGTCGTGAAAACACAATCATCTGTGACCAAAATAAATGTTGGTCACAGATTAGTGTACTTTTCTTGACCATCTCAAAAAAAGTGGTTGCCAAAGGTGTTTTTTCTCGTAGTGAGAATGTGAAATATGAATAAAATATAATTACATTTTATCTAGTTTCACACACTTTTTTCTTATCCTTTTTCAAATCCCTTCCCAAATCCCTCAACCAAACATAACATCAAGAGTTGCCTGCCAATGCTGCGCCTGTGATTCCAACACCTACCAACAGATCCCACGAAAAAGCATTTCTTAACTGATGCTTGAATAGCTCAACGACACCCTCATACTTATCCAATTGATTTATGTACTGGTTTATCTTGTCAAACTACATGGACTTGAACAAGGCTTTTATAGCATAAAGGTGTAGACACCCCATTTTTGACCGACCTTAAGACTCAGACATCATCGTTTAAGCGCTTGATGATTGCGCATGTTTGTGCTTGTTTCGAGTTTCCGGAGTTTTCGGCTGAGCGCCTTGCGTCCGGGCCTCTGAACTCTTTCCCTTTTGATTTGGTTTTGAACCAAACCTTGTTTTCCCTTGCCTGGAGGGAGAGAGAGGTCTGTAGACCACTTTTTGTGGTCGTAGACCACTTTTCCCTCTTGTAGGCTAGTTTCCGGTTTCCGGAATCTTCGGCCGCACGCCTTGTCTCGGGATCGCTTAACGTTCTCCTCTTAGCTTGGTTTTCGGACCATGCTTTGTTGCCTTGGTCTAGAGGGACACTAAGGCCTTGTAGACCACTTTTTGTGGTCGTAGACCACTTTTCCCTCCCGTAGACCGCTTTTTGTGCCCGTAGACTAGTTTTCGAGGCTTCCGGCTGCGCGCCTTGTCCCGCAAACTTTCCTCTTTCATCCTATTTGGTTTGTTTTTGGCACAAACCTTGTTTTCCTTGGTTGGAGGGTGGAATAAGGGTTGTAAACCAATTTCTCTCATTGAAAACCACTTTGCTTCCTCACCAGCCAGTTTTCTAGTTAGCCAACTGGTCTTGGTGGCCTGTGGACCACCAAAAGTGGTCGGCAGCCATGCCACCACCTTGCTTTCTTAGTGCAGACCACCTCTCTCCCCTTGCCGACCACTTGGTCTCCTTGCAAACCACTTGTGCTGGTCGGTCGACCAGTGCAAGTAGCTGGCCGACCACTTTAATTAGTTGACAGCTTTCCTGCAGTTTCCTGCAGATATTTTCTTGCCAGCTGTTGGGTACAGAAGGCATCCTCCATAGTATGGAGGGATTTCTTGGAGCAAAAAAGCTTGCTCAACAAACTTGTTACATGTTTTTCTACAAAAGGGAACCTCCTCCCTTTTGCCTTAGGTTCATAAAAATTGCCTAGAGCTATACATACATATATATCTCTATATTTCTTCTTTGGTTCCATTTTTGTGCTTGAAAGTGTAGTTTCTTCACACTTTTGCACACAAACACATAGTGAAATACCACACTCTTGTTGCTGAGGTACTTGAGGGTCTTGTTTGAACTCAAGAGTTGGTTTTTAGCTCAGAAAAGCTACTGGAGTTACTTCCTTGAAGTTGTTCTACAAGGGTGAGTCACTAGCCCCTTTTAAGCTTTGTGCTATTGCGTATTTGACCCTATTTGCATGCTTATTTTAGCTTAACTTTCAACTGTAAAAAGTACTGATTTTAAGTGTTTAACATGTTTGTTTAAGGCTTTGTTGGTGTTGGGGGTGGTCTACTTCCTCTTGTGCTTTGTTTGGCCTTGTTTTGTGCGATCCTTTTGAGCTATTGGGACCACATCTTTTGGGCCTTCTCACCATTGAAACTCAGAGGAATTTCAGTGGTGGAAAGTGTGTTTTGAGGTCCCAAATAGGAGGGGGTCATCCCCTCTCCCTGTATCTTGGATGCTTGCCTTATTGGCCTCATGTTTGAGCTTGGTTTTCTAGCATGTCTTGGCTTGTTCTCAACTTGTTTTTGGTATCATTTTGACATGGCATACCTCTGTTTTAGCTTGGTTGAGTCACCCCTTGCATGTTTTATACACTTGTAGTGTAAATTTTGCATACTAGCCTTACATGCTTGTGTTGATAGCTCATCTTTCTAGCATGTTTTGGCTCCATCTTAGCTTGTCTTAGGCATTATTTTAGCATGTTATAGCACTGTTAAGGGTTGATTTGATAGCCCCTTGCATGCTCCTTGCACTTGTAGTGCATTTCCATTCACTAGCCTAACATGCATCATGCTTTTGATCATCATTCTAGCATGTTTTTGGCTCTACTCCAGCAAGCTTTTGGCCATGTTTTAGCATGCTCTAGGTCTGATTTAAGTGTTTTGGGTCATGCATGCCTTGCTTTGTATAGCCATAGTGCATTCTAGCTCACTAGCTTTGAGTTTCCAAGCCACTAGCATGCATTCCTTGGGCTATTTGCATGTGTTAGCATCATTTGGTACATGATTTTAGTACATGTAGTGTGGTCATACACTCGTACGTGTCACTCATTCAATGCATTGGAGAGGTTGTGCTTTATGCCTTAAATATGAGCCAATGTGTATGTCATCATGCCTAAGCTTGTGGGCTATCATTTTAGTGTGTTTTTTGTGTTACTTTACCATGATATAACTCTGATTTTTGTTGGTGAAGCCATCTCATGCTTGGTTTTGGTAGGTGTAGTGTAACCCTCCCTTTTGGCCTTGCATACTCCATGCTTCATGCCCTTCATGTTAGCATGTGTTAACTCTAGTCCATGCATGTTTTAGCATCATTTTGGCATGTTTTAGGACTATTTTGGATTGTCTTAGCCATATGATTCTTGTATTGCATAGCTGTAGTGCAATTGGCCTTGCTAGCCTTGAGTTTTGAGCACCATAGCATGCTTCATTTGTGACATGTGCATGATTTGGCATCCTTTAACATGTTATTTCAAAGCATATAGCATTGCCATTTCCCCTTTCTTTTATCCTTTGAGTGCCTCTAAGGGTCATGCATTATTGCCTTGTTTGTGGCCTAGCTTGTATGCATGCATGTCTAGACTTTTGAGCTCCCATCTCAGCATGTTTTGGTCTTTAATTTGACCTATTTGAGCTCTGTCTATGGCTAGTTCGTTCATATGTGCCATATTTTGCATGCCTCTTGTGTAGTCCTCCTTGGTGGCTTTGTGCCTTAGGCCTCCTAGCATGCTATGCTTATGTTGTTTGAATGATTTGGCATCATTTCATACATGATTTCAGTGCTTATAGTGTGGCTACACTCTTACATTTGTCACTCCTTGAGCACTTTTGAGAGTTGTGCTCTTATGCCTAGTTGATGGGCCAATGCATGAGCATGCATTTTCTAGCGTTTCATGCCATCTTCTAAGAGTGTTTTGGCCATTGTCTTGGCATACTTGAAGTCTATTTGGGGTTGGTTTAGTCTATTGTGCCTTGCATTAGATAGCCTTAGTGTTGTGTGCCTCAATGCTTAAGGACTTTGTTTTGACATGCTTATGTTGCATTGCATTGTGTTTGGCATGCTTAAGTTGCATTGCATTGTGTTTGGATTGGGTGTTAATCCAAACACGAGAAACGAGGGACGTTTCATACTTGAAGTGATAAAACGTGTCTCATTTCTCAGTCACCAACCCTCTTGATCATGCATGATAGAGGTTAAGGCCCTTATATATTATTTGTACATTCATTTACATTGAACTGTGCAATCTTGGCTTCTTGGCCATCGTACATTGCAATGCTCGGTTGGTGGCCTGAGAGTCAAGAACCGCACTCCCTTGAGCTTAAGAAATGATAGGGAGGGTGTTTGTGCACACATACCTTGCAAATACACTGCTGTGCCCCTTCTTGTTCTCTGTTGCAGCAAACTGGAAGTGTGCAGAATTTTCTGGTCGACAGACCAGTAAAAATGGCTGGCCGACCACTTTCTCTGGTCTGCAGCAAATGTAAGTGGTAGGCAGGTGGTCTACAACATCAACAAGTGGTCGGCATCCCTCCTGGAAGTCTCCATAGTGGTGCAGAAGCCATCTGGAGGTTTGTACAGTGTTCTGAGAACAAATGCAAACAGAGGCAAGTTGGGGCATCGTGATGGATTTCCGAACGAGGTGATCGAGCATGCATGCACTCTTCACCCTGAGAAAATCTCTTTACTACTTTACTTAGCTGCTTTGCTTAGCTAGCTAATGCTTTGGTTCTGTAATTAAGTAGTTAATGTACTTAGCGATTCATTTGTGTTTGTAATAACTAGTTAGTTAACTTGTTAGTTAATTAGCTTCGTTTTGTACTTAATTAGTTAACTTGTTAGTTAATTAGTTCTGTTTTGTAATAATTAGTTTAATTAGCTTAGATTAGCTAGTTAGCTTATTACTCGGACCCTCCGTCGAGAGGGCACAACTGTTGTAATAAGTGTGTGTGTATGTGATGCATGTCTTCCAACCCCCATTTCTTTCTCCCTTTTACTTATCAACTTTTGATGGTTAGTTTAGGGCACATTTTCAATTAGTATCCTTATGCTTGCATGTTTGCATCCATTCATCTGTCTTGCATGCACCGGGCTCGGCGCATTATACAAACTGCATTGTATTTCAATACCAATTTGAATACATGTTATCTAGTTGCATTCACATGACATCTTAGAATAGCCGAGCCTATCTTACGCTTTAGCATCCTTGCATATGTGTAAGTGTTGCCATGATAGCATGCTTGCCATGATGCTAACTGCTTAAGTGTTTAACTGCATGAATGCCTGTGGATGAAGGCTTCATTGCTTGAATTGGAACAATTCATCGAAATGTAAGTTTTAAGCCCACTTGAAAGTGGCAAAATCATGTTTTCTAAGCCTTCATCTAAATGTAAGTTTTAAGCCCACTTGAGAGTGGCAAAATCATGTTTTCTAAGCCCACTTGAGGGTGGCAAATTCGCGTCTTAGCCTACTTGAGGGTAGCAACTTCAAACCATTTTTCGAAAACGAACATGAGATGTTTTGTTCCAAATCGAGTGATTTAGTCTATACTTGTATGGTGTGCGCATCACATAGTAAGCTAGCTAATAAATAGGAATAAGAACACATGTGTTTTCAAAACAATATATCATGTTAGTAAAGGCCGATCTTTGATCGGGTGAACGGGGGTGTTCATTTCAAGACCTTCCCCTCTCGTACCCAAGTTCCTAAGCCGATGCAACTTTGGTGATGACGGACACGTGGCCTTAGGCATGAGTCAGGGTTTCCTAAATTTCCCAAAATAAAATATTTAGGTGGCGACTCTGAAATCTGGCAAAGCAGTCTATGTTTGGCACTTTTTGATTAAAATCGATTTTCCAAAATGATTTGCCGGATTTGGACTCTTTGGTGATTTATCAGTCTTACATTGCACTTTGTGAGATTAGATTCAGAACCGTGACAAGAGTCCGAACTGTAGTAGCTAGAATCACAATTCGCGCCCTCGCGCGCGGAGCGGAGTTCCGGGCAGTCTACAGAAGGTTTTTTTCATGACCTTAGTAACTTTTATGTTTCAATATGTTTTTTTAACAAATCAATGCAAATATACGATACATGTAAACAACTTGAAGAGTTATCCAAAGTTACCACCAATATATAGAGTAAAGTCATGAGAAATGGTAGCCTTCAACGGGTTCCATTGTCAGAAATTGTTATATGATTATATTAGCGGCCAAAGATGTGGTTCCGGCTGATGGGTTGGTTTTGATTGGTTTCATGTTGACGAATCAATTTGGAAAGGAAAAATACAGACAGCAACTAGATTCAAACCATTCATGATTTATTCAGGAAGCAAAAATAAAGAAAGCTATGGACCAAATATGCATGAGTGCATAAATAATAACAGCACCAAAGTCTTGCTCTACTTCCCAAATATTTCAAGTCTACCTATTATTTTGGGTTATCTGGTGCTTCCAAAATCGCTACTTTTTGCTGAATGTTGTGTTTGGTTAACGAATTTAGAAAGAGATTTGAAAAGAGAAAAGGAAAATGTGTGTGAAACATAAGTAACTATATATTTATATTTTATTTACATTTCATTTATATTTTTTCTTTTTCTTTTTCTTTTTAAATTCTTACTCAAAATCATGAATCAAATACAATATTAGGGATACAATATTAACTACAAAGACATCATAGCTGAAATAATTAGGACAATTTGGGTGTGTTGGAGGTGGTGTGGTGGAAGAGGTAGTATCTGTGTAAATCCATATCCAATTCTTTTTTAATTCAATTGTCATTAGATTTGTAAGATGGAACACATTTAAATTTATGTAATTGGATGTATTCACGATTTATGTTAATAAGATTATATTATATAATTTATTCTTTGATTGATTATGTTTCTATAAATTTATTTTTCACAAGTGGGGCTTATTAGATAGATTTGAAGAAAGGAATTGACCAATGTGTTCCTTATCAAATTTGCCCAAAAAGGGAAATGGATTATGGGCTTTGATATGAACCTACAGCCGCTAGGAGTCAATGGGCTAACAATGTCTTCTTTTTTTTTTTTTGGTACATCGGAAATGAAAGACAAAACAGAGAAAGAAAAGAAAAGAAAAACAACATAAAGCAGGAAGGCAAATCGGGAATTAAATCCTCCGATAAGCCGTTCCAATCATGTCAGCCACTAGCTGTCTTCTGACTTCTGCAGGAGGTTCCTCCATGACCACAAGCTGATCCGTTTGGTTTAAACCCTTTTTTGCGAGTATGTTGGTGCACTTATTGCTTTCATATATGATGCTGCGAATGGTGCAATTGCATCGCCAAATAAGATGCCTTGAGTCCTCAACAATACTACGAAACAAGCAGTTCTGTAATGGCCCTTCAATCAACAGATTTTCAGCCAAGGATGAGTCAATTTCAATGATTACTTCATGTAATCCTTTCTCTAGCACAATCGTCAATCCTCTGTACAAGCCCTACATCTCAACTTCCAAGCTTGAGCAAGAGTCAAGCTTTCCAAAATACCCGCTTAGCCAAATTTCTGTTTCATCTCTAAAAACTCCCTCAAATCCACCTTCTCCTGGGTCTCCTCTGGCCCTTCCATCGGTATTCAATTTTATCTTACCTGTAGGATGAGGCAACCACTTAATTAAAATGGGTACACTTCTATGAGAAGATAAAGACATGAAAAAAGCATGTTTAATCTCATTAACATAATTATGAATAAGAACCAAAGTATTTTGCCAAGATGGGTCTATGCTATCAAAGACTTTTCTATTACGTTCCTTACAGATTTGCCAAATTGTAACAGCAAACATTAAACTCCAGCTTGGGTCCATGCTTTTCGAAACCCGTAAATTCTTTGTAAGCCAATCGATTAAGTTGTATTGACTTTCCATATCAAACCAAACAATGCATAAGGAACACTTATTAGCCTTTGCCAAAATAAAATTAAAAAAATGAGACAATGCAGTGAACTGCCTATGGTAAAAAAATAAAACAAATCATCATGATCCATTTCTGAGGACTAACGAAGAATTAAGAAAAAAAAAATTAGCATTGGAGGAATCAAAGACTGTTTTCACCCACTTTTTTACAGGTTGTATAATCAAATTTTTCCATCTTCATTCACAATTCTCAGAAATTTTAATTTACTCTCTTTTTCACCAAGCAAGCACCCAGATTTAACCCAACAAATGTGGTCCTTGAAATCCATTCTCTATGAAGCACGGATACTCTAAAATGGCCCCTGTATGCGTATCGGATACGGATATGCCCCCGATACGGCGGGATACGTATTAGATACGGGAAAAAAGTATCCAATTTTTTTTTAATTTTTGAATTTCGGATACGTCTTGGATACGCGAGGATATGGTCAGGATACGGCGGGCAAAAAAATAATTTCAAAAACTTAAAATGGGGTCAAAGTATAAAATATCAAAATAAGATAAAATAAAACACACAAAAAAAAAAAATCAACCCAACTTACCTAGACCTAGGTCGAACAGCAGCCAACCGCGAAGGAGGAAGAGTTCATTGTCGTCTCTCGTCTCGAACAGCAGCTCGACGGTCGTCGATCAGGTTCGCGAACAGCAGCTCTACGGTCATCGATTAGGTTCATCTCTCTCTCTCTCTCTCTCTCCCTTTCGCTCCCTCTCTGTCTGCCTCTCGCTCAATCTCACTCATTCACTCTCTCTCTCTCTCTCTCCCCCCCTTCTCGCTCGATCTGTCTGGTCCAGGTGGAGATGGACAGATCTCGATCTCATCTCCCCCCTCTTGGTCGATCTCTCTCTCCCTCTCCCTCTCCCTTTTATCTATATCGTCTGTCTTTGCAGTCACATATTTGTTTTTATTTTTTATTTTTTGTATGTATACTCTGTAAATAAAATAAAATAAATCAAATAAGATATAAAATAAAAAAAAAACTTTGTTTGTATTCAATATTATCTGATAAAACAAAATAAATCAAATAAGGTAAAAAAACTTATTAATAAATAAATAAATAAACTTATTAATAAACTTTGTAAACGTATTAATAAATCAAATAAGGTAAAAAAAACTTATTAATAAATAAATAAATAAACTTATTAATAAACTTTGTAAACTTAATCTTGGCCATCAATAAATAAATAAACTTACTGATAAATAAATGAACTTTGTAAATTTTTTTCCCCTTAATTTGAATTGCATTATGGTTGTTATAGGTGATGCTATATTGTTGAAATTGCTGAAATTTAATTGAATTGATGAATTTTTTGTTATGGGTGATGTATTATGGTTGTTATGGGTGATGCTACATTAATTGTTGAAGTTTTATTTTATGTATGCTACATTACTAAAAATTGTTGAAGTTTTATTTTTATGTATGCTACATTACTAAAAATTTTAAAAATAATATTTTTTATGAACGTATCCCCGCCGTATCCGTATCTTACTTTTTCAAATTTTGTCGTGTCGCCGTATCCGTATCGTATGATACCCGTATCCCGTATCCGTGGTTCCTAGTCCATTCTCATCGGTGCTAGCAACACCTTGTTGCGTATTATTGATACAGTATTTAATATTAAACCACTGGACAACCCCTATCTAACAAGCCTAGTGGAAGCATTCAACACCATAAATCTGGACAACCCCAATCGCAACTTTAGAGGCATTGAAGGGGTTGCTTCAAGACTCAACTGAAATGAATCAACTAGAATTCATGGAACACTCAAGACTTGTCTCTTTTACGCCGCGCCTTTGGTCCCAACACATACCCACAGATCCCAAAAAGAAGCATTTCTCAACTGATGCTGGCAGAGCTCAACCACACCCTCAGACTCACCCAACTGATTTGTGTACTGGTTTGTATTACTGTCTTCAGTTTCAAACTACACGGGCTTGGTGATGATGGACTAGTCTTTTATCGGGTAAAGGTGTTTTTCATTGTCTATATATTTACCTCTTATGTTCCAATCACTACTAGAAATATGACTTTTTGCGTCTATTTTTTTGCGATTGATTATTTAACTGTCGCAAAAAATCATTTTTGGACATCAAAATCTTATTTTATCATCTCATTTTCCTAACCCAATCGTGTTCTTCAAAAAATAAAAAAATAAAAATCAGTAAAACTTGACTCTCTCTTTCTCTCCCTCTCAATCCCCCACTTTTTTCCCTTATTTCCCAAATCTAAGCTTTTTCTTTCTCTCCCTCTCAAAATCTGTCTCTCGCTCGACTCTCACTCGAATCTCACTGCGTCTCTTGCTCGAATTTGTCACTCAAATCTCTCGCTCGAATCTGTCGATCGATTCAACTTTCTCAAGTCCACAATTGTTGAAGATTTCATAATCGGTAAGCCTAAACACATCTTCATCGATTCAACTTTCTCTGTAATTATCCGAGAAATCAAGTGTGCTCTGAATTGCTCTCTCTCTCTTGTCTCAGTTTCTCTATGAGATCAGAGAAATCTCTTCGAAGCATTCACTTCTTGTTCATTTTCATGCCTTTTTCGTTAACTTGTTGCTTATCCACTAATCTCACTACAATCTTCTCGATCAATCAGGTTGTTGTACAGAAAGTGAAGGAATTAGAGATAACCGAGCAGGACTCGCTTCTACTGGTACAGTTCAGCTTTTGATTTTCATTTACAGATGATCATAGCAACCTATATATAAATTTCACTGTCTATTTATCTTCATTTTTGTGGATCGAATTCTGGAATTATAATTTGAACTTACGGCTTTCTCATATTCATATTCAGAATCAGATCATTGCTTTGAATAAGTCATAGTATGCTAAATCTAGATTATGTTTTGTTTAGTAATTTATCATTGAATTTTCCTGTAACTCAAATCTGAATTATGATCCAGAGAGTTTGAATCTGAAATGATTTTTTTCTACATTTAGAATTAATTTTTCTAGTATTGCAACCTAGATATGAATTTCATTGTCTTCTTGTCTTCATTGTTTGTGGATCATATTCTGGAATTCTAATTTGAATTTATGGTTTTCTCATATTCAGAATCAGATCATTGCCTCAACATTGTTCAGTAGTTTTTTGTTGTTGAAAAATTTGTGATCTACTTGTAGTGGCTGGTATTTTATAAGTAGAGTAACTTTTTATACATGGAACTTATTTCTTTTCTTCTGTAACTTCCTTCTGCATTGGTGTAACATGTGGCCTAATCATTTAGTAATGTAGATCAATTGCCACAAGGGCATGACTTCACATCCTCGTATAGAATGTATATCCCTCTTCCTGATATATATGAATATATATAAAACAAAACATGCAATTAGGTATGAGAAGTGAACAGATGAAGCAGAAGTACGTAAAAGAGTTTTATAGCAATCATAACTGTTAGGCAATAAATCAGCTATGAACCGAAATGTGCGAATTAGTCTATGCACTTGATTTTCATTCCTATTAATATACTTGATTTTCATTCCTATAAATATACTTGAGTGTATTAATCTAGGCTGATATTTATAACTGTGGTCTGAATACTCTTTTTCAATTCATATTAAGGTAAAGTAGTCGAAATAGAGAATCTCCTTGAAGTAGAAAACTTGTGCACATTCTAAGTTCATTCTACAATAAAGGGAAAGCAAGAAAAAATAAACAAAATGAAGCATAAAGTGAAGGAAACATTTGATTTTCTAGCATTTTCAAGCAAAGAGAAATAACCAAACTCAAAAGTTGAAGAACTAATGAAGAGCATGAGAAAGTATTAGAAAAGATTGGAGTTGTGGGAGTTAATTGAGAACATACTCTTCTTTTGAGCTGAGTGTAGTTTAACCCATAGCTTCTTCAATGGAGAGAAGAGGGACTAAAACCAACCCATTTGGAGAAGTGGGGTGTGTGTCCCATTATATATGATAAATTATATATATTATATGTTATATATATATATATATTATATATGATCAATTAAACATAGTTAAACATAAAGACGATGAGAGAGAGTGAAGAGAACGACGAAGAGAGAGAGTGAAGAGAACAGAGACGAAGAATGAGAGAAGCAGAGAACAGAGACGAAGAAGGAGAGAAGCAGAGAACAGAGACAAAGTAGAGAACGACGAACAGAGATAAAGAGGGAGAGAAGCAAAGACGAAGAGAGAGAGAGAGAGAGAGAGAGAGAGAAGCACAAAGACGAAGAGAGAAAGAGATGAAGACGATCGAGAGAGTGACAAAGATCGAAGCCCTCAAAGACGAAGACGATCATGATCGATAGTGAGAAAAGAGAGTGACGAAGGCAATCAAAGCCCTAATCTCAACACTGGTCCACTATAAGTTCTCTCAACAACCCTTCTTCTTTCTCCTCTCATGTCGACGTCGAAGGCTAGGGTTTCTCTCTCTCTCTCTCTCTCTCTCTCTCTCCCCTTTGCGATCCCATCTTGCACTGAATCGCATTTCTCTCTCCACAGAAACGTGATTCTTACACATTTCTTTCTAGGAATCGCGGAATCGCACTCAGAATCGCCACCTAGTTGCACGATTCTTGCAACTAAGGTCACAACCTTTTTTTCCTTTTTTCTATTGGTGCAATGTCAATTTCAGGCTGCCGTTACTTTATGGGGTTCATAGGAACCAGTGTCCCCAATTAACATTAAAAGTTGAGGCATCAGATTAATACCATGAATGGTTTTTTTTTTTTCTTCTCTATTTTTAAACAATGTCAAGGCAACTTAGTTGGCTAAATTATTGAACTAAAAGTGTGCATGGGCCATTGGTTTTATTTGGTGTACTTTTTGAACTATAATATGCACTTGTTATTGTGATACTTTACAAACTCATTCTTTTTATGGATGTGTACAAAAACAGTTAAAGAAATAGAAAGATGGACAAGAATTGGATTGATTTGCCAAATCGGATGTCAATTGAATAAGGAGGTCCTTGCCTAAGAATGTGATTGAACCATTGATCGAGTTGAGCACTTTTTTTAGACAATTGTGCTCCAAAGTCTAGGTTCACTACGATGATCAAAAACCTAACGGCATGTGTTTTGTTCTTAGAGTCACAGGGTGTGGCTGGGAGTATGAGCTTGAGAGAGGTGCAATACTTACAAATTGACGAATTTTATGTTTTATCAATTTGTATATATGCATATGGAAATTATTAACACATTATACTAACACATTGTAGGTGTCAGATGCATCTAGTGGGCAGTAAGCTTCAAAAGAAAATGAATAGGTACGCATTTCTCTGGGTATTACCTCTAGTTGTTATACCCAAAATGTACTGGTAAAGGATCCCTTGTATATTGGAGCATGAATCTTTAATATTTGGATTTTTTGGTTGTTGAACATTAAGTTTCACAGCTAAGAATGAATGAGTGTGAACAATTTTAGTATTATTGAGATTATTAATAGAAAACACACGTGCGCACATGTAGACACCCCATTTTTGACCGTCCTCAAGACTTGGACGTCACCGTTGGAACGCTCGATGATCATCCATGTTTGTGTTCGTCTTGAGTTCCCGGAAGCCTTGGCAGCGCGCCTCGTCTCAGGACCTCTCGACTCAACTGTTTTGTGGTTGGTTTGACACCAAACATTTGTGTTTTGCCTTTGAGAGGCAGGGTAGGGCTTGTAGACTATCCTTACCCATTACCGGCCATGGCTTGAGGCCACCAGCTGTGTTTTGTGGCCACCGGCCAAATGTTTGGCCGGCCGGCACTATGATGACCGGCCGGCTATCTTTTTTTGGTCAAATGCATCTTTGGCCGGCCGACTACTATGCATCTGCTTTTGCAGATATTTTGTCACAGTTGGCTTGCATTTGGCTCCCTTCCATACACGTATATGGAGGGATCTCTCTCTTTAGAAGCTTGTCTTGTAAGCTTTACAAGACAAAAAGCTCCATAAAGAGAGGTCTTCTCTCTTGTTGGGGGGGTTAGACATTTTAGACAGCCATTTTAGGGTTTGAGTTCTAGGGTTAGGGTTTGTCTATATCCTAGCTCTATATCTCTCTTCCTCTTGTGTTTAGTGTGTGTTTAGACTCACTATTGCACACAAACACATAGTGTTACACCTTTTCTTGGTTCTTGAAGGACCAGAGGTCTGTTCTTGGAGTTTTAGGGCTGGTTTAAGCTCAAGGAAGCAGCTGGTCCACCATTTGTGAAGAAGGTCTTCAAGGGTAAGAGGCTTGTCCCTTTATTCCCCATTTTTGCATTGTATTTTTACCTACCTTGAAACTATTTTTTGGCTTTGCATATAACACAAAAGTTCTATTTTTGAGGCCTCTAAATAGTTTGTTAAGAGTGTTTTAAGGTTTGGGGTTGTTTGACCCCTCTTAAGCCTTGTTTGGCCCTTGTTTTGTGCCATTTTGTGTGAGCTCCGGGACCTTGGTGTTTGGGCCTCCCCACCACTGAAATCTTGAGGGATTTCAGAGGTGAGGATGGTGCCTTGAGGTCCTAAGAAGGAGAGGGCCACCCCCTCTCCTTATTGTCCTTGAAAAGGGCCATTTTTGCCTCTTTAGTGAGCACCATGTTAAGGTTCATGTTGACCATGCCTTAGCTGATTTTTGTGCTTGTTATGTCATAATATAGCTCTTCTTTGGGTTGGTTTTGGTACACCATGCTTGCTTAGCATACATGCCTTGTAATGCCATTTTGTTGCCTTAACATGCATCTAAGTGTTGACCCTCGTTTTAGCATTTTTTGGCCAAGCTTTGTGAAGCTTATATGCATGTTTTGATGTGCTAAGGGACTGTTTTAAGTCATTGGAGTCATTCATGCCTTGCTTTGTATAGCTACCATGCAATCCCTCTTGCATGCCTTAAGCTTTGGCCCTTCTAGCATGCCATCCTTGCTTTGTTTCAGTGATTTGGAATCACTTAACATGTTATTTCAGTCCTTATAACATGCCTATATGCTTGCATTTAATCCTCTTTTAATGTGTTTAAAGGTTGTTGCCTTATGCCCTTTGTTTAGGCCTTGGAGTATGCTTGCATTTTTAGACCACTTAGATGCCATCTAAGTACATTCTTGACTTTGTCTAGGTCTGGATTAGACCCATTTTAAGTCCCCTTGGCCTTGTGAGGCTTGGTTGACTTAGCCTTGGTTTAACCCCCTTTAGTTAGCCTTTGACTTTGGACCATATTGCATGCTTGGCTTGCCTTTGTTTAATTGATATGGCATCATTTCTAACATAATTTCAGAGCTTATGTTGCATGCCATTTGTCCATGATTGCATCCTCTTGAGTGTGCTTGGGAATTGCTCTTTAATACTTGAATGTTGGTCTATGTTTTCATGCATGTTTGTATGTCAATTAGTCCTCATTCCTTAGCATCTTGGTCACTGTTTTAGGTTAGTTTGAGGGCTGCCTAACTTAGTCTAAGACCACTTTTGCATGTTGTAGCATGCTTACCTTGTATGTTGTAATACATTTGGCCCCTTTGGTATGTTGTTACATTCTTAGGTGGTAGTACATTTAGCATGCATTCCTTGCTAAGTTGTCTAACATGTTGTATGCCTTGCATGTGTGCACATTGGCATTATACATTGCATGCTTGATAGTAGCATCCATGCATTTTCATGTTGCATCCTTAGCTCACATGCTTAGGATTACATTGCATAAGCATGCATGCTAGACCTCTTGAAATGAGTATGATAGGGGTTGGGCCTCCTTGTGTGTTTATTTGGTTTGCATTCATTTGAAATTGAAAATGCATACTTGATTCTTTGGGCCATCATGCATGGAAATGCGTGATTGGTGGTCCGAGAATCGAGGCTCATGTCCCTTTGAGTCATAAACATGATATGGGGTGTGATTGGTGCATACATTGCTTGAAATGCATTGCCATGCCAAGCATTGTCCTCTACTACTGTCAAACCAGATTCTGCAAGAATTTTTGTCCGGTCGGCTACATTTAGTGCCGACCGGCCACCATTTTGGCCGATGGATCGAAGTTATGGCCGGTGACCATTCTGCATGGCTGGTGGTGTCTCCCTTTAGCCGGTGGTGTCTCCTGGCATCCATAGAGCAAACCCTGAGACTTTGGCAGTCCTCAGATGAGCAGAGCAGGGAAAACAGAGGCATCTTGTGCATGGTAGTGGATTTCCGGGCGAAACCGAGCGCGCATGCATCGGACCCTCTCCCCGAGGCCTTTAATCGCTTTCGATTTAATTGATTTATTAATTAATTAGGTGGTCTGTAATATTTAATTAGCTTGTAGGTTAATTAAATTTGTATATTCTTTCGGTCCCTCCGAGCGAGGGCAAATTTGTAATAAGCGTGGGTGAGTGTGTGCATGTCTTCCAACCCCCACTTCTTTCTCCCTTTTACTTACCTGCTTATGATTAGGACATGTTTACTTTAGCATACCTCATGTTATGCATGCGTGCATCATTCATCAGTATTGCATGCACCACGCCGCAAGATCATTCTAATCGTGATCAGATTCCAATTCCAAATTGAATACATGCTACTTGTGCATTTCACATGTCATCCGTAAGATTAGCCGAGCCTATTTTAATGACATTTTGTATGCGATGCATTAGGCACTTAACATGGACTTGGATCATGCATTGATTGCTAACACGTTCTTGTTTTGGCACGGAGTACGATGTAAGTATTTATGCTTTAGCATCTCACATGAGTGTGAATGTTAACATGACAGCATGCTTACCATGTGGCTAGATGCTTATGTGATAAACTGCTTGAGTGCCTGTGGGTGAAGGTTGGATTGCTTGAGTTGGAACAATTCGTTGAAATCCGTATTTTAGCCTACTTGCGAGTAGCAAATCCCAAAACCATTTCCAAACAAGACGGATATGCAATGCTTGTTTCCAAATTAGGCGATCTAGTCTATACTTGTTTGCTGCGCGCATAACATAGTAATTCTAGGCTAATAACTAGAATAAGAACACACGAAGTTTCCAAAAATGGATATCATGGTTAGTAGAGGCCGATCTTCGGATCGGGCGAGAGGGGGTGCTCATAGCTAACCTTCTCCAATCGTACCCAAGCTCCCGAGCCGAGGCAACTTTGGTGATGACGGACACGTGGCCTTTGGCACCGAGTCAGGGTTTCCTAAATTTCCCAAAATAAAATATTTAGGTGGCGACTCTGTATCTGGCAAAGCAGTCCATGTTTGGCACTTCTTTCAAAATCTATTTTTCTCAAAACGATATGCCGGATTTGGACTCTTTGGTTCAAATTTAGAACCATGACAACAAATCGAGTCCGAACTGTAGTAAGCCCAAATACGGATAGAACGGGGGTTCATCCTCCCGGGGCGTTCGGGGACGTCTACAGCACACAAATGAGATTAGTGATGAACAGTGCAATTTTGTTCCAGCTCCACAAAATAAGGTTGTCATACTATGCTGGTGTCAATTGTTGTCAAATCAGTGATTCATAGAATTTTGTTGCTTGTTTGTTGTACTAAAATGTTGCTAATAGAACTCAACAGTTCAGTTTTATGACTTTTGCTAGATTTTCTGAAGGTCATGAATTTGAGAAACCAAATGATGGCCAAGCTTTAAACCTTATGAATTCATGTGCAGTGGCAGTGCTTGAAGAGTTTCACGATATAGTCTTTTCATATGGTGTTAGTGATGAGTACAGGTTCCAAATTCATTTTAGTATGCCTTTTAGCTGAACCTTATAATTCTGCCCGTACATGTTTTTTATGTTAAAATTTTGACTTTCAGCTTTGTTTTGAAGAAGGATTCTCAATTCTGTCAGAGGCATGCCAGGTTTCTCTTCTGTCATTTTCTTTTATTCACGTGATATTGTGCACTTAGAGGAAAGTTTCGAATGACTTGCATGAAGTTTTCTAGAATTGAGATCTCTTGGATGATTTATGGTTATGAAATTGTGAACAGGCATTCCTGTTAAATTCAAACACCTTTTGTATTTGTCTAAAGAGTAGCCTTGATATGTGAAAGTTATGCTGATTTGACAGAGCTAACTGCTAGCATGAGATTACCAAGACAGTGACTAGGATTTCAATTATTTAGGCCATGTTTCTCTTTAATATAGATTCCTCCCTCACATTCTGGAAATTATATTGATCCCCATATTAGTGTTTGTCTTTCAATGAGAGTAGCAGAAAAATTAAATTTACGGTATTACCCTCACATTCTGCATCATGTTGACTTTGGAAAATATAGATTCCTCCCTCACATTCTGGAAATCATATTGATCCCCATATTACTCGTTGATTGTAGGTGATCATTGTGTGGGTAAGATTTTCATTTTATACAAATAAATAGTTTGTGCAAGAAATGAATTGGTACTTCTTACCTATAACTATTTAATAGTAAATTTTTTGGTTTATCAATTTTGTTGGTTGATACATGGAGCTCTCACTCTTACTTAAGGCAAAATTATATACAAAAGCTGAAGTATTACTGTTCTTAGGGATTTTGCGATATGTCATGGTTAACATTAGAATGAATTTATGTTGACTTGGTTGATGTGAGACATGTAGATCTTTGTGATATTAGATGTTATTTGAAGTGTTTAAGAGAAGATGGAAGTTAAATCTTTGTCATATTAGATCTTTTGTGATTGTTTATCATCACTTTTCACCCAAAGAGTGCCAACCTTGCTGAAAATAATTCATTCAGTAAAAGAAATTCATTCAGTAAAAGCATTTTCTTCATTCCTGTAGGATAAGCTACTTGAATCTTGTCATATCATTCCACTAGCTGAGAATTGTGTGAAGAATTATAAAAAAATAAAGAAAGCTTTCCTTTTGAAAGAGATATTTGAGAGCTAAATGATTATTTTCTGTAGTACCTGTTTGACCATCCCTTGAATTTGAATGGCTCCACAATTTGCCATGTATTTCTCATTTTAATGTGAATGCCTATCAGCTTAAATGGAACTGTTTGGAAAAAAAGGTGACTTCATCAGAAAGAAAAAAATGGTGACTTCATCAGATTTTTTCATATATGATCATTTATAGGCTTTATGGAAATAATAGTTCAAGGTGATGAGTTTTAAGTTAAATTCTTTTGTGAGAAAGGAATGGCCCCATTCAATTTCAGTTGGAAATTCAAACAGGAGCTTAGTTCTTCACCATATTTAGAGACTATAATGTTGCCTTAAGTTTATTTCTGCTGTTAAAAGATTAATGACCTTTTAAAGCCAATTTTTGTGGTATCTTTAGAAGTGCATACTTTTTTCTCCATGAGTTGAGTATGTAGATTTAAATTCTGATGCTTTATCTAATGGCATGCTTTAACATCTTGCCTTACTTTCAGGTTGAGACTGGAGCAATCCAGGTGTCCGCTTCAAGACACACCCTAATATCAACAAAGAGCTGTTTTCCAATGGATTGTATTTTTTTCATAAAAGAACTTTTCCTAAGTTTTTAGTTGTAATAACTCACATGTGGCTCCAATTTTGAGACTCAAATGGAATGCCTGATTAAACTACAATGCTATACCATCTAAATTTTTGTCATTACTAATCTTAGAGTGCTTAACGTTACACCTTTTTTTTTTTTTTTTTTTTGTGACGGTAACAAGATGGTCGCCAAAAATCATGTTAGTGTTTTTCTTTGTTTTTTGCGACGGAAAAATTGTGGTCGCCATAAGTAGTTTAGGCGGTCACGAATAATTTGCCACCGTTGCTTTGCCGTCGCAAAAAGTATTTGCCACCCCCACATTCGCGACCCCCATTTGCCGTCGTAAAAGGCCTTTTGCGACAGTTTTTTTATTATTTGCGACGGTTTATAGCGATCGCAAAAAGTGATTTTTTTAGTAGTGAATCTTTATTCTACAGATCAATACAAATATACGATGCATGTAAACACATCCAACGGTTATTGCAAACTTGCAACACCGCCAATATCCAAAGTAAAGTCATAAGAAATGAAGGCGTCCAACGGGTTCCATGCCCGGAAATTGTTGTCGGAGATGTGGTGGTATTGGAGGCTAGGGACTTGGCTCCGGCTGTTGGGTTGTTTTTGGTTGGTTCTGATTGCTTTCAAGTTTACGAATCAATTGTGGTTGGAAGGATCAGTGTGAATCGATGCCAAAATCCATTCTTGATTGTTGGGGGCAAGTTGATCTTCATGCAGCAGCTTTTTTCGTGGTATTCATGTTTTCCAACAATGCTACAGTCACCGAATATTATTTAGTGTGTTTGGTTTTAATTTTTTGAAAATTAAATTTTTTTTATTTTTCGTGTTTTTTTTATTTTTAGTGAATATTTTTAAAATTTTAAGCTTCTTTTTTTTTTACTTTTTAAAATACACCTCACTTAGATGTATCTAAATAATGAAATATTTGTGAAAAAATATTTTTAAAAAATTAATAAATATACAAAAATACGAAAAATGTACTGAATTTTCATATATTTTTATATTTTTTGGTATTTAATGTATTTTTTAAAGATTTTTTTCACAAATATTATACTTTTAAAATGTATTTATGTAAGGTGTGTCTAAAAAATTTTTTAAAAAAATTTGTTTAAAATATTTTAAAAATTCATTGAAAATATTAAAATACGGAAAATAAAGAAGTAGACTTTTCTAAAAATTATTTTTTAAAAACTAGAATCAAACAAGCTGTATTACTTTTTGTTTAACACTTTAGAAGCGCGGTATACTCGGCTACATAAGTCGCCATTAATATAAACTAATGTGAATGTGTCATGTAAAGTGATAAATAATAATGTGATGTCCGAATGAGATGGTCCTTCTAGCACTTTTTTAATCAAATAAGGTGTTATGATATCTTTGTATCAGTTTGTTATAGATTTTGAATTCAAATTGTGTCATATAACATTATCTCATATATCTAAGTACTGATGTTCTAATCCTAGACTTTTGTTATTGATGTAATTCAATTGTACTACTTGTTATTTTGCCCATAAAAAAAAACAAAAAAATGGAAGGTAGTAGCAAGACTGCACTCTTCATTTCACTTTTTAGTTAACTCTATCCTCTGCTCAAATTATTAAGAGAATAAATGGTTACGTGAAATGCTATTTATTACCGCATTCATTCAATTGTTTTTTACTGCACATATTATGTGTATTCATAGATGAGCTCATATTTAAAAAATAGTAAAACCCATCAGGTCGTATGAGAAATGAAATTAAAATAAAAAATAAAAAACATTTTGTTGATCTATAGCAACTTCTCCAAACCTTATAAAAAATAAAAATTATGGATTTGGAGGGAGATCTCTTTTTTATATTTGTTGAATTTTTATTAAGTTGTAGTTTTCTATAATTAGAAGCTTTCCTGATTGGTTGTATATAACAAATATAAATATGCACTGATAAGAAGCAGAAATGATTCAACAGTTTGTTAGAATTAGTTTTTAGTAACGCTTGTTTTTTTTTTTTTTCATGGATTTGGAGGGCTAATGGACACAAATGGTCAGGAAACAAAAACAATACTCATCTTCTTTTCATTTCAAATAACAAATATTAAGAAGAGAAAAAAATTATTTGGGCCTTATTTGTTTATAAGTGGTTTTAATTAAAAAAAGATTTATTACAAGTTATCACATAATTTTTATATGGATAAAGCTTGGGAGCTCGAAAATATCCCCTCCTAATCCCCCTAATGTCCAAAACGACGTTGTTTTGGGTATTATTATTTTTTTTTTTTTCCTTCTTCTTCTTCGTTGAGTATGAGCAGAGGCAGGGAGAGGGAGAGGGAGAGGGAGAGGGAGAGAGGAGGAGAGGATCGTCTCACCACCGCCCGATCGTCCACCCGCCGCCTCCGGCCCCGCCTCCGCCTCCGCCTCCGCCCACTGTTATGGCCCCCTCCAGTCCACTCCTCCTCCTTCCTCTTCCTTCTCCCTCCTTCCTCTGTAGACACCCCATTTTGACCGACCCTGAGACTTGGGCATTTTATTTTGACCACCCTCACCGGAAAAGTCAAATTGAGAGAAAAAAAAATGATTTTGTGTGTTTGTACAAATTTTTAGGGGTGTTCATATAAATTGGCATGTGATATTTTATAAAAAAATGATAAAAAATAAAAAAAAAGGAGAAAATAATAAAACAAAAAAATAAAAATAGAAAATAAAAGAAATGGGGGCGGTGGCTTGCTGGCTCTTGATGATGATGCCCGACAGTGGAAGATGGGAGACAGAAATGAATAATAAAAAAAAAAAAAAAATGGGGCGGTGGAAAGAAATGGGGAGGTGGAATCATGAATTGTAGAGAATATAAAATTGGTCATGGAGGCACATGGGTTCAAAAGAAGAGAGGGATACACAAAAAGAATTAAAAAAAGAAAAGGAGGGATGTCACAGGCAACTGATGAGGGATTCACCACGGTGTGTGAATAAAATAAGAGAGGAGAGCAGACACACTGATAACACACTGACTACCCACTATACACGCTCATCACACACGGCACTCACCCAACACACCCACGAGGCACACATACACACATATGCATATACATCCATTTTGAGAGACATGATACAGGGGAGATTCTGCATACACTCACGGCATGGACACCTCCCATAGACCCAGCTGCACACTCTCGTTCTATCTGCATCACCACCTTCCTCTACATCACTACCTTCCTCCCATACACACACGGGAACACACCCAAAAAAGAAAAAAAAAAAAAAAACCAAGCTCTCTCTCTCTTTACCCTCTCCCTCTCGGCATTAACCTGCACAACCTCCCCCCTTTACGGCACCCAGCTGATACACCATTCCCACCTGCAACACTCCTCCCTCTCACACACACCCACTGCTGCCGAGCCACCCACACCAGCACACACACTCCTCTTCTCACTCTCAAAACCCACTGATACACTATCACCCACACCACCCACGGGTCTCTCTCCCTCCCTCACTCACCAAACCACCACTGATACACTATCACCCACACCACCCACGGCTCTCTCTCCCTCCTTCACTCACCAAACCACCACATATACACTCAACACACACCACACCACCCACGGGTCTCTCTCCCTGTCTTGCCTGATTTTCTAGCCTCCAACCTCTCAAGAAAGAGTTACAAGAGTGTTCATATATCTCCCTCAAATCTTCAAGTTTTAGTCCCATTTCTTTATCATCTTCAAGTCTCACCATCTCCACTACCATTCCAGCAGCAAGGAAGGGTTTTTCAGAGGTCAAGAAGCTACAAATTCAAGTCAAGAAGCAAAGAAAGAAAGGTCTTCAAGGGTAAGTCTCCAAATCCAACTTTTGTAGCATAATCTTGAGTCAAATTTTTACCCTATTTCCTTTTGTTTTTGGGGCTCCGACCCCTACTGGTTTTAGGCTTATTTTGAACCCCTCTACAACATTGTAGAAGGGCTCAACTTCATTTGGTGTCTCCATGATAGACCTCTTTCAATATCCCTCTTTAGGCCATTAAAATTGCATGCTTTATTAAGCTTACTTAGCTTCTGTTTTGAGCCTCCATCAGGCTTAGAGAGTGTCTTGTTTTGGTCTATTTTACACTTTTTGTCAAGGGTCTTAAGTGGTTTGGTCGTTGCTCATGATACCTCTTTATAGCCCCTTTTTGCATGCTATGTTTAGCATATATACATACCGATTTAGAGGTTGTCATCTCTTGCATTTGTACATATTTTTGTTCCATCTTAAATGTTGTAGAACTGTTTTTTGGGTTCGAGCATTGTACATATCACTTGCTTTGTAATTCCCTCTTTACCGTATTTTCGCAAGCTTTTGTTTCCATACTTGTGAGCATTATTTGGCCTTGCTTTGTGCTGATAAAATGCTAATTTAGGGCTGCCTTGCCACTATTTTTCATTCCATGTCCATATTCTCAGATGTTTAATAGGGTCAGAGGCCATTTCGGTGCATTTCATCGCATTTTGGGCATCGTTGCAATTTTATCATAATTTGGGGGTATTCTTTGAATTTTGCATCTTCCTTATGCCATTTGCCACATCTCATTCGCATGTCATTTTGGTGCTTTAGAGCATCGCCTCGGTTTATGCGTGTCCGCAGGCGCGCATTTCGAGGCACCTTGATTTATCCGATTACGTGTTGTGGAGCATCGCCTCGGTTTATGCGTGTCCGCAGCGCATTTCGAGGCACCCGGATTTATCCGATTTTGGTTGTGGAGCATCGCCTCGGTTTATGCGCGCGCTTGTGGGCACGCATTTCGAGGCACCTGATTTATCCGATTTTAGTTAGGAGCATCGCCTCGGTTTGCGCGCCTGCGGGCACGATTTCGAGGCACTTCGCTTATCCGATCTACATCCCATTTCATCACCGCTGTTCGCGTGCTCAGGCACGCAATTCGAGGCACCTTTATTTTATCAGACGGCTTCTGATGAGAGTGTGGCTGAGGCTCACTCATGTCAGTGTAAGTCCATCCTGCATTCTGCATTCCATATGCCATTTCATACACATTGCATTATATATGTCATTTCATGTCCATTGCATTCTGTATGTCATTCTCTCGGTCCGCGTGCCCGTGGGCACGCATTTCGAGGCATTTCATTTCATAGCATTGTGCATGCTAGGTTGTATATTAGTTGCATTTCATGCATATCATGCATACTGCATTGTATTCGGGATAGGTGTTAGCCCGGGCACGGGAAACGAGGTACATTCCGTACTCCGAGTGACGGAGTGTGTCTCAATTCCCACACCGACATTCGGATAACCCATGATGGAGTTAGGTTTTCATTGTAGCATTCATCCGCATTCATCCTATATCGAGTTGTGCAAATTCGGTTTCACCATCATGCATCGGTATGCGTGATTGGTGGCGCGAGGATCGAGGCATGCATATATCTGAAATACATTGTTGTGCCTTTTCCGCTTCTCTCATAAAGAAACTCGTGAATCAACAATGCTTTTAGAGCTTGGCACGCAATTCGAGATAACATTGTAAACAGAGGCTAATTGGGGCATCCCAGTGAATTTCCGCGCAAGGCAGCTCCAACATACATCATTCAGCAGAAGCGAGGCAATCCCTGGCTTGCATGCCAATTTTATTGCTTTCCCTAGTTTAATTTGATAATTAATTAGAAATTTGTATATTATTTCGAACTGTAATATTTGGACTGTCTTATTCTTTCATTCGGGACTGTATATTTATTCGGACCCTCTGCGCGAGGGCACAACTGTAATAAGGGTGCGTGTGTGTGTGCATGTCTTCCAACCCCCCTCTTTCTTTCTCCCTTTTATTTACCCGCTTATGATGGTTAGATTAGGGCATATTTCAATTAGCATACAGTATGATAGCATGTTTGCATTCATTCATCTGTTTTGCATGCACCGGGCTCGGCGCATCATACAAACTGCATTGTATTTCAATTTCCAAGTTGAATACTTGTTAGTTGTAGCATTTCATATGCCATGTTTAGAATAGCCGAGCCTGCCAATAGTTTGCATTTTGCATGTGTTGCATTAGGCATTTCTGTATACTTAGGATCATGCATGATTTCTAATGAGTTTCTGTTTTGGCTTGGAGTACTCGGTAAGTTTTATGCTTTAGCATCCTTGCATGTGTGAGTGTTGCCATGAATAGCATGCTTGCCATGAGGCTAATCGCTTATGTGATATAAGCGCCTTGAATGCCTGTGGGTGAAGGTTGGGTTATTTGGAGTGGAACAAATCATCGATTGTTTGTTTTAAGCCCACTAGATAGTGGCGTAATCACATCATGTTTTCTAAGCCTACGAGGTGGCAAATCCACATTTTAGCCTCTCATGGGTAGCACCATCACACCATTTTCAAACAAACAAACATGAGATGTTTTGTTCCAATTGACGACGCCCATCTATACTTATTTGTCATGAAAGCATCACATAGTAACCTAGGCTAATAACCTAATAAGGACATACAATGTTTTCAAAATCAGATATCATGGATAGTAGAGGCCGGTCTTTGACCGGGCGAGCGGGGGTGCTTGCATGTTATGCCCTTCCCCAATCGTACCCAAGTTCCCGAGCCGAGGCAACTTTGGTGATGACGGACACGTGGCCTTTGGCACGAGTCAGGGTTTCCTAAATTTCCCATTTTAAAAAATATTTAGGTGGCGACTCTGTATCTGGCAAAGCAGTCCATGTTTGGCACTTCTTTAAAAAAAATCTGTTTTCAAAACGATTTGCCGGATTTGGACTCTTTGGTTCAAGATTACGAACCGACACAAAATACTCGAGTCCGAATCAGAATGAGGTCCCCTGGCTTGTTACAGCTTCGCGACTACTGGGATTTAGAGAACTTGACTCGAACTCATGATATCTGTTTTTTTCTACACTTGTGTGTTTCTTTGCATTGCATTTGCATTGGTGCGCCTAGGACACCGTGTTTGCCATATGCCATTCCTGAGCGGTTTTGCCTGAGGCTTGTCTTGTCAAGTCATGTCCATAAGGCTTGCTTAAGATTGCTCGACAAAGATGGGAACACAAACCGGTTGCCATCGGCACCCTTTGACCATTCGACCTAGTGCATATTCGGATTCATAGTGGCTATTCCAAACTAGGACAAGTTGCTTACCCGATATAGGTTGTTTGAAACCACTGCTGTGTGCATAGTGAACCCCTAGTTCCTCGATTTAAAATAGGGCAGAAACCCTACCCCAACATAGGGGTGTTTTGGCTCTCACTTATCTTATGTGCTTGTTAGAGTGCGTCTCTCAGGAATGCATGTATCGCTTATGAGTTTGGGCATCAGCCTACGGGCATCGGGCCAGGAGTGTGGAGTATCGAGCTGCGGGCATCATTTCATCGCAGGGAGTATCAGTGCTCGGGCATTACGTCTCATGACATCACCAGCTTATCCGAGAATCGGGTATTCGTAGTTATCATGACTCGCCGTAATGCTGATTCGAAGATATTGACCGGTTTGAGGACAGTGTATAGCCAGCTTACCAATTGGGTGTTGATTGTATACTCGACTGTGTGTGGTGTATTCAATTTTAAGCCGTTATGCTGCCCGATTTTCTTTGGCCCAGTTTATCGACCTTGTGTTGTGTACCCGACTGTGTGTGGTATATTCAATTTTAAGTCGTTATGCTGCCCGTTTTATTACTGGTTATTTATTTCTTTTTTCTTTATTTATCTTTTGTTAGGGCAGTTTTCAGCACAATTGCTTCTGAACCAACAGATATTCCCCAAGCACTTTGGACACGAGGTCGTCGACTCACTCGATCTGAGGATCTGGTTGACGGACATCCTGTGTTTCAGTCTCTACCCCCAGTCGCTAGAAGAAGGCCGAGGAGGCGTACTGTGTCAGAACAGGGATCACCGAGACAGCAGTCTGTTCCAGCAGTGAGTAGTCGGGTTGAGATTTCGGTTTCCGCTATTGAGATACAGTTACCTGTTATTCAAATGGATCCGCAGAATACAGGAATAGAGGCGATGATGCGCCAGATGCAAGAAAGTATGAGGCAAATGCAAGATGATGCTGTCCGTCAAGCGGACTTCGCTGCATAACAAAGCCGCAATTATGGCCGAACAGGCCGATCTGATCACCAGGCTTCGATTGCAGAGTACAGCATCAGCCTCTCATACAGCTCCCTCTCCTCCACCCGGAGTTTCATTACCCGAACAGATCCCCACTGATCAGAACACCTTACCGAACCCTCAGAATATTCCCCCAAACACTCAGAACATCCCACCTAATCCCCAGAATATTCAAAGTGACACAGCCTTCCAACGGGCCAAGATGTTTCACTTCCGCCTTCAACCGCCCAAGGCAGATCTGTCGTTAATCACCCGACTCCTTTTGAGTTCGAGGTGGACCAAACCGCTCAAATTGAGCAGTTGGAGCAACTCTTAAGAAATCCCAAGGGTGAAACCCATGCGGGACCTTGAAGATGGCTATACTGATGTAGCTGTTACATTGCCGGTCAAATTTCAGATGCCACAAATCGACCGTGTTGATGGGTCCGGAGATCCTATGGTCCACCTCCGGCAATTCTCGGACGTCCTGCGACCAATGGGCTTGACTAGGCCCCGAAGTTTCTTTGTTTGGCGAACCTTATCAAGGATAGCTTCTAACTGGTATGCAAGGTTGGAAGACAATGTCAAGAGGAATTGGGATGAAATGGCTGAGGCCTTTGTCGGGCAATATGCATATAACACCCAGATCGAGGTCACAACTCGTGATCTCGAATCTACAAGGCAGGAGCCCAAGGAATCCTTCTCCGATTTCGTGGCTCGGTGGAGGGCGAAGGCATCCATGATGACCTTGAGGCCTACAGATAAGGATCAGATCAGGATGATTGTGCGCAATCTCCACCCCAAGCTAATGTTGAAGATGGTCTTGATCTCCTTATCCACCTTTGCAGAGTTGCATGAAATGGGAATGCAAGTCGAGGACGCCATGAAACAGGGCCTCTTCCCAGATCAGGATAGGGAGCAGCCCCGAAGAACGTTCAATCGCAATAACAACGCAGGCCCGAGCGGCGCTGCCAACACTAGAACTTCGGAGGTTAGTGTGGTCACCACCATTCCCCCTCCTCTTCCCAGACCCATGGTTGCCACACCCTTTCTCAAGCATCTGGCGAGAATAACCCAATCAAACAACAGATACCAATCCAGGGTCGAGAAATTTCACTCCAATGTATATGCCTTTGTCCAAGGCCCTTGGAGTTCGATCAAAAGGCACCAAACCCCTAGAACCAAGGCCATTACCAAACCCACTCCTCCTACCTACAACTGGCCAACATCAGCTTACCACAAAGAAGAAGGTCATGATACAGACTGTATATCGATTCAGCCATGAAATCCAAGACCTCATCGACAAGAACATCATCTTACCTCCCCAAGGACCCAATGTCACAAACAACCCACTCCCCAAACACAACCAAGATCCACCAAAAGAGTCAACTTCATCCAAACTGGGTCGCTTCATACGATCCCAGATCTATACTCCCTCTCACCTACCCAAGCCGAGGTGATCCTGCCTAACCGCATCGACTTGTGCATGATGGACACCTTCACAACCCCATCCGAGCCAAAGGTGGTGACCACCAAAATGAAACGGGCAAAGCTTCCGAGGAAAGTAGAACTGCAACTGGATGGAGTCTGCGAGAATTTAGCCGGCGAGCTTATGATCCGGCAGATATATCTTGTCAACGGGCCACCGAGCCGAGTGTGGGTCACCGGAGAAGATCGATTGTGTATGATCCGGAGATGAACCCAACAAGCGGCGGATGATTTGATTACCATGGAGGAGGACTTTGCCAATTTCCAGTTCTTTGATGACCAAGAATCAGGGGACGCAGCAGTCAACTGGTTTGAGCATGAGGAGTCGGCAGAAGCCATCGGATGGTTGGATGATCACCAGATATTAGAAGTTTCGCCGTAACAAGTCCCGACAGTGGGGTACCATTTGTGGCCTAAGGGCCGAGGATCAGATCAAATTTCCGGAGAGCGCCGGTACGGAGAATTTCGCTCAGGAACAGGACATTTTGAAAACCGCACAATTGATGTTGGAGGAACAAGAAAGAAGGTGGGATTCTGAGAGAGTCCGAAAAGCAAAGAATCATGAGGAAGTGGAAAGTGCTGTGGGCACGAAAATTGAACATGCTGTAAGTATGTGGAATGAAGGTGCCGAGAGTACGACTGTGCCGGAACCGGATAGGTGCCTGTTAGATACTAATGGCATGTGGTGGGAAGATGACGACTTGTATCTTGCCCACACAGACGAAGACTGGGCAGGTGGCCAACCGGACAGCACCTGGTATCTTGAAGAGGTGGATCACATGACTAGAAGTGGGCGTTATTTCAAGCCCCCACACCTGGACCAACCCGAGGTATCAGGGAAAGATAAAGAGGTGGAGAAACAGAAAGAGAAGCAAGTCGAAGAAGAGGCAGTGCTCAAACAGTTAAAGAAAATACAAGCAGACATCTCTATCTCTGGGACCGCTATGGCTTCGAGGATACATGCAGGCTGTCCTACCTGCTATGGACAAGTCTAAACTTTCTATTGAGACAACACCAGAACAACTGGTTGGACTGGTCTTTCCGGGAGGAGGTTCCCCGGCATTGACCTTTTCAGACAAAGAACTGCCGCCTGAGGGCGTGAATCATAACAAGCCTCTACATTTCAGTGGAATGCAGAGACAAATGGATACCGGTGGTACTTGTGGATACCGGGTCCGCGATTAATGTCTGTCCAGCCAGAACGGCTTATGCGATTGGGTTGAAGCCCGGGGACTTCATTCCAACTACCCAGGTGATCAAGGCTTATGAGAATACCAACAAGGAAGTGATGGGGACCGTCAGTGTTCAGACAAAGGTTGGGCCAGGACAACATAATATTGACTTTCACGTCTTGGATGTTCCGGCAACCTTCAATCTACTTTTGGGGCGACCTTGGTTGCATCAGGTAAAGGCGGTCTCTTCCACTCTACATCAGGTGGTGAAATACCCCTACGGAAAGGGAGTAGCCATCGTCTTTGGGAATTCGTCAATCCATCCCCCGCCGGAGGTGTCTACACCAGTTTTGGAAATTGAACACGGTGAGGAGGACGTGTTCTTGTCAGGGTTCACTCTTGCGGAGGCCCGCGTAGTGCAGAACATTATGGCTGTTAATGAGGGAGTGTATGTCAGCGCTCAATCTGTCTACCTCATGAACAAGCTACAACACATCCCCGGGATGGGATTAGGAAGGAGTGGCAGGAAAGGAGTTGCAGCTTTGGCCGAAGTGCCACACAACCGACATACCTTTGGACTGGGTTATCTACCCACCAAGGACGACTGGGCGAGGAAAGGAAGAGAAGTGGCTGGAAGAGCCAGAGCAAAGCAGGCTGGGAAGCCTTTTGACTTGATGCACAGGCCCATTCAAGGTACCCTAAACGGACGCTTTGTCCGGGAGGGGGAGGATTTTCCATTTTGCGGCTTCCCAGAGCCGTGGATCAACGCGGAGAAGAAGCGCGTGCCAGGCTTCGAGATCTTCTTCGACCTGCAGTTATCTGGGGATGATGTTTCCGCAGAGCAGACAGACCCATCAGCTGAGGCTAAGCAGTGTAAGGCAGTGGATCCTGAGGGCACTGAATTTGAAATGGGGGTAGCACTGGCATGTCTCCTCTCAGATCCTCCGATCGACCAAGAGTGCTTGGGGAATAACTCCTCGGTTTCCATGATAGGGAATGAAACGGCTGCGGGCCTACCAGCAGCTATCTTGGATGCATCCATCGCACCCTCTCTCACTTGGCAGTACGAGGAGGGATTTCTATCCAGCAGCATCGGGTCAGGTAGTGAGCCGGAATCTGATTCCACCGAGTCTAGTGAGTCGGAATCAGGTTCCAGCTCGACTGAGTCTGAGTCTGGTGATCTTGGGGATGTTAACCCAGATGCCAAAGTCCTGTCCAGGTCGTCTTTTTCATTTTCCTTTGAGTCTGTTGTAACCGATGAAACGGACGATTTGGATGCACCTAATGAGAACGAGGTATCTCTGGTTTCTGAGTATTTTTCTGTGCCCCTCATTTATTGCATTAATTCAGACTTTCAAAACTTTGATGAAAACGACGAGGACGAAGTGCCTCCGGTTTTACAACGTTTAATTGAGCAAGAGCAAGAGAGATTTGTTAAACCCTTAATGGATGAAATCACTACCGTGAATATTGGTACTGAGGAGGACCCGCGGCTGGTCCAGATCGGGTCCACGTTGTCTTCGGAGGAACGCGAGCGCTTAGTCGCTTTATTAAAAGATTTCAAAGATATTTTCGCGTGGTCCTACGAAGACATGCCTGGAATCGATCCTGAGATTGTACAGCATCGGATCCCCCTTGACCCCGAGGCCAGACCTGTCAAGCAGAAACTCAGAAGGATCCGCCCGGATTGGGCTCTCAAGATTAAGGAAGAGATCACCAAGCAAATCGACGCAGGCTTCTTGCTAGTATCTGAGTATCCAACTTGGTTGGCCAACATCGTTCCGGTGCCGAAAAAGGATGGCAGGATCCGAGTGTGTGTGGACTTCAGGGATTTGAACAGAGCTAGTCCGAAGGACGACTTTCCCCTGCCACACATCGATGAGTTAGTGGATTTCACAGCAGGGCATGCTCTGCTCTCATTCATGGATGGTTTTTCAGGCTACAATCAAATCGTGATGGCACCCGAAGACCGGGAGAAGACTGCATTCACCACCCCGTGGGGAACATACTGCTACAGGGTCATGCCATTTGGGCTGAAGAACGCTGGAGCTACTTATCAACGGGCCGCGACCACAATACTGCATGATATGATCCACAAGGAGGTTGAGGTGTACGTGGACGACATGATTGTCAAGTCCAAAGATCGAGAGGGCCACTACACCGCCTTGCACAAGTTTTTCCAAAGGATCAAGGAATTCCGGTTGCGGCTAAACCCTCAAAAGTGTACATTCGGTGTTACAGCGGGAAAAATGCTGGGGTTTCTGATAACACAAAGGGGCATCGAAGTCGACCCATCCAAAATCAAGGCCATCTTAGAAATGCCACCACCAAGGACTGAAAAGGAGGTGCGAGGCTTTCTGGGTAAAGTGCAATTCATAAGACGGTTTATCTCAAAATTAACCTTGACTTGTGAACCACTCTTTGGTCTCCTGAAGAAAGGAAGGAAGTTCCAATGGGACGGCCGATGTCAAGCAGCGTTTGAACAGATTAAAGAGTATCTACAGAACCCACCCGTGTTGTCACCGCCAGAACCGGGGAAACCGTTGATAATGTATCTATCAGTAACTGAGACCACAATGGGTTGCATGCTTGCGCAAGAATCAGAAGACAGGGTGGAGAAAGCCATCTACTATTTAAGCAAGAAGATGCTGGAGTATGAGACCCGGTATACACCGCTGGAAAAGGCTTGCCTAGCTTTGGTATGGGCTACTAGGAAGCTGCGGCACTACCTGTTAGCTCACTCTGTAATGTTGGTTTCACGTCTCGATCCCATCAAATATCTTTTCGAGAAACCAGCACTTACGGGTAGGCTAGCTCGCTGGTTGCTGTTGCTCTCCGAATTTGATCTCACATACGTGACGCGCAAGTCTGTAAAAGGAAGAGCGGTAGCAGAGTTCCTTGCCGACTACCCGGTTGAGGGGGATGAAGCAGTTGAATACCAGTTCCCAGATGAATCAATTTTGCATATCGACGACGAATATTGGACGATGTACTTTGACGGAGCGTCAAATCAATACGGGTATGGGATAGGAGTGTTGCTGATAGCACCCGACAATTCCCGTATCCCTCTCGCCTTCAAACTCCGATTCAAAGTCTCGAACAACGAAGCAGAATATGAGGCGTGCATTGCTGGCTTGGAAGCAGCTCTGGAACTAGGGGCAAGACGGATGGACGTCATCGGGGACTCGAACCTTGTTGTGTCTCAAGCAAAAGGAGACTGGAAAGTCAAGGAAGAAAGGATGATGCTATATCACCAAACCTTGGACTTGCTAATTCCTCGGTTTGAGAAGTTACACTTCGCTCATCTACCAAGAGAGAACAACAGGTTCGCAGATTCTTTAGCAACTCTATCTTCCATGATAGACATCCCATTTGGAGTCCGGATGCGTCCAGTCATCATTGACCACAAATTTGCGCCAGCCTATCAGTCGATTGCAGCCATAGATGAAGTTCAGGATGAAAACCCTTGGTACTACGACATTTGGAATTTCCTGGAAAAGGAAGCATACCCGCCAGGGGTGAATGCCAAAGACAAGAGAGCAGTAAGAAGATTGGCCGTTCGACATCATCTCATGGAGGTAAATTGTATAAACGGGGTCATCTGGGAATGCATAAACTGTGTGTGAATGCCGAGGAGTCAGAGCGTCTAATGGAAGCCATCCATGGAGGGGAATGTGGGGCGCACATGAACGGAGTAATGCTTGCACGGAAGATTCTCAGACAGGGTTATTATTGGTCCACCATGGAGGAGGATTGTATTGGTTTTGTTCGGCGATGCCACAAATGTCAAATCCATGCAAATCGCATGAACATCCCGCCGTCGAAGCTGTACAACATGACTTCGCCATGGCCATTTTCGGTCTGGGGAATCGATGTGATCGGGGCTGTCACGCCAAAGGGGTCGAATGGGCATGAGTTCATCTTAGTGGCGATAGATTACTTTACAAAGTGGGTTGAGGCCCAGTCTTATGCGGTGTTGAAGGCTTCGCATGTAGCAAAATTTATCAGAAACAACATCATCTGTCGTTACGGGGTCCCAAACGAGATAATCTCAGATAATGGTTCCCACTTCAAGAAGGAAGTGATAGCTTTGTTGGGGAAATACAACGTAGCTTTTCACAAGTCATCTACTTATCGGCCACAGACCAACGGAGCAGTCGAGGCCGCCAACAAGAATATCAAGCGCATACTACAGAAGATGGTGGAAACCTATCGGGACTGGCCAGATAAGCTGCCATTTGCTCTGGGGCTCCAGGACTTAGATCCGAACTTCTACTGGAGCGACACCGTATTCACTAGTTTATGGGATGGAGGCCGTTCTACTTATCGAGATTGAGGTTCCGTCTTTGAGAGTATTGGCTGAGTGCCGATAAGCCGATTGGCAACAGAGTAGATTTGAGGAACTCATGCTTTTTGATGAAAGAAGACTGAAAGCGCTGTATCACGTTCAGGGTTATCAACGCAGAATTGCCCGGGCTTTCAACAAGAAAGTTAAGTCCAGGAACTTAAAAGAAGGAGATTTGGTGCTCAAGGACAACCGAGCTCCCATCCACGCACTAAGGCAAGTTCGGACAATTGGACTGGTCCCTATATCATCAAGTCAATCTGGTCAGGTGGAGCTGTGGTTCTGATGGATCTAGATGGCTTAGAGTTTTCCCAACCGATCAATATGGACAAGTTGAAGAAATACTACCCTTGAGAGGCTCGCTAGGCCGAAAACCCGAAAGGGCGACCTAGGCAAAACTTAGAGCACAAAAAATTTGAAATTATAAAAACTGAGCTTGCAAGGTTGAAAACCCGCAAAGAGCGGCCTTGGCAAAAGCTAGAGCGCAAAAGGAGAGTAAAAACACCCGAGTGAACCTGAGCCTGAACTACGTAAGGCTTGATTCCCATCTTTGGGATACGTAGGCAACTTCATCCTGAAGTTCAGCCATAAACATTTTCCCCGATCAACTTTGTCCATATTGATCATCTCAGTCATCTCTATTCATCAGCATTTACCGTGATCTCCGGTGCAGTGCTATTCAAACTAGGGGCAACTTTCCGTTGCCAGGAGGTGCCGTGGGTACCGTTTCAAACTAGGGGCAACTTTCCGATTTGCTAAGATCCCGGTTGTACATTTCAGTTGATAGATCTCGTGTGTCGATTCGATCCTTATCGAAAATAGTTTTGAAAAGTTTTAATAAAAGTTGACTTTGTTCAAACTAATCTTTTTACAACTAAGACCATTTTTGGACCAAAGCGGAAAATTTTCAGTACCACAACCTTCAATTTCATTGATTTCAAAACAGAGTTCCTTTGCTCTTGCATACAATCGAAGTTGCTTTTTATTACACTCATGCAGAAAACTTGAAAGTCCTAATAAAGCAATAAATCTGGGGCATAGTTAAGTCAGGTGTCCCTGCGCCCCCTCCCAGAGCTAGTCGAAGCTTCTGATGCCGACCTAGGCCCATTCTGTGCCTCCTCATTGAGCCAATCCCAGCATTCATCAGACAAAGTGCAAGTGAAAGTCGGAGCGGGGGCCAGGAGCTCCCTTGTCCTCCATGCATTAGCCTGTCGAGTGAGCTGTAAGCCTCGGGCTGGGAAAGTAGCCGGGTACTCAATCCCCTCTGGTGGGCAAGTCTGATCATGGCCAAACTGGCGCAGAATACGGAATGGAAAATAGAATACACAATGGGTCAGGCCAATCAACCGGATCCCCGTATCTTGGAACATGCTGTAGCCCATCGCCGGTAAGTTGAGCCAAGGACAACGCCAAGCAATGCGGTCAGCGGACAAATTACACATCCATTCAAACCACCATGCCTCATCAAAGGCATTCACTAGACGGCCGAAGAAATAGCCGCTGGGTCAATAAGGTGGCAAGAGTCCACGCCTTGTAGCTTGTCCATCAACCAAATCTGGGGAGGGATGAAAAATGAGAAAATAAAGAATAGAGAGATGTGCGATGAGAGAAAAGAAAGATAAGGGTTTTTGAGAGGAAAAAATCGAGCCCGAGGGCCGAGTGATGTGAGCAAATACATATGTGAGGTTGGGAGGGAAACATCACCTGCAATAGTAGTGGGCTCCTCGCAAATGGTTGTCTCCTACGATGAAAAGCATCCAAGCCCATCAGCGTCACCAAAGACCATGGCGATACAGTTCTTTCCTTCTTTCAAACCTTGAGCCACTTCAATCAGGCGAATGCTGGCTCCACCAAAACTAGAGGCAAATAGAAAATGAGATAACATGCACAAACAGAGGGCATGCTGCCGAAAGCTTTGCCACCGCTGGTCGTTGCGATCGCCAGCATCAAAGAAACGGTAAATCAGACTTGGGATATCCACCATCCCGTTACCAATCAGAGATCGAGCATCACGCGCGTTGAGACCGCACATCCGCCCTAAGGATTGAACGTAGCCAAAGTTGAGTTGGGGCAAGATTTCCTCAAGGCCAGATTCCATCAGGACTTGAAAGTCTTCAAAAGTGGGACATACCTCTTGCCCACCAAAGCTGAAGACGTGTGTCACCGGATTCCAAAACCTCGCCGCGGCATGGAGGAAAGGAAGGTGCAGTCGGGTCTGGCTTAGCGTGAATAGTGCATTCAAGCCGAAACCTCGAAAATTCAACTTTTCCGAGCCATCTAGAGAAGAAATCCAAGATATGAGATTTTCTACAAGAAATACCTCCATTTTTGTGAGAAGTGGTGATGAAATGAATGAGTTCCAAGGTTGGGGCTTTTATAGGGAGTAAAACACTATTCAGAGGACAAGTGTCAGCAGTGGCTTTTGTAGGAACAAGGTGTGAATGGAGGATAGATATCAACTTTGGTTGATCGGTCAAATTTGTTGGTGATGGCCATTTCTCGAGGCCTGTCCTTCCCTCTTGCTCCATTAGCTATTTAGAAGTTAAACATCTTTGAGAATTTGGGAATCCGCCACCTCCAATGCCCTCCGTTGGTGTATTTATTTAATTATTTATTTATTTGTTTGTACTGATTTGTTTATTTCTTTATTTATATTTATTTATTTATTTATGTATTTATTTATTTATTATTTTATTTATTTTTATTTTTATTATTATTATTTTTATTTTTATTATATTTATTTTTTTTTTTTTTTTTTTTTTTTTTGCAGTATCTCGCCCATTTTGCTTATCGAGTTGTTTTTTTGTTTATCGAGTTGTAAGTGTTTGTCGAGCTGTCGCATTTTGTGTTTTGAGTTGTTACTCTATTTATGCAATTTTGCTAAGTCTTATTTATTGGGTAGTTAGCATTGTTGTATTTTGCTTATCGAGTTGTAAACTTGTTGAGATCTTGTTATATCTTAATGAGTTGAGTTCTTTTGATTTGTTGCGTCGGTTCACTATCTGACCTGGTAAATACACAAGGCACATTTTCATTCTGTTCCATTTTGTGCAAAATAACGCGATGCGATGCCAAGGATTTAAAATGCATCTCTTTTCAAAAGCTGTTTCATTCCATCATGTTTTTACAACAAGCAAAGGCACAAGTTTTTACAGAAATTAAAACTGCCTAACAAAATGCAAAGTGCTAAAAACTGCTAGCAAAAAGAAAATAAAGCAGGAAACAGCAGCGTCAATGCTCTTGAGAGCGGGAATGAGGAGGCCCTCTCATCCTCTTCTGTGGGATAACCTCTGCATCACCGTCGCCATCCGAATCAGAGCTGTCATCCTCGGGATCCCCCGCGGCCTCGCCTCCTCTGAGAAGGCCCGGATGGCCCGGCCCGTGGCGGAGCATACACAAGAGGCATCTGAAAATGAAAAGGGCAGTACATCAGTTCAAATATGAAAAGCAGACACGGTCTGATATGTAAGTGGGGTGTGTGTCAGATGTGCTCTATACAGTCTATCAATACAGCAGAGTGTCCAAAACCAGTATCCAGTGGGGTCATGGTCATATCCCCGGCAGTAGAAAATGGAAAGAATTGGTGGTGTCCCACCATCTCTCCGCCAGAGCAGATAACAATGCCCTGCTGGAAGGACAATGCGATAATCCCCTGCAGAATGCTCCAAATCCTGCCAAGTCAACTAAATCCGGGGAGCTCACAGGCTTACCTCTCTGGTCATGGTCGAGCCATATCCTCGCACTATACGAGACTCGACCTGCATTCAGAATGAATACATGTATCAGTGCAAATAAAATGGGCTGTGTGCCAGTGCAAATAAAATGGGCTGTATGCCAATGAAGTGAAATGGGCTGTATGCCAATAAAGTGAAATGGGCTGTATGCCAGTGCAAATAAAATGGGCTGTATGCCAATGAAGTGAAATGGGCTGTGTGCCAATGAAATGAAATGGGCTGTGTGCCAATAAAATGAAATGGGCTGTGTGCCAATGAAATGAAATGGGCTGTGTGCCAATGAAATGAAATGGGCTGTGTCCCAATGAAATGAAATGGGCTGTGTGCCAATGAAATGCAATGAGCTGTGTGCCAACAAAAGGGGCTGTGTGCTAACAAAATGAGTTGTGTGCCAAGGAAATGAAATGTCGCGCCATATAAGTCGAAATCTTCAAATCATGTTCGTGAGAAATTTTGAGGTTTGGGTGCGTGTTCAAATTTTCTGTCGAGCAATTTGCGTGTTCACTTCAAATCACGGGTGTGTTCAAGAATCGGAGTTTAGGGTCATGTGTTCTACTCTTCTTCAAATTGTGGCTGTGTGTTCACCTCAAATGGCCCAAATTGTGTTCAAGAATCGGAGTTTAGGGTCAGTCGTTCTACTCTTCAAATTGTGGGTCGTGTGTTCACCTCAAATCTGAATGTGTTGATGAATCGGAGTTTAGGGTCAGGCGTTCTACTCTTCAAATTGTGTGTGTTCACCTCAAATCCGGCCGTGTGTTCATGAATCGGAGTTTAGGGTGTGTTCTACTCTTCTTCAAATTGTGGGCGTGTGTTCACCTCAAATCTGGGTAGTGTTCAAGAATCGGAGTTTAGGTCATGTGTTCTACTCTTCAAATTGTGGTACGTGTGTTCACCTCAAATGGGCTGTGTGTTGAAGAATCGGAGTTTAGGGTCATGTGTTCTACTCTTCAAATTGTGGGTTGTGTGTTCACCTCAAATCTGGTGTGTGTTGATGAATCGGAGTTTAGGGTCATGTGTTCTACTCTTCAAATTATAGTGTGTGTTCACCTCAAATCCACGTGTTCAAGAACTGAGTTTTGGGACTGTGTGTTCTACTCTAAGTCAGTATGTGCTGTTATGCTCATTTTCAACTTCGGGCTGTGTGTTCGGCGAATCAATGTTTGAGCCGTGTGTTCAATTTCTAACTAATGTGCGCCGTGCGTTCGCAATTATTCGATGAGCCTAGGGTTCATGAAATTCAAGTGCCTAAGTCACATGCTTAAGACATAAAGAAGGCACTATGTCATAAGCTAAACTACGTGTTCAAGCATGACAAAGTTATGAATTGCACGAAAAATACAGAGGATGAAGTAAAATACCTCTTGTGCACTCACGGTCTAGGAGACCTTAAATCCTCTAAAGGTGCAATCCTTTGGTGTTTGTCGTGCCCGAACGACTTCCGGTGGTCTGGTATGGCCACCTGCTTATGTTAGCGGTGAGTTCCTAGGAGACCAACTGAGACGGTGGAAACTAGAGTTCGAATGGCTTATGCCTAGAACACAAAGGTTCGGGATTTTAGATTAAAGTCGGTTTAAATACCGGTATATCCTCGGCTTGAATCAGATGGCGGCCCATGGATTGAGATAGCATATTTATGCGCCTCAATTCTGGATACTGAATCAACCTAGTCTGTCACCCTGTTGGAGAATAGGGAAAGCTGCGACCATCGTCAGGGAGAAAAGTATTACTGTGGTTTAACTGAGAAGAAGGGGAAGATCCCCACATCAGCATGAGGTAGGACATTGCCGAGGTAGGTCATTACCAATTGCCTGTGTAAGGTACCTTCACTTCCTATCTATTGCATCATATTATGTTTATTACATTGCATATCATTTATTTTACTTCATTACAGTGCATTGCATGAATTTTCAAACAAACCGGCTTCGCGTAGCGTGTAAGTCCAATTTTCAAAATCTTCTTGCATATCATTTGCATATTGCCCCCGAACTACTAGTGTGTACTCATACTAGTCAGTGTATTTATATCAATCAAGGTATTCATACCAATCCAGTCAGTGTATTTCATACCAGTCTGTGTTTGTATTGTTTTATTTTGTTTGTTTTTCTCGAGTCAGTTTTATTTTTTATTCAGGTCAGTATGGATCAATGTCCACTTCAGAGTGCAAAAGTTAATAATTTTCAAATCACACAAATTGTTTTTCAAGCTCAAAATGTCAGTCACGCCATCGATGTACAAAAACTAAACTGATTTTATTGAAGTTAGGGGAGGACATCCCCGATTACAGAGACTCCAAAAAAAAAAAAAAAAAAAAAAAAAAACAAAAAAAAAAACAAACAAAAAAATACTGAGACTACCAAGTAAAAAAAGAAAAGAAATAAAAAAAGGGGGATCTTGTTGTTCTTCTTCTTCGCTTGGTTTACCACAGCCAACTTCACTTACTCGGCTCTTAGTCAGCCGCTCTTCCGCTTTGTCGCTCTTCAAAGGCCCTTCTCCAGTGTCTCCACCGAGAACCACCACAAGCTTCCGCCGACAGAGTCGGCTCCGGCCCTATCAAAGGAGAGGTGCGAAGGTGCCCCAAATCGGGCCATAGAGGTGGAGTGCCTTTTCACTCCTTATTTTCACCTTGACTCCTTGTTTTCGGCCTTCAAGGCACAAATCTCTGCCTGCATCTCTGACATGCACCGAGTAGGGAGAGTTGGGCGGAGTGGTATACCTCACACGCTTGCTCTGCAGACGATGCGACAGGTTGGTGACTGTCGCCACTGTCTCCATGCAGGACCTCAACGTATAGTGGTTGGCCTCGATATCACTTTGAGTAGCCATCACTTGCTCAACTGAGAGTGTGGGAAGATTAGGTTGAGTAAGAGCAGGGGCACTTGGCCCAGAGGAGCTCGACGGATTATTCAGATCCGGAAAGAGAGAGAGGGGGCGAGATGAAGCCATGTATAAGAAAAGAGAAGGCAGAAATGGCAGAAAAGAAAGGAGTCAAAGAAGAATGGCAGAAAATGATAAGGAAAAGAAGGAGAAGGAGAAAAATGGAAGAGTGATGGAGAAGAAGCAGAAGAAGAGCAATGGAGAAGGAAAAAAAAAAAAAAAGAATGGTTAAGAAGAGAAAAGAGATACTGAAGAGAAGAAGAAGACGAGAGAGAAAGACAAAGAGAGGGAGAGGGTCGAGGCAGGCTTGCAAACCGAGGTGAGCGTCGATCGAGGGGGCTGCTTTTGTCGGCCAGCCGACACAAAAGCAAAGCCCGCGTGCCAAACGCGGCAAGAGACGCGGGAAAATTGTGTATGCATATATGTATATAGATTGTATAGATATGTAATATAGGTATTTGTTTGAACATTTTGTTCACAGGTGTGGCTTGGGTGCAGTGGTTTGGCCTAGTGGTTGAAGCGTGAGAGGCTGAGCCTGAGGTCAGGGGTTCGAACCCCACATCGAGTGTTTCTTTTGTTTTGATTTTGGTTTTATGTATATATATGTCTTGTATAGTATATATATATTTGTTTGCATATCTTGTCATAAGAGGGCGTGGCCCGTGGCTAGGACTCGGAGGCCGAGCTTGAGGTCAGGGGTTCGAAACCCCCTATCCCGTGTCCATCCATTTTGTGATTTTCCCGTGTCCATCCATTTTGTGATTTTTCTTTCTTCTTTTTGCGTGTTTTGCCTACGTGTGCTGACGTCAGCAAACAGAATATTCTCCATCTGTGTATATATCCGTATATGTTTGTGTATAGGTCCGTATATGTCTGTGTCATATATACGTGTATATATACTGTATATGTCTATGCCTGTGTATAGGTCTGTTATTTGTCTGTGTATATTGCCGTATTCATATGTATTTTGTTTGTACATGGTATATGTATATGGTATTTGGTTCAAACATACAATTCCTTCTTTCATTCTGTGCATCTATCGCACAATAATCTCACTTTATGCACCTACTACATAAATCTCACATTCAATCGCCCTACTTTGGGCACCGCACTGCTTGGTGCATCAATTTCAATCGCCCTGCTTTGGGCACCGCAATGCTTTGTGCATCAATTTCAATCATGCTATCTTGCGTATCGCACTATCTTGTACACTTTTTTGGTCTAGGAGACCTTAAATCCTCTAAAGGTGCAATTCCTTTGGTGTTTGTCGTGCCCGAACGACTTTGGGTGGTCTGATATAGCCACCTGCCTGTGATTGCAATGAGTTCCTAGGAGACCAACTGCGACGGTGGAAACTAGAGTTCGAATGGCGATGCCTAGAACGCAAAAGGTTCGGGATTTCCGAGACTAAAGTCTGGTTTAAATACCCAGGGGTGTATCCCCGGCTTGAAATCTGTATGGCAGCCCCATAGGTTGAGATAGCTTGTATGCGCCTCAACTCTGGATACTGAACCAACCTCGTCTGTCACCCTGTTGGAGAATAGGGAAAGTTGCAAATATAGCCAGCATTCCATGACATTGCATTGCATTGTATAAATCATGAATTTTCAAACAACCATTATTGTTCTCCTTGGTAAACCTTCCCTCTCTCCGTATGAAATACGTTGAGATATGCCTGTTGGTTATACCATTGTCATTTTCCTTGGTTAAAACCTTCCCTCTCTCCGTATGAAATACGTTGAGATACGCCTGTTGATTACACCATTGTTGTTCCACCCCTGGTTAAAATACAGTCAGGTGCGCCTGTCTGTTTACACCACTCTCGTTTAAAAACATCAGGTGCGCCTGTTGTTTACACCATCTTTCCTCCTCCCGCGTGAGACGCGTTAGGATGTTGATTTCTCATGGTTGAGGTCTTCCCTCTCTTGCATAATCATGACTTTTCAAACAAAACCGGCTTCGCGAAGCGTGTAAGTCCAACTTTCAAACTACACTTTGAGCATATCATTTGCATTCTGCCCTTGAACTACGCTGGTTTGATTCCTTGCAAAAGGGATACGTAGGCAACCTTCGGGTTCAACCGCATGCATTGCATTTTGTTTGATGGCCCAAGTCTTACGGCCTTGTCAAAAGGGTCGTCTTCTGGCTTTGACATTCACTCACGTCATTTTATGACTTCGAGCTCTGTCAAAGAGGGGCAACTGTAGACACCCCATTTTGACCGACCCTGAGACTTGGGCATTTTATTTTGACCACCCTCACCGGAAAAGTCAAATTGAGAGAAAAAAAAATGATTTTGTGTGTTTGTACAAATTTTTAGGGGTGTTCATATAAATTGGCATGTGATATTTTATAAAAAATGATAAAAAATAAAAAAAAGGAGAAAATAATAAAACAAAAAAATAAAAATAGAAAATAAAAGAAATGGGGGCGGTGGCTTGCTGGCTCTTGATGATGATGCCCGACAGTGGAAGATGGGAGACAGAAATGAATAATAAAAAAAAAAAAAAATGGGGCGGTGGAAAGAAATGGGGAGGTGGAATCATGAATTGTAGAGAATATAAAATTGGTCATGGAGGCACATGGGTTCAAAAGAAGAGAGGGATACACAAAAAGAATTAAAAAAAGAAAAGGAGGGATGTCACAGGCAACTGATGAGGGATTCACCACGGTGTGTGAATAAAATAAGAGAGGAGAGCAGACACACTGATAACACACTGACTACCCACTATACACGCTCATCACACACGGCACTCACCCAACACACCCACGAGGCACACATACACACATATGCATATACATCCATTTTGAGAGACATGATACAGGGGAGATTCTGCATACACTCACGGCATGGACACCTCCCATAGACCCAGCTGCACACTCTCGTTCTATCTGCATCACCACCTTCCTCTACATCACTACCTTCCTCCCATACACACACGGGAACACACCCAAAAAAGAAAAAAAAAAAAAAAACCAAGCTCTCTCTCTCTTTACCCTCTCCCTCTCGGCATTAACCTGCACAACCTCCCCCCTTTACGGCACCCAGCTGATACACCATTCCCACCTGCAACACTCCTCCCTCTCACACACACCCACTGCTGCCGAGCCACCCACACCAGCACACACACACTCCTCTTCTCACTCTCAAAACCCACTGATACACTATCACCCACACCACCCACGGGTCTCTCTCCCTCCCTCACTCACCAAACCACCACTGATACACTATCACCCACACCACCCACGGCTCTCTCTCCCTCCTTCACTCACCAAACCACCACATATACACTCAACACACACCACACCACCCACGGGTCTCTCTCCCTGTCTTGCCTGATTTTCTAGCCTCCAACCTCTCAAGAAAGAGTTACAAGAGTGTTCATATATCTCCCTCAAATCTTCAAGTTTTAGTCCCATTTCTTCATCATCTTCAAGTCTCACCATCTCCACTACCATTCCAGCAGCAAGGAAGGGTTTTTCAGAGGTCAAGAAGCTACAAATTCAAGTCAAGAAGCAAAGAAAGAAAGGTCTTCAAGGGTAAGTCTCCAAATCCAACTTTTGTAGCATAATCTTGAGTCAAATTTTTACCCTATTTCCTTTTGTTTTTGGGGCTCCGACCCCTACTGGTTTTAGGCTTATTTTGAACCCCTCTACAACATTGTAGAAGGGCTCAACTTCATTTGGTGTCTCCATGATAGACCTCTTTCAATATCCCTCTTTAGGCCATTAAAATTGCATGCTTTATTAAGCTTACTTAGCTTCTGTTTTGAGCCTCCATCAGGCTTAGAGAGTGTCTTGTTTTGGTCTATTTTACACTTTTTGTCAAGGGTCTTAAGTGGTTTGGTCGTTGCTCATGATACCTCTCTTTATAGCCCCTTTTTGCATGCTATGTTTAGCATATATACATACTGATTTAGAGGTTGTCATCTCTTGCATTTGTACATATTTTTGTTCCATCTTAAATGTTGTAGAACTGTTTTTTTGGGTTCGAGCATTGTACATATCACTTGCTTTGTAATTCCCTCTTTACCGTATTTTCAAGCTTTTGTTTCCATACTTGTGAGCATTATTTGGCCTTGCTTTGTGCTGATAAAATGCTAATTTAGGGGCTGCCTTGCCACTATTTTTCATTCCATGTCCATATTCTCAGATGTTTAATAGGGTCAGAGGCCATTTCGTGCATTTCATCGCATTTTGGGCATCGGTTGCAATTTTATCATAATTTGGGGGATGCTGCTGAATTTTGCATCTTCCTTATGCCATTTGCCACATCTCCTTCGCATGACATTTTGGTGCTTCAGAGCCTCGCCTCGGTTTGCCTGTCCGTGTGCGCGCATTTAAGCGCGCCTGATTTATCCGATTATGTTGTGGAGCATCGCCTCGGTTTGCGTGTCCGCAGCGCGCATTTCGAGGCACCTTGGATTTACCCGATTCTGTGTTGTGGAGCATCGCCTCGGTTTGCGTGTCCGTGTGCGCGCATTTCGAGGCACCTCGGATTTATCCGATTTTGCTTGTGGAGCATCGCCTCGGTTTGCGCGCTTGTGGGCACGCATTTCGAGGCACCTCGGATTTATCCGCTTTTAGTTGTGGAGCATCGCCTCGGTTTGCGCGCCGTGGCACGATTTCGAGGCACTGCATTTATCCGATCTTACATCCCATTTCATCACCGCCGGTTCGCGTGCTGTGCACGCAATTGGCACCTTTATTTTATCGACGGCCCGATGAGAGTGTGGCCGAGGCTCACTCATGTCGTGTAAGCCCATCCTCGTGATTCGCATTCCATATGCCATTTCATACACATTGCATTATATATGTCATTTCATGTCCATTGCATTACGTATGTCATTCTCTCGATCGCGTGCGTGGGCACGATTTCAGGCAACATTTCATTTCATAGCATTGTGCATGCTAGGTTGTATATTAGTTGCATTTCATGCATATCATGCATCTTGCATTGTATTCGGGATAGGTGTTAGCAAGCACGGAAACGGTACATTCCAGACTCGGTGACGAGTGTGTCTCAATTCCCCGGTCACCGACACTCCGGATAACCCATGATGGAGTTAGGTTTTCATTGTAGCATTCATCTGCATTCATCCTATATCGAGTTGTGCAAATTCGGTTTCTCAGCCATCATGCATCGGTATGCGTGATTGGTGGCGCGAGGATCGAGGCATGCATATATCTGTGAAATACATTGCTGTGCCCTTTTCCTGCTCTCTGTTACAGCAAACTCAGGAATCAACAGCGTTTTAGAGCTTGGCACGCAATTCGAGATAACATTGTAAACAGAGGCTAATTGGGGCATCCCAGTGAATTTCCGCGCAAGGCAGCTCCAACATACATCATTCAGCAGAAGCGAGGCAATCCCTGGCTTGCATGCCAATTTTATTGCTTTCCCTAGTTTAATTTGATAATTAATTAGAAATTTGTATATTATTTCGAACTGTAATATTTGATGTCTTATTCTTTCATTCGGATCAGATATTTATTCGGACCCTCTGCTTGAGGGCACAATCAGTAATAAGGGTGCGTGTGTGTGTGCATGTCTTCCAACCCCCCCCTTTCTTTCTCCCTTTTATTTACCCGCTTATGATGGTTAGATTAGGGCATATTTCAATTAGCATACAGTATGATAGCATGTTTGCATTCATTCATCTGTTTTGCATGTACCGGGCTCGGCGCATCATACAAACTGCATTGTATTTCAATTTCCAAGTTGAATACTTGTTAGTTGTAGCATTTCATATGCCATGTTTAGAATAGCCGAGCCTGCCAATAGTTTGCATTTTGCATGTGTTGCATTAGGCATTTCTGTATACTTAGGATCATGCATGATTTCTAATGAGTTTCTGTTTTGGCTTGGAGTACTCGGTAAGTTTTATGCTTTAGCATCCTTGCATGTGTGTGAGTGTTGCCATGAATAGCATGCTTGCCATGAGGCTAATCGCTTATGTGATATAACCGCCTTGATTGCCTGTGGGTGAAGGTTGGGTTATTTGGAGTGGAACAAATCACTGATTGTTTGTTTTAAGCCCACTAGATAGTGGCAGAATCACATCATGTTTTCTAAGCCTACCTGAGGGTGGCAAATCCACATTTTAGCCTGCCTGCGGGTAGCACCATCACACCATTTTCAAACAAACAAACATGAGGTGTTTTGTTCCAATTGAGACGCCCGATCTATACTTATTTGCTGCGAGCATCACATAGTAACCTAGGCTAATAACCGGAATAAGGACATACAATGTTTTCAAAATCAGATATCATGGATAGTAGAGGCCGGTCTTTGACCGGGCGAGCGGGGGTGCTTGCATGTTATGCCCTTCCCCAATCGTACCCAAGTTCCCGAGCCGAGGCAACTTTGGTGATGACGGACACGTGGCCTTTGGCACGAGTCAGGGTTTCCTAAATTTCCCATTTTAAAAAATATTTAGGTGGCGACTCTGTATCTGGCAAAGCAGTCCATGTTTGGCACTTCTTTAAAAAAAAATCTGTTTTCAAAACGATTTGCCGGATTTGGACTCTTTGGTTCAAGATTACGAACCGACACAAAATGCGAGAGTCCGAACTGTAGCGAGGTCCCCCGCGGGCTTGTTACATCCTCCTTCCTCCTCCTCCTCCTTCCCCTCCTTCCCCTACTTCTGAAAAAAAATAATAATAATAAAAAAATAAATAAATAAATAAATAAAATTAAGGGGATTCAGGGGGATGCATTTTCGAGATACGTAGCATGATCCTTTTTATATACATCTTTTGGTAAATATTTAAAAAATTACTAAAATAATCAATTTTCAAATGAACTCCTAATATATTCAACTCAAATAACCATTACTAATAATCTAGGTATACTTTAAACGCATAATAATTTTTTAAAGTTTGGGGAAAAAAAATGAAGGAAACTTTAGAAATAAGATTCCGCGTAATAAAAAACGCAACGAAAATTCTATAGAATTGACTTCTTGTGAATCACATAGAACAGCCACTAAAATAAAATTAAAAAAATCAAAATCAAAGAACAAGCCCAAGCCCATCCTAGGACTGACCCACAGGGTAGGGCCTGGGCCAGCGTTCTAATCCGAATCCTTAGACCAGGTCAGCGAGCCTGTGAAATTACAAAATAAAAAATAAAAAATTGCTCCTTGGAGCAACAGTGAGATGAGATGACTATTTAAGGAAGCTCCAAATTAATTGTTTTGGAAATTGTCATTATTGTTTGCATTTCCTTACATGTAATAGTAAAATCAAATCTCTTTGGAAAAATTTATAAAATATATCACCGGCTTAACAATTTGTCTGTAACCTTATTTTTCTTAATGAATGAGAATTTTGTTTTCGCCAATTTATACAAAGTTCACGATATTTGTAAGTCGTTTTATTTTTACATATGACATCATTACATGTATCGCTACATAACTCATTTTTTCATGGACAATGTAGTATGGACTATCTAGTAAAAACTAAAAACAAAGACTGAAAACCTCTTCATGAATATATTTTTTTTTAGTATTGACGAAGAATTCTAGACACAAGAGTTAAGATATGTTGAACTCTTTTCATCCACAATTAATTATTTCATAGTAATATCAAATCTCCTAAGCAAGGTTCTTAGATATATCACCCAACCGAACAATTTGTCATAACCTTATTTTTTTGAATGAATAAGAATCTTATCTTCCTCAATTTATATAGAATTCACCCAAATTATTAATTTTAACAATCTTCCTTGTTAGTCTCTGAACAAAAATTTTAATTTACACTATCTTCTTCACCAAAGCACAAATATCAACCCAACAAACTAAGGGCCATTTTGGGAAGCTGGTACAAAGCCAGCTTCCAGCTTTTTACCAATTTTGAGTCACATCACCTCTCACAAAACTTACCCACAAAAAAACAAAATAGTCACATCACCTCTCACAAAACTTTCCCACAAAAAGACAAAATAAGCTAAAAAAGCCAAAAAGTCAGCTTTTTACCAACTTCCCAAAACACCACTAAGGCTTAGTTTGGCATAATCAAAAAAAGTCAAAAAGTTAAAAAGTCACTATCCTATTCAAGTCACATCATCTTATATAAGTCACATCATCTCTCTATCACATCACTTCAAACCCAATCTATACTCAACCCATATTTCATAAAAAGTCAAAAAGTACACTTATTTAGTTTATCCCAAACAACCCTTTAAAAAAAGATATGTGGTTCTTGAAATCTTTTCTCACAGGTATTAGCAAAACCTTGTACTGGTATGTCAAAACGGTTTTTAATATTAAACCACCAGCCCACACCTATGTAACAAGCATAGCGGCCGCATTCAGCGTCAGAAGTCTGGACTATCTCAACAGTGAGTGTGGCGGCATTAAGGGCGTGTTTGATTAGGTGGATTAGAGTATGAGATTGGGATTATTAATCCGTCAACCCAATTATCCTATGTTTATTTTAACATTTTGATTTAGGATTATTAATCCAATGGATAATTAATCCAACAAATTTGTAAGATTATTAGCAATGGGGTAGGGGTGGGATTATTAATCCAATAGATATTAATTCAATTGGATAGTGAATACTACACTAATTTAATATATTATTAATACTTCACTATTAGTCTTGTAAATCAAACATGAGCTAAAGGCGTTGCTTTAGGACTCAACTCAAATACAGCCTCCGGAATTTAAGGAGACACTGTGGATTTGGCTTGCCGACGCTACTCCTATGGTTCCAACACCTACTAAGACATCGCATAAAAAGCCTTTTCTCATCTGATGCTGGAACACATCAATGACACCTTCACACTCTTTCTAGTGATTTGTGTGGTGTTTTATATTATCTGTTGTGTCGAACTACATGGATTTAAACAAGGCTTGTATGGCATAACGATGTTTTTTATTACATTTGTACCTGCTAGGTTCATTTCTATGATCTTCACATCAACAGAAACAAACAATACATGTAAACAACTTGAAGATTTATCAAAAGTAACTGCCAATGTACAGAGTAAAGTCATAAGAAATGGAAGCCTCCAAAGGGTTCCATATGTTGGGAAAAAAAAATTTATTCTACGGTGACTTTCATGTGAAATTAAATTGGGCCTCAATCACTGTCACGACCCAAACCCGCCCTTATGGGTTTAGCACCGTAATCGGCCAGTAATTCCAGATTACCGAAGGCCTACTTAACAGTAAGACAGTAATACAGAGTATAAGGGCATAGCAGAAGCCAAAACAGTAAATAACCAATGTCCAATGAGCTGTGAGTCTGTATGCAAAAAGATTTTTCATGCATATATATATGAACAGTACAGAACAGTATGTACAACATTTATAGTCGATCAAAACAGGGATCTAATCCCCATTAACCAGCACAGTACAAGAACATTCAGTTTATACAGTTATACAAAACAGATATAGAGACAAACAGGGAAATTAAAACACCCCTAAGCCATAGCTTGGCAGGCTCTGAACCTCGCGGTGAGGCACAGTGGTTGGCTTGACAAAAAGGGGAGTCTAACCCACGCTCCTAGCTCTGGTCTGGTGCCTGAACACTTACATATATATATATATAAACAGTAAGCTAAAGCCCAGTGAATAACATAATGCGTAAAGAGGTTAAGAATGGATGTCCTTACAGTAATGAAAACAGTTCATTGATTCAAGATATATGATCATTGGTCATAACAGTCATATGTGGTACATCCGTTAGCATAGCAGTACGGTAAACAGTAGATCTTAAAAGACCGAACAGTAAATGATGGCCATCAATCAATAAACAGTTGTGGTTCCAACAAGGGAACCGACAGAGATCTCTGTAAAGAATAACGATGGCAGTAGTTGCTAAGGATGCCTGTCTGATTCGAGAATATAGGACATACATTCATTCGATTAACGATGTCGATTGAAAGCAGTTCGATTAAGCGGTCAAAAATATACACAGTTGAACATATCTTTACACAATTGTTACTCACAGAGTTCTGGGCTATAAGCAGCTAGAGCGCGTCTCCGGAAGCCAACCCTATACAGTGACAGAACGAACACACACTAAGTTTCACATTCGAGAATCAAAGATTTAGTCCCTACTTGGACTCGATGTGGTTCTACATCTATCCTTATTAAGATGCCTTAAACTAGACCTAAGAATACATAGGATGGAATGATGATGCAAATATGCACTTAGAAAACATTTTCAGAATTTTTAGAAAACAGAGGTCCCCCTCGAGCGTGGGTTTTCCCGCTCGAGCGTAAATGCAAACAAAGGTATCCGCTCGAGTGTATACTTTCCCGCTTGAGCGTTCAACAAAACAAGGCAAAAGTACTGGATGGGTGAAAATCACGCTCGATAGGCACTCGATAGCCGCTCGAGCGTGAGACACAAGGTCCCGCTCGAGTGTCAATTATTCCGCTCGAGCGGACATCAAAACAGTGCAAAGTACTAGGAGCACAAATTTCCCGCTCGAGCGCCACTTTCCCCGCTCGAGCGGGAGTCCAAAATCTGGAATTTCCAGATTTGAACTTTCAAGCTCAAATCAAGTTCCAATGTATCAAAATCAATTCCTTTGGGCCCATTTCTTGGAAATCACTTGTAAATACATAGAATAACATGACTGAAAGCTCAATTTGTAAAATCAAGGCCTAAAGGTAGTTTAATTAAACCCAAATTCAAACCAATTTTCATAAACATGCTACAAACATGACATGCATGAATTTAACTCCATTCAAAGCTTCAATTTCATGCTCTATTGAGCTCAATAGCCTCAAAACAAGATCAAATCATGGTCCAATGTAAAATTATGAACATGTATGTGAGGAACTATGAACTACAACCTCAAAACTCATGAAGGGCAACATACATGCAACAATTAAGCTACAATTTAACATTTTAGGACCAATTCATGACTTAGCTCTCCAAAATGACAAGAACCATGCAAGAGTCAACTTAAAGACACAATTAAGAGGTTGAATTCCTTCCCTAAGTCTTCAATTTAAGGTATGAAGGTTCTATTCTTGCAATCTTCCTACAATTTTCCAAGTCTTCAAGCAAAATGAGATGAAATCAAGCTCTCTCTCCTATCTCTCTCTCTAGTCGGCTATAGCAAGGGAATTGGCTGAAGAAAATGTTTTGTTTTGAATGTAGGAAAGCTCAAATATGTTTAGGTAATAGCCCACTCACAATGGCAAGGTTGTAATTAAAGCCAACTTATGTAATTCGTCAATATTAATCCAATTTAATTATATCAAAACACATTTTTAATAAATACACCATAAAATCACATAAAATCTAATTAACACAGAACATCAATCGATTTCAGATTCGGCCGCTGATAAGGCCTTTAATTAGCAGTTTAAACGTAAAAACATGAATAGATAATCAAACAGGCAACAGATAGAAATGCAATTAAACAGATATACTTAATTAATCCAGTTCCAGATTTGATCGATGCATTCAAGATTTCATCGATTCAATTACCCATCATAATCGGTCTCGGTTTAACGATGTCGATAATTAATCGGTAAGCAGTGGTGAGGGTTATTACAACCACCAATTGAGGTGGGATTAAATAAGTTTAGATTCTTTATAATAAAATATTTTGTCATGACCCGAACCCGCCCCCATGGATTAAGGACATAACCGGCCAGTAATCATGAGATTACCTACAGCCTCAAACCATGTAAGACGAAACTCATCGGAGAAAAAAGGGGGCCAAACGGAAGCAAATTATAAACTTTGTCCATAGAGCCGTGCTTATATGCACTTCAAAATATTCCGGACATACATATGTTAATAGCTCACAACAGAAAGCATAGCAACATAAATTTGTGTATAGACAGGATCATTCAAAACTGAGTCAACCAACAAACTATATGCAAATGTACTCGAAACTTCGCCGACATGACAACATAGAACAGCACGACACAAAGGCGAAGGCAAGTCTTGTACGTGAAACGCAAGGGCTGACTCTCCAAAACCTTTGTTGTTCCAATACGACTTCAGAAATTTGGGTTTGAGTTTCCCTTGGCTCACCTACAAACACATAAATGAGCGTGAACGAAAGTCCAGTGAATAATATCAAATAAAAAGATACAACAATATGTAGAACAACATAATCCGAACGGCCTTGGGCCCAATTCATATTTCTAATTAACATATATATACACAATGTAAGTCAAGTGCCTGTGGTTCTAAACATACTGGCCTTTTGGCCTTTTTATCTTTCATTTATGTCAAAACGGCCTCTGGCCCACTCATTCATTTCCATCGGCCTTTGGCCCAAACGTTCATTTCCATCGGCCTTCGGCCCGATCGTTCATTTCCATCGGCCTTTGGCCCAATTATTCATTTCCATCGGCCTTTGGCCCAATTATTCATTTCCATCGGCCTTTGGCCCAAATACACTTTCGTGTCAAAACGGCTCTTAGGCCCACGTTTATATCAAACGGCCTTCGGCCCACATTTTATCAATCGGCCTTCGGCCCATATTTATATCACTCTGGCTCATAGGCCTCCCATTTCAAACTGGCACATAAGCCTTTCATATCAAACTGGCACATAGGTCTTTCATGTCAAACTGTCCACCATTCAAATTAATGAACTTTACAAAACTTACATAAGAGTAAGCAAATGGGACAATAACATAATTTAGATATTACTCACAGTGGTCAGCATGTGGATTTGCCCTGGAGCTTGACCCTACATATCACATAACACATATGGGTCACAAATAGTTCAATCCGTTCTTTAATTCACATATTCCTCTTTAGGCTTTATTCTCATCTCTTTAATTCAATCACAATGCTCAATGCATGCCTAAGAGTGTTTAGAAGTGAAAGAGAACGGAAAACAAAACGCAGAACGCGTAACGAAATTTGACAAAGCAGGTCCCCGCCGGCGTAGACTTCCCGCCGGCGGACCTTAGTAGGTCTAAAAAATCTTGGTTGCCCTCAATTCCGCTCGGCATAAACTCGCCGCCGGCGGACTTCTCTACTTAGCTCCCCTTTCGGCGTCAACTTCGCCGGCGGGAATCAGTCTGCGAAAATCTTTGGGAGCTCGATTTCTCCGCTCGAACGGCACTTCCCCCGCTCGAGCGGAAGTCAAAATTCTGGAAATTTCAGGTTGTGTTCTTGAGCTTCAATTCAATTTTCCAGCTACCATTCTTGCATGCAAAGGCTCAAATCTCAAATATAGTCATACTAACATGGTTCCCTTGCAAGATTATAGCATTATGAAGTTCAATTTCTTGATTTGCTTACATGCATGTCCCAAAACATAACAAACCCATCACCAATATAACAAGTTCATACATTCAAGCTCATATCTTTAATTAATCAAACATGCAAGGCCATCTTGACTTCATTTCCATCCCAAATAATGCAAATGGTGTTCATTCTCATGGAACACAACAAAAACATGCTTGCATGTAGGATTTAACACTCATATTTCCACATTCAACTTAATACATGCTTGTTTATGTAAAATCATGGTGATCCTATACATGCATGTGCATTTCAACTTCAAATTCATCAATCATAACACAACTTACAAGTTCAATCTCATGAATTTACTCACCTAGGAGTTTAATCTTCCAAACTCTAGTCAATTCTTGGACTTAATCTTCAAGATTCCCAAGTCTTGAGCCAAAACCACACAACTCTCTCCCTTCTCTCTCTAAGGCCGACCCTCTCTCTCTCTCTATTCTTGAGTTCAATATCAACCAAATGATCTAAAGAGGAGAGTTGGGTGTATAAAGCCTTGACAACAAAACCCACTAAGGCCATTTTAATAATAATAGAGTAGTTGGGCTTTAATTCATCAATTTAATCCATTTAATCTGACCAGAGTCAATTTCTAATTAAATTTCACCGTAGGCTCTAAAAATTATGCCAATCACAATGGCGTAATCAATTTCGGGTCTTGTGGCCGATAAGGCTCTCAATTTAATTTCCGAAGCGGGTTATCAAACAGATATTCCTACGGTGAACAGATAAAAACTCAAAATCACATACATTCACATAATGACACATAAAATCATGCTAAACACATAATCATACTTAAATTAAGGACCAATTAGCATAATACGGAACAGGGGTGTCACAGTCTTCCCTCCTTTAGGAAGTTTGGTCCTCCAAACTTAATTTACCTTCAGTCGAAAACAATTCGGAGCACTTTCCATTTAACGGTTCCAATCCTTTCTGATAGTTATTCACCTGGTCCCAAATCAAGCAACACTCTATTTTCAATCGGTCAGAGCCTTACCTTTTATGCCATACAAGGCTTGTATGGTGCCATACCGAAACTAGAGTGTGAGTTATTGTTGTAAACAAAGTTTGCCAACGGTGGACAGATCTTTCCAATTCCCCGAAAATCTAACACATACATTTGGAGCATTTCCCCCAGAATCTAAAAAGTTCTTTCTGATCATACATTAGTTTGCGGATGGAAAATGGCGCCGAATCATAATTCAGTTTCATATCAAATTCACAATCCGTCCAAATCACATACAGAAATCATAAGTCACGATTAAAGTTACGTGATACATCCATTAGCGTTAACAGAACAGAACAGAACATATACACGTGGGGTTATGGATAACCAGTTCCATAAAGGAATCTCCGGATCCGGGTAGCATAACAAAACAGAAGCTGAGCCCCATTGCCTCTTGAAACACCTCTTAGAATTTCTGCCTAAAACAATAGATACTGGGACCCCATGCAACCAAACAATCTTGACGATATAACCAGTGGCTAGTCAACTAGCATCATACAAAAAATTTTACAGGGAGGCAATGAGCTAACTTAGTAATTCTACATACAATAACCCAAACGGGACTTATACCTTGGTGCTCAAGGTAGCCCCACAATGAACTTCGTAGTCATATATCCCTATTTCCATTCCGAAATAGAGAAAGATTGAAGTAGCTCTACCAATACCCGATATTCAACTTTGACTTGTTGGCACTAAACCATTCGGACACTAGTTCAACAATTTCTTCTTCATGATAGGTCGCCAACGTATTTATTTCAAATGTCAACTACTTTACCACAGAAGTTTGGTCCATTTCCCTATCACAAAAGTTCAATTCATTCTCCAACAATCCCGCAATTCACAATCCAACTCGATATTTAATTCAGCGATTTATCACAGTTATCCAAGGTCAATCAAAAGTCTTTAAGAATACAAGGTGGATCTAAATACTGACTCCCGAATCGACAAAGGTAACGTCGAAGCAATTACCCACACAATGCATATAGTCCAGACATCCCCACAGTATTGATTGTAAAGTATAATATTATTGAAGCATGCAATTTCTGACACAATATACGTGTTTCTCAATTCATTCAACCGTTTACAGTTACAATTCAGTTCAATATTCAATTCCATGTTCTATCGAGTCTTTCCACATTATTTGACAGTCATCGAAAGCATAAGGCAATCCATATATAAACCTCTGTAATGTCGAAGGCAATATCACGGAGTCAATCGCATGTTAAGCACAATTTACACATCCTCAGAGCCCCAATTTCAGAATATAATGGCACTGGGCAGGTATTCACAAGGCATACTGAATTCACATACTTACGGATAATCAGGATTTTTCAAAGCTTCTTGGATGTCTATAACATCTACATAACACCAAAAGATGACATTCCGGACAAAACAAAGGAATAATCGTCTCGGAATCAAAGCACACCCATTCACGCGTCGATTGGCCGACCGAGATCGATTAGACAAACCCACCCGTACAAGACCATCGGTGGCAAAAAGATAACTCAATCGGAGGTGCTACATGGCTTAACGCGTCCCTAACCGAAAGGACGCTCCCAGAACGTCATCAAAACAAACATAATACCATTCACTATAACCTGATTTCCCCCAAAATCTGATAACATTGAAGTAACTACTCTCCCTTACAAAACATATTCTGATCAGTCAAAGACAATGTTCAGTACTGCTTACAATCAAATCAACCTGCCATCATCAGTCCTCATATCGTCAAACCAACCAGGATGGGACAATACACAAGCATCATTTCTTAAGACACCCAATCACGGGATTTGTACAATTCGGCTCATTTTCAACACATATGTCCTCGATAGTTGGGGGTTGGTTCTCAACGGTGTTCATAGTTAGGTCAATCTGTCATAGCCCACAAAAGGTCTTTCAAATAGGCTAAGTACTCATGATTCAAGTTTTGGGTCCATCAGTTTTTCTACCAAGAATAATCTGGCTATTTATTTATAGGCAATCCTCAATCCCTTTTTACAAAATTAAATCAGACAGAGGGTCTTATCAAACCAATCCCAACACAGGTCTTGCCAATTTAAATCAAACAAGGGTTCCATCAAATTATATCAAATGAAGGTCCCATCGAAACAGTACCGGGCAAAGGTTCTATCGAATCGAATCAAATAAAATTTTCTCAACTAGGGCACATTTGGTTCTGTAAGGCATACTTCGTTTGCTTAGGTATATGGTTGATAGTTTCTCGACTGCCCTAAGTTCATCAGTTCTCAAAGTCATATCAGAATCATTCATCACAATAGTTCATATCAATATGTTTCAAATCATGTACAATACGGTATTGTCTACATAAATTCGGGTGTAGTTGCATATGCGTGCAGTTGTTCATGTCAGGAAGTACGTATCATAATCAATATAGCAGTTTCCAAATAAGTCTTATAGGCAAGAACATGGTGCACAGTAACATATTAAACGAAGTTCCCCGGTTGTACATAAGATAGGGTCTGTTATGTAAAAGTTCTAAATCGATCACAAAAGCATAGGGTTACGAGTCGAGCTCAATATAATCATATAGTCCAGTCAACTTCCCACTAATCAAGATGCATGATCTCACAATTCATAGAGTTCATTATTTGGGGTGCTCAACTCGGTCACACAATCACAAAGTCATTAAAGACAGTAGTATAACAAATCACCTTAAGCATAGATTCAGCTGTACATGCGCATGTGCAGAGTTAATCGATATCCCAATACATATTTCACAATTTCTCGAATGGAGTATATACATTTAAGGGATATGGTCCCGATCTTGTGGGTCTAACCAATCTAAATACACATGCAGCAGATACGAAAGAACATGCCAATCCGAATCAATTAATATCCCAAGCAAGATGTGCACATGTACCAATTCAGAATCAATCAACACATAAGCATTCATTTATAACAGTACAGATACCTGGGATAACGATCGCAGTATTTTGAGCGCTTTCTGAGAGGAGTGTGATTACTCTATCCTGATTGGCAATTCCTACCATTTGTACGAATCTCGCTGAGGCAGAAGATTTATTCACATTTGTTCAGTCCGGGGACAGTTCCTCACCATGCGGCCCATTTCACCACACCTATAGCAAACCCCAGAAATCCGATAATAACTCCCCGATGTTCCTTACCTTTGGTGATGGCAAAGGTTCTCGCCAGAAGAATCGACAGCGTTCTTGTCTTAAGATCTCTATCATTTCCTATACCATTCCTTCCATCTATCAAGTCGGTGTGGAAGAGCCTTCCATCGCATACCCTTACTCAATCCATACTCTACACAATCTCTTATTAAACCTTGCCAATTCTTTGGATGTCCCATACAAAAATAAACACGGATACACATGGGTACATTCACACATAGACACATCTTTATATTCTCATTTCACATATTGTACGCAACTAATCACACGCATAACAGATAATTGCATACCTATCAAATATAGCATGCTGAACATTTACTAAGTAACTATATACTCAAATCATGTTCATATTTCACACAGACACCCGTAGGCAAAATTGAATGCACATAAACACCTTTCCATGGTTCATATATTCATGTATGTGCATTTTAGCAAAACAAACTTGTTGCACACATTAGTGTAACAATTCATATCTCATTTTCGAATCATGTGTGGTACTTCCTTTGGCGTGACATATCATGTTGGTCAAGCATATCAACATATCTCATACATAGGCCACGATATTATCTCCCCCGGGCGAGGGCCTGTGCCACAGTATTATTTCCCCCGGGCTACGGCCTCATAACCATAATCACAGCATTATGTCCCCTAGGCGAGGGCCTCCGCTAAGGATACCACAATTACGTTCAAAGAGAATTTAGACAATCATTCATTTATGCCAAACATAGCATTATACTTTATACAGGGTTCACAAGTATGCATATACTAGAGAGCATACATATCCCAAAGGTTTACCATGCAAGCAATTTGCAAATTGTAGCACATAACTGTTCATATCGAAACACTTAAGCATATTCTTGATGCTTCCAAAGTTCATATAAAAATAGTTAAGCATATTATCCATGTCTCCAAATTCATATTTATCACATGGATGCATCCTAGATCTCATCTAGACGCTTATTGCTCTTTTTGGACAAGTGTGTAAGTTATTAACTCGTGCTCTAATACCACTCTGTCATGACCCGAACCCGCCCCCATGGGTTAAGGACATAACCGGCCAGTAATCATGAGATTACCTACGGCCTCAAACCATGTAAGACGAAACTCATCGGAGAAAAAGGGGGGCCAAACGGAAGCAAATTATAAACTTTGTCCATAGAGCCGTGCTTATATGCACTTCAAAATATTCCGGACATACATATGTTAATAGCTCACAACAGAAAGCATAGCAACATAAATTTGTGTACAGACAGGATCATTCAAAACTGAGTCAACCAACAAACTATATACAAATGTACTCGAAACTTCGCCGACATGACAACATAGAACAGCACGACACAAAGGCGAAGGCAAGTCTCGTACGTGAAACGCAAGGGCTGACTCTCCAAAACCTTTGTTGTTCCACAGACTTCACGAGGGGTTTGAGTTTCCCTTGGCTCACCTACAAACACATGAATAAGCGTGAGCGAAAGCCCAGTGAATAATATCAAATAAAAAGATACAACAATATGTACAACAACATAATCCGAACGGCCTTGGGCCCAATTCATATTTCTAATTAACATATATATACACAATGTAAGTCAAGTGCCTGTGGTTCTAAACATACTGGCCTTTTGGCCTCTTTATCTTTCATTTATGTCAAAACGGCCTCTGGCCTACTCATTCATTTCCATCGGCCTTTGGCCCAAACGTTCATTGCCATCGGCCTTCGGCCCGATTGTTCATTTCCATCGGCCTTTGGCCCCATCATTCATTCCCATCGGCCTTTGGCCCAATCATTCATTTCCATCGGCCTTTGGCCCAAATACACTTTCGTGTCAAAATGGCTCTTAGGCCCACATTTATATCAAACGGCCTTCGGCCCACATTTTATCAATCGGCCATCGGCCCATGTTTATATCAATCTGGCTCATAGGCCTCCCATTTCAAACTAGCATATAGGCCTTTCATATCAAACTGGCACATAGGTCTTTCATATCAAACTATCCACCATTCAAATTAATGAACTTTACAAAACTTACATAAGAGTAAGCAAATGGGACAATAACATAATTTAGATATTACTCACAGTGGTCGGCATGTGGATTTGCCCTGGAGCTTGACCCTACATATCACATAACACATATGGGTCACAAATAGTTCAATCCGTTCTTTAATTCACATATTCCTCTTTAGGCTTTATTCTCATCTCTTTAATTCAATCACAATGCTCAATGCATGCCTAAGAGTGTTTAGAAGTGAAAGAGAACGGAAAATGTAATACGTAATGCATTAAATTTCAAGAAAAGCAGGGTCCCCGCTCGAGCGTGGACTTCCCCGCTCGAGCGGACCCTTAGGTCTGCAAAAGTACTGGTTGCCCTCAATTCCCGCTCGAGCGCAAACTCGGCCGCTCGAGCGGACTTCCTGCCTACATAGCTCCCCGCTCGAGCGTCAACTTCCCCGCTCGAGCGGGAACCAGGTCTGCAGAAAATGCTGGGAGCTCGATTTCTCCGCTCGAGCGGCACTTCCCCCGCTCGAGCGGAAGTCAAAATTCTGGAAATTTCCAGGTTGCGTTCTTGAGCTTCAATTCAATTTTCCAGCTACCATTCTTGCATGCAAAGGCTCAAATCTCAAATATAGTCATACTAACATGGTTCCCTTGCAAGATTATAGCATTATGAAGTTTAATTTCTTGATTTGCTTACATGCATGTCCCAAAACATAACAAACCCATCACCAATATAACAAGTTCATGCATTCAAGCTCATATCTTTAATTAATCAAACATGCAAGGCCATCTTGACTTCATTTCCATCCCAAATAATGCAAATGGTGTTCATTCTCATGGAATACAACAAAAACATGCTTGCATGTAGGATTTAACACTCATATTTCCACATTCAACTTAATACATGCTTGTTTATGTAAAATCATGGTGATCCTATACATCCATGTGCATTTCAACTTCAAATTCATCAATCATAACACAACTTACAAGTTCAATCTCATGAATTTACTCACCTAGGAGTTTAATCTTCCAAACTCTAGTCAATTCTTGGACTTAATCTTCAAGATTCCCAAGTCTTGAGCCAAAACCACACAACTCTCTCCCTTCTCTCTCTAAGGCCGACCCTCTCTCTCTCTATTCTTGAGTTCAATATCAACCAAATGATCTAAAGAGGGGAGTTGGGTGTATAAAGCCTTGACAACAAAACCCACTAAGGCCATTTTAATAATAATAGAGTAGTTGGGCTCTAATTCATCAATTTAATCCATTTAATCTGACCAGAGTCAATTTCTAATTAAATTTCACCGTAGGCTCTAAAAATTATGCCAATCACAATGGCGTAATCAATTTCGGGTCTTGTGGCCGATAAGGCTCTCAATTTAATTTCCGAAGCGGGTTATCAAACAGATATTCCTACGGTGAACAGATAAAAACTCAAAATCACATACATTCACATAATGACACATAAAATCATGCTAAACACATAATCATACTTAAATTAAGGACCAATTAGCATAACACGGAACAGGGGTGTCACATATTTACACCACAAAAAAAAATAACAAAAAATCATTGAGAATTAAATGAGAAATTATTTCATAAATTTAGCCTAATGAATAAGGTATTGGGAATGATGTGTAACCACATATCCCACATTGGTTGTAAAGGAAAGTATTGATGAGTGTTTAAATCCCAAGTTTTTTATAAGGACATAAGCCCTTTGGGGCATCTAAATTTTTTGAAAGAAGGGAGTTATGGATACTTTAAGAATGAACTTTGATCAAGAGTATAGTCCAAGTTGGTTATGCAAAAAATGTCACATGCTCGTGCGCCCGCCATCCGCTTTCTTGGGCCGAGTTGTAGTCTGTGGGTCTTGAATCTTGGAACTTGGGCTTGAGAAAATGGGTTTGGGTTGGGACAAATTGGTGATCCATCAACCTAATTTTTTTGGGGCTAAGTCAGATTGGTGGCATCTCATATAGATATACACATATGTGTATATAGAGTTTGTAACTCATACATTTACTCCATCAATTTTGCAAGATTTATTCCTGCATTGGATGAACAGTTTTGCATAATTGAATTTTGCATTTGTTGTTTGAAGTCTCCTTCTTTCTCCCCATTTATGTATAAAAAGATATCTCCCACCTTGTTTAGGTTACTCATAATTTTTTACTCTCTAACATTATAGTCAATCTGCTTCTATTATATTCTTCATCTGTGAAAAAGTGCCGTCATTGTCAATTCGTTAGAGCTATACAAAAGGTGTTTCTGACTTGGTAGGTAACCGTCGTATCCTGGGAGACAGACATCGACATACCTCCAGCACCTATGGTGAGGCGACAAATCTGTTTTAAAGAGATTGTGGTATCACACAGGTTTCAATTTGTTTTCTATACTATTTTATTTCGATATATATTTTTTATTCATCAAGTTGTAATTTTCAGCATAATCTATTTACACGATTTCTTATGTTGTAATTCGAATTTAATTAAATATGAATCTATTTATGTTTATTTAATTATACATTTTATACAACACCAGTGTCAGAAATTGTTGTGGGAGATGTGGTTGTGTTGGCCCCCGGAGACGTCGTTCCAACTGATGGGTCAATTTTGGGTGGTGATGATTGGTTTTATGTTGACGAATTTGGAAAAAGAAAGGAAATATAGTGAGAGCGAGTCGAACCCAAAATCCATTCTTGATTGTTAGGAACAATGTGGTTAATGGGTATGCTAGAATGCTAGTGATTTCAATGGAAATCAACATAACATGGGTAAGCCGAGATAGATTAGTTCCAAGCAATCTTGATGGATCTTTGGTCAAACGAGTGTGGATTATTAAGATAGTCGAATTTTTAGACAAGATTTCTCCTGCAGCAGCTTTCTTGAATGGAATCATGCTTATCAGATGATGTCTTGTCTTCGTATCTGTTAGTTGCAATTTTTGAATTCAAATTGCTCCCCGCAACAATTTTTTTTTTTTTTTTGGGTTTATGGATTTATGTATGAAAATTAATTCTTTGTAAGCTGATAAATCAATCTATCTAGAAGGGGAAAAGAAACATTAAAAGTGAATAGCACTCAAAATCCATTATTGATAAACAATGTTATACATAATTTCTTTTTTTATCATATTTCTACACTCTTAGACACCTACATCTTTTTCCTTCTAGCGACACAATCCCTGCTAGCCTTTGTTACCCCTGATTACGATTGTTACGACCCAAACCTGCCCCTATAGGTTTAGCGTCGTAACCGGCCAGTAATCCTCAGATTACCAAAGGCCTCTGACCTAAATATCATAAAATGTACGGGGCTGCAAAAGCAAATATAGAAAATATATATAGTTCATTGAACTATGTTAACATCCGAGAGACAGTAATTCAAAAGAACTATACATAGCATGACTCTATACATACAGTAGTCCATGCCACATTCATTATATAAATACACATAAACATAATACTTGTTTAACTTCCCAAAGAAAACGAAGTCTCAAACACGTGTGAGCTATAAAAGGGAACCTCCTCAGAAGGCACAATAGTTGGTTGACACAACTAAGACTCCAGGTCCTCAACTCTGAGCCTGGTCACGCGTCTGGTCACCTATATACATATATAATACAATGAGCTGGTGTAACGCCCCAAAATTTATAACATCGTATAAGTACCCCAACCAACGTTCATAATAAGAAAAGATGCAATTCATCAATATTTACATCATTGATCATTAAGGGTTGTACAAAATATTTCCACATGCAAATTATACATTCAATGATATTAAATACATGAATCTATAGTATGTAGAACATTAAATCCGAAAATAAATAAATACCCTCAAGAATTTACAAATTCCAAGACTTAAGCCCGGTTACACAAAAATAGTCTCTCGAACCCAGACAACTATAGCCCTTGGCTAGCAAAAATACATCACAACAAAAGAGGAGCCATATGACCTCAACAAAAATATCCACGTCCTAATTCAGTGGAATTGCCACATCCTTTCCTGTACCAAAATCCCATAGGAGTGAGCATAAAGCTCAGTAAGAAATTCTTAACAAAGTATATACATTTTATACAAGCTTTATCAAATGAAATGCACATGCCATGTTATGCTTTTTAAAAGAAGATCGCATTTTCATCCTCTCAAAACCATCATGCTCAATGATAACTTGAAATCTCAACAATTCAAAAATCAACAATTTAGTTGATTGGAGCTGTAAATACGACTCAGGTAATCCCTAAGTTGGTGTCTGTAAGCAGGCATAACTAGCACTACCAAAACCCCACTTTACCGGTTGCTAACCGGAAGGGAAGTGGTACCTCCTCCGCGTGTGTTTTCGGTCTTTCACCTTGGACACTCAAGCCAACTTAATCAATTTCATCTACACCTCCTATCCGGACTTACCAACGTATTTTACCCTAAAATAATTCCATGAGAACTTATTTCACAACATGCTTTTCTCAATGCAAAAGTTTTCAAATCCAATAATTAAAATTTACCATAACCAAATGAATTTAGATAGAAATGCAACAATTATCAATGCAATACAATATCCCTTCCATTTTCAATTTCATCACATGATTCAACCATGAAGACCATAATTTCCAGTTTCTCATTCTAATGTAATTTCACAAGATAACCATATGTCTATTCAAAAGTAACAATATTTCCACATTTCATGTGTTCCCAACAAATTAGTCACTTCATGACTTTGTCCACAATCTCAACAATAAGTTCCAAAATCCCTATTTCATATATTCCATGAAACTCGTCATTTGTAAGTGAAATTAAGAAATTTTTTAATCATTTATTCATTTTGGAACAAAAGAAACATAATGGTAACCAAGTCACCCATGGATTCTCAACATCTTTTAAAAACTCCACATTTCTAGGTTTTTCTCACCACAACTATACACCCCCAAATCATTAGAAAGTGTTTCTTTAAAAACTTTCTTTTTCTCAATCCATGTAGTTCAAAACTCTCAACAAATCATTTTTAAAAGAAACTAGGAAGAAAACCACTCTCAAACCACCCACATTCTTGAGCTAATAATCAAGTTTCAACATTTACCAGGGAGATTTCAAAAATCCACAAAAAATCTTGCAAAAATATATATATAACTCTAAGAATAATCCCTACCTCAAGTTTGAAGGAGATTGAGATGAAACCCTCGAATTAAATGGTGTTGAAACACGATCTTCATCGCACAAGATGAAGCTCTCGGCTAGCTCTCCCCAACTTTGATGAAGAAACTTGGGTGAAAAATTCAATGGATCTAAAGGAATCAAGGCTTTGATCTTGTTTGGTGTAGGAAATATAAAGAGAATGAGGAGAAAAAGCTTTTTAGAGAGAGAGTGATATACAAACAATGATATACACACAGCCCAAGAAGGAAAAAAGAAACAGAGTTTCGGACATCAGCAACTCCCGCACGTACGGAGCGTGCCTCCCGCACGTACGGCACTCACCCCCGCACGTGCGGCATCTCCTCCGTATCTCCTTCCGCACCTTCTTTTTATGTAAAAGCCAACCCAGGTCCTCCCCTACACGTGCTGCTTCACCTCCCGCACGTACGGCCCTATTCCTGCACGTGCGGCCCAAGGCCCCACACATGCGGCTCTGCCCATTATCCAAGAAATCTATTCAACTCAACCCCAAACACTCCGGACCAACCTCGCACCTTCCAAAAGACGAGAAACTAAACACAGAAATAAATAAAAGAAAGGACTTTGAAATAAACTTCCAAACACAACAAACCCAAGCCGCTAACAAGACTCCCAGTTAAGCCCGACACTCTAACAAGGCAAACCCAAGTTTAAGCAAAGATAAATGAGGCGAATAACATACCCGGTCATCACTACTAGAGCCCAGCGAATAATAACATGGTAAAGGGATCTAATGAATGATGTCCATCACAGATATAGCTTTCAAATCTCTTATTGAACATAAGCATATTCGTATCAGAAACAGAGTCATAAACATATTCATATCATGAGTGGTGTATTCGCTAGCATTAAACATATCTCTTTGGTCAAGAATATTAAGTTCCACATTGGAACCTTCGGTATCGGGTTACATATCTCATATATAAACCACAGTATTATTTTTCACGGGTGAGGGCTTGGGCCACGGTATTATCCCCCGGGCGAGGGCCTCATGACCATAAGCCACAGTATTATGTCCCTTAGGCGAGGGCCTCTGCTAAGGATACCACGATTACATTTCAAGAATTGGATCATCATTCATGTAATCACAAAATAGCTTTTTGTATCATTCAAAAAAAAACAGTTCATATCATATCATAATGGTTAGAAAGTATTTCATAGCAAACATAACTTTACTAAGTTATTACTCACAGATAGCTTCATAGATAACTTGATAGTAAACCAATTGACCAACAGCTCACGGCGTGTGACCTACACAAACATAACGGATACATATACTGAAACACACGCTTGGATTGTACATGACTTATCTTACTTCGTTCTTAGTGTGCTTTTAGCCTTTATCCCCATTATTATGTCTTAATCTTGGCTTAGGAATGCCTAGAATGCAATGAGGATGCTAAAATGCATTTGAACACATTTAACAAAATTTACTGAAAATAGGGGTTCCGCTCGAGTACTGTTTCCTTCACTCGAGCACACCTTCTTTCGCTCAAGAGGTTTGTAAAAGTATTGATTGTGTGATTTTCATGCTCGACGGACGCTTGACGGTCGTTCGAGCGTAAGACTCAAGTCCTCGCTCGAGCGCAACTCTTATCGCTCGAGCGGTCTACAAAACATATGAACTTCTGAGGGCATGCATTTTAAGCTCGAGCCAACTTTTGGTCGCTCGAGCGGAAGTGTAAAAATAAAAGTGGTCGCTCGAGCATAGGATCTGTCGCTCAGGCGGAGAGGTCGAATTCTGGAATTTCCAGATTCATCTCCATGCTTCCAAACTCAAATTCAAAGTCTCAAAATGCAACTCTTTGGCCCCAAAACTTGAGAAAACACTTGTAAACTGATAAAACATGATGAATTCAAAATCGTTTCATAAAATCAAGGCCCAAAACCTTGCTAATTATTCAAAAGTTAACTTGAAACTTATAAATATGCTATGAACATGACATGCATGAATTGCTATGAACTTAGACTTTCCAAAACATGATCAATTAAGGTCAAATGGTAAGAAATGTGATAAATTCTCAAAACCAAATCATGATAGACACATGCATGTGAAATTTGTTTGAAATTCAAACTCAAAAATGTGATAGAAATGCATACATGCATGGTATGGCTCAATTTCTACACTCCTAGTTCAATTCTTGAGTGACACAACTTAATTCTCTTTGATTCTTCAAGAAAATGAGTTCAAGGTTACATAAATGAGTTGAATTCTTACCTAAGGCTCAAATTCTTCAAGTAGGAGTTCAATTCCTATGATTTATCTTCAATCTCCTCCAAACTCAAGCTTGAGCACAACCTCTTCTCATTCTCCCTCTCTCTCACATTTGGTGTGTGTATAAGCTCAAAAATGTGTTGAAATGAGGAAAATGAATGAGTTAAAGCATATGAGAAGACTTATATAGGCTTGGTTAATGGTTTAATTAAATTGTTGATCAACTAATCAATTGAACATTAATTTATTCTAATTTAATCGTTCCGAATCGAATTTCAATTAAACCTACCATAATGTTCTAAAAATCCTAACTAGCACATAAACCAAGCCAATTTCATGATCGAATGCCGATAAAGCCTTCAATTCACAGAACAAATCAGAAACTCAAACAGATATTTCTATATTAGACAGATATAAGCATAAATCAAGTGACACACATGCAATTAATTTAGAATTTCACCTTAATTACTGATTAGGCTTATTTAATTATGAATTAACGTTAATCAGAGGACGGGTTGTTACAAGGGCGGTACAAAATATCGTCTAATCTATTAAAATTGTATCAATTGTATCAATCGGCACCGTTCCATTCACTAATTGCGGTTTAAACTTTAAAATTTATAATTTGTTTTCGAAACCACTCTGCTCCGCTATAGTTAATACATATATATTTTTCAACCTATAATGGAATATCAAAGTAAAAAATGAGTATAAAAGATATTTTAATATGTAAAAACTATTACAAATTAGTAGCTATATATATGAAAAACATTATGTAAATTAGTTTTATATATTATGCAAAGCTTGATAATTGGTTAGAATATACTTCAATTTGTCAATCTGCCAAAAATCGCTCAAACCGTAATTTAACAATCTATCAATCCGTTAATCCGCGATTCGGTTTATAATTGTGAGATTTGGTCAAAAACCCCTCATAATAAAATTTTAATGCATTAAGGACAAGCACAAAAAAAAATTTCTTGAAAAGTCTAACATATACCATTATTATCAAAATATTAAATTTTAAAATAATATAACTTTTGATATAGATGTCAGTTTTTAATAAAAGGGTAAATTACAATTTAACCCCCTGTAGTTTATCTCAAAAACACATAACTCCCTTATAGTTTTATTTGTAACACTTAAACCCCTAGACTTTATACCATGTTGTAATTTTTAACGAACGTAACAGAAGTGCACAAAACGACGTCGTTTTGAGCACTACCTGATAAAAAAAAATTTTAAAAAAAAGAAAAAAAGAAAAAAAATGAGAGAGAAAGAGAAAGTGTGTGAGATATTGCAATCAGAGAGATTTGGGTAAAAACAAAGAGCCCTGATCATCCCTTGCTTCTCCATGATTAGGGCTTCATGTAGAGAAAACTTTGAACTATACTTCTATGCTTCTTTTTAACTTGCAACCATCCAAAGCCCTAATCATTCCTTACTTCTCCACTGCTCTCCATCACAGCATGATCATATACCCAGATTTCTTCATCTCAAAAAAAAAAAAAAAAAAAAAAAAAAATCGCAAATTTACAAAAAAAAAAAAATTGAAAAGAAGGGTCTAATCTAAAAACTCATAACCGAAAAAGAAAAAAACTAATTTTTACAACTACTATATCAACAATTCCTTTTATTATAGACAACAGGTTGCTAAAAAATTGATAGCAATTCAATTATAAATACATACTTGACAATCAAATCACAAGAAAAAACGAAATGGGTCAGAGGAAAAAGAGATTAATTCAAATTCCATGAGCTCTAACTCGGACATTGATATAAACAAAGATAGGAAATGGAATTCCAAAGGAATTTTCTAAAAAATGAGAACTTGTGAAGTAAGAATGTGAAAATGTAGATGAGATTGTTATTGTTATGATCAATTTTTTTCTAGGGCTTTCGAGTAAAACGAATGCCTCAAAGAACCAAACACAGTCCCGCGAAGGCTGTAGAGAAAGAGAGAGCTTTGGCAATTGTGGAGTTCTTGAATCAGATCGAAGTTGGGTACAAGGCGTGGCCGATCAATCGAAGCATGTCGTTGGTAAGTTGGTTGTGGATCTCTGCAATACCATTTAGGCTTATGTTGTTGTTGTTGCTAGAGATGAGATTGAATGGTGGAGATGAGATTGGGATGTTCTCAGAGAGAGAGAGCGAGAGAGATTGTAAGTAGAGAGATTTGTTCTCTCTCTCATGTGCTTGAGCTCTGTCCTCTCTTTTATGCCAAATCAATCTTTATCTTTCTCTTCCCCTTCCTCTCACCAAACCCAGTTCTTTCTCAGCTCAACAATGGCTTCGTCTACAATGGCTTCAAGGATTTGCAATCTCTCTCTCTCTCTCTCTCTCTCTCTCTCTCTCACATTTTTTCTTTTCTTTTTTTTGTTCTTTTTTATTAGACGGTACACAAAACGACATCGTTTTGTGTATTTCTATTACGTCTGTCAAAAATTACAACATGGTATAAAGTCTAGGGGTTTAAGTGTTACAAATGAAACTATAAGGGAGTTTCGTATTTTTGAGGTAAACTATAGGGGGTTAAATTATAATTTACCCTTAATAAAATTAGTAATTTTTAAAATTTTCTCATCAAGATCTATTTAATAAAATTCATGTTGACTACAAAATTCTTTTTAAAAAAAAAAATTATGACCATCGAAATTGATGTAAACAGTAACAATAATATGTTACTCTATTTGACAGTAACATATTATTGTGTCTCAAAGTAGCATGTTACTATATTTTACAGTTACTCTATTTGACAGTGACATGTTACTCTAACAATGTTGTCTCCAAAAAAAAAAAAATTACTTTATCTTTACTCAATTATGTGTTTTCTTTTTAAAGGGTTTATGAAGCAAAATAAATTGGACTGTCTTTTTCACTAAATAAGGGTCCAATGGAGGGATTTTGACTAAATTTTTCTTTATAATTTTACTCTCAAACTGTCTGAACCACACCGCGCACACCCTTACCCCTGATTGGGAAAAACTTCCTTAGTGTTTGTTTTTGTGGAGATCAAACACTAATGAAGCCTTATCTCAATAAAAATAAATAAATAAATAATCTCAATATTAAGGGTCTTAATTTTTTTAAGTCACTTTTTTATTATTTAGTGGTCATTTGAGATTTTTTATTTTATTTTATTTATTTCTTGATTTTTTATAAAAAGATGTATAAAAATGTAGAGTGAGTAATGTAACAACTTGTATAATTTTATTACTTTTTAACTTATTTAGGGGCTCCCCAAACGATCCCTTAAATAAAAAATAATTAATTGTTTAGTTTTGACTAGAAAATATGTCAAATTTTTTAATAGAACCATCCTATTGGGAAAAAATGTTATTATTTTGGGTACAAACCCTCATCTTTCTTATCTAGGTTAAAAGTTTGTACTTTTGTTTTTTCGGAAAGTTACAAAAAAAAAAAAAAAGAAGAAAAAGAAAAGTTAATGCTTTATAGACTATATATTTTTTCTTAGGGAGGAGCTTTTTTATAGTTGGGAAAATTAACTGGAGTGTATTGTTGGGTTACCGCAAGCTCATTATGAAGCCTTCATAGATGATCTGAACCATTTGATATGTAGAACTTATTGAGTATTTTATATTTGTAAAAAAAATCACGTCAATTAGATATCGATAGCTACTTGATCATATCACATCTTTGATAATAATTTATTTTTAAAATCATATTTACTGTTAACACAAATGTGATTTGATCAAATGTTTATCGATATTCGATTAACTTGATATTTTATAAAAATAAAATACTCAACAAGTTTTACATATTACACAGTTCGGATCATCAATGCAGGCTCCATAACGTGCCCACAAAAATCTAATAGCCCTACAATTTAATATGGACCGGAGAGAAATCCACCCTTTTTCAATCCCCTTCTCTTATTTATTGTTTAGAAAATTTAGTGAAATGAGTCAGCATATTGAAGGAAAGTGTAGCATTAGAATTGAAAAATGCTAAGGAGTTCAAATATTTTATCAAATATTTTATTAAATGTCTTACATGTGTGTGGAACTTACACAATGTGAGTATCATGTAAATCTCACGCCATATAAGATATTTGATAGAACATTTGACAAAATATTTGGAATACTTAACTTTACTCTTTCAATTTTTCCCTAACGCAAAAATAAATCAAATCTTAGTTCCCAAGTTTTTTATTTTTTTAAGTAATAACATCATAAAACAATACAAAGTGTTTAAAGTATGCCTGGATTTTTTTTGTAAAAGCAACTTTTTCTCTCGCTTTGTCATTCTCTATTTTTTTCCTTCAATAATGTTACATATCTTTTAAAAATACAATTTCTACAACCCCTAACTTGTGATTGGTTCAGGAAGAAAAGAAAAAAAATGCAAAAAAATAAAAATACATAATTAGTTCATATCATTTAAGAGTTATGGGGGTCCTAACTTTGAGAGTCCCAAACATTTTTATTTTTTTCTTTTTTGCATTTTTTTTTTCTATTCTTACACTACTTTTTATTTAATTCTTATTGCATAAGCCCTAAGTTTCACTAATTTATTTGACAAACATGTTTGACACCGTCCTTTTTCTTTTCTTATTGGTGTAAAGCGCATCAGCCGCTCCAAAGTTCGTTCGATCAAATGTGATATGACATTTGCGGTAGAGGCTGCATGGTGGGCAACGGTAACCAAGATAAACAAGATGAAGACAGTTGCTTAGGCAAAGTTTGAAAAGACTGTGTATTTTTTGATTTTTTATAAAATATGAATTGGATTTAGGTTAAGTTTGAAGTGATGTGTTAAAAAGGTAATGTGACTTAAATAAGATGATGTGACTTAAATAAGATAGTAACTTTTTAACTTTTTAAATTTTTTTTGAAGATGCCAAACTTGACCTTAGCTAAACCCACTACAATATTTAAATATTTTATTTAAAAATTAAGGCTCTCTTTGGTTGTATTTTGTAATCGTGATTTTACACTTTAATTTAAACATCATATTTGGTTAGAGTTCTCAAAACACATTTCTAAAATTCTGCACAAAACATTCTGTTTAAGGCGCGATTTTGGGATTTTTTTTTTTCAAATTTCTCCTAACCAGTCGTCCCATTGGTTGACCAGCTGGTTGACCAGAATTGTGCAATTTTTTTTATTCCGTGCAATTGACATATGTTAATTTTTATATATTCAAAAAAAATATTTTTCGAATTTTTAAATTTTTTTATATGTTTTAATAGAATTTTGAATTGTATATTTGGTTATGAATTGTAAGTTTTTGTATCAAACATCATATATAACATCAAAAATTCCTCACTCAATTCAAAACTTTTTTCAAAACTCTTCACCAAACAAATTTTTTATACTCAAATCACAATTTTAAAATTCACAAACTCAAAATATAATTCATATTCTCAAATCATATATACAAAACTCTACCAAACGTACCTTAAAGTTTTTTTTTAAAAAAAAAAAAAAAAAAATTATCACACAAAGCATTAATAGGCCAATTTTAGTCGTCAGGTACGTGTATGATGTCGACTTTTATTTTAATATAACTGTTATATAAATTTTTTTTAAAAAAAATAAACATGATGCGTAAAGATATAGAAAAGATGCTTGAATGAAATTTCTTGGAAGAGAGCCCATGATGACGTAAGACAAATATAACCGTTATTCCACTGTTAATGAGCAAAGTTAAAGCGAGGTGTTGCACTAAATTATTCATGTCATTATCGGGGGATCGTGGAACCCTCTTTCGTCGAGTTCCAAACATTTTCAGTGTTGCATAATGCCATGCTGTCCAATTGAATGCATCAGCGACCGACACATCTAGGAGTGTTTGCTGTTTGAATTTAGACGATTTATGGATCGATTTAAACCGGTTCGCATCTAAGTGGTTTAGGAAAAAGACAACTCGCAATCTCCTGCAGTGCAGCTTGCGGTTTGTGCAGATAGGGTTCGCAGATGTGCGGGCGATTACGAGCGGTTTGCGGATTTGACTTTTTTTTTAAAAAAATTATTTTTGAGCCTTATTTTTTTTCATTTTGTAAATATTTATTTTGGCCACTTTTCTTCCCATTTTCTAAAATGCTCCAACATTAATAATTAATGAATTAAAACTTATAAAATTGAAAATACAACAAAATCAATTCGTAACACAAACAAATCATTCAAAATCTTAAATCAAATCATAAACTAACACAAGTATATATTTCAAAATCCTAAACTATAACTCCATATTCATTAAGGAATTTAAAATTCTAAATCACACTTCATCCGAAACAAGTTCAGTTATGTAATAATAATAATATAATCAGTATTTATTCAGTTTCAGTTGATATAATACTATTAACAAATGTAATGCTAGAATAATTTCAAAAAATAAAAGGTGTTTTATTTTGGACAAAAATATCTAGGTAGGATATAGAAATGAAATCAATAGTTAAAATAAATAAATAAATAAAATGCAGGCGATTTCTTGCGGGTATGGGCTAAATCCGCAACCCGCAAAGATGTCATATTTCAAACCATAACCGCATATATTATATTTACAAAATTACCCATTTATATACAAATTGAATGAATTGAACGATTTTTACAAATCAAATAAACCGTTGCTCACCCCTAAACACATCCTCATCGTTTGACAAAATTAACAATTATCGCTCTCTCAAGTCCCAGTCTCGAGTCTCAAGTCAAGCTAGAAGTTATTCGATTACCGTGTTGCACAATTCCATACACGCAATCCACACAATTGTTACGTGTGTTTGCATAGGTACTATTTGGTTTTATTTTACTAGTCAATAAATGTTAAAACACAACTTTTAAAATAATCTAAATTATTCATATCATTATCAAACATAATTTTTAAAAAAATTTAAACACATCAATGATAAATACATTAGTAGGGTCATGGGGTCTTGAGAGGGTAATTTATACTTAAATTGGGCCGAGCTAGGATCGTGGGCCGTTCAGTGGGCCGTATTAAAAAGGATTAGAAGGGGTGCTTCTCTCAAGTGGTAGTCCGGTCCAAAGTAAACAGTTCGCCGCCGGAGTAAGTTGACGGACTTAGTCTGGTCGTCATGCCTCGGGGTAGCTCAGTCGTGCTGTTCAAAATCGAAGTATGTTGGACCTGCTCTAGGACCTAAGTAAAGGTTAGCTCGGTTCGGTTCTTCTATGGATAGCTCGGCCTAGCATGTGAAGCCGAGGTAGAAGAAAGGAAAGGCAGACCGAGGTAACAGTTAAACCGGTCGTGACTTGATTAGCCCGGCATGACAATGTTATTTTGGCCCTGATGTAGTTCGGCTATGGGGAAAAATCATCTCACTTGATTTAAGCAGTGAAGGGGGTGTTAAGAGAAACATTATCTTCCCGGAGTTTGAATCCTAGGAGGACACTACATGGAGGAGTAAGAGTCCTACCAGGATTGTGCCACGCGAAACCTATATAAGCTCACCAATATCACCTGTGGAGAGGTAATGCAACTTTGCTACTTGAATACATAGAGCTTTTGCCTATTTGTCTTGCTTACTGACTTAGGTATCGGAGAGGTTTCCGGCCCACACCCGCCGGGTAGCTCACGTTTGTATTTTTAGGTGGTAGAGCGACGTCGTACAGAGGAACGCAGACTTGATTAACAGGATTATACGAGAATGTATATTTCTTTCCCGTACAATTGGCGCCGTCTGTGGGAACTCAAACAAGAACAACCTCTTGGTCAAGCTTTTTCTCTCAAACATCAATGGCAAACAACGAAGAGTTAACTCAATCCGCCGTTGACGGACTAACTCCAGATGGGGGTGCAAGGCGCGAAGGCCTACCAGTGGTCACTCCCATGGCGAACCTGGAACCACAAAGACAAAATTCCAGGAAGGATGCAAGGGGACGAAGGCGGAATAACAGCCCCCATCTCTCTCGTTCGCAAAGCCCAGAAAGACAGCGACGAAGGATTGATCCTCAAACTTTGGAGGATCGCGTCAGGGAACAAGACGAATTAATACAGCAGATGGCGGTGGACATGGAATCCTTAAAGCGCCAAGTGAAAGGTAAAGAAGTGGCGACAGGAGAGGGGCGCAACAACAAGACGCCCCCTCGCCACTCAGAGGGTCGTAGTAGGAATTCTACACCCTCTCAAGCAGAGCAAGCCTCAGACAGCGACATGCAATCCAGATCTTCCAGGACTCGTCACTCCAGGTCTGAGAGGACGAGGTCTGAAAGGTCATACACTGAGGGAAGCACATATTGGCCCTCACACACGCACCAGACGAGGTCTAGACAGACAGAATTACCCAGATCGTCCGACCTACGATCCATGCTAGAAGAGAAGGCACGATGGAAGGAGGACACCAGGGCACGCGATCCACACAGGGTTCCTGCCTTACAGCGGTTGGCTCCTCGGACGCATGGAAGCATCGAGGTTGGAATGCCAATGTCGCGCCCGGCATACGAACCAACGGACAAGGCATTAGCGAGGCTGCAGACCTCACCATTCGTCCCAGCAATAGAGAACGCGCCCCTTCCGTCAGGCTTCCTACAACCCAAATTCACAACATATGAGGGGAAGACGGACCCCTACTCACACTTGAGCCACTTTCGCCAGGTCATGGCTGTATACCGGCGGAACGAGGCCTTGATGTGCATCTTATTCCCTTCAAGCCTTGGCGACCTTGGCTTGACTTGGTTTGAAAAGCTTCCAGAGGGCAGCATAGCCTCCTGGGCGCAACTAGCGGAGGCGTTTGTGACGCGATTCAGAACAAACACGAAAAACCCCGGAGATCGACGCCATTACTCTATCGACATGGGCGACAAGGAGACCCTGAGGTCATACAACAGTCGCTACTGGGAGACATTCAACCAGATTGGGGACTGCCCAACTAATCTCGCCATTGCGCAATATAAAAGAGGCCTTCCAGTCGAGAACAGACTAAGGGACTCTATCACCATGACACCGCCCCTAACCATGGAGGCCCTGATGGAGAGAGTGCATCAGCACATCAGGGTAGAAGAGGATGGCGCTCGTGCCAAAGCAAAATCTGGCGCGACCCAAATTTCAGAGAAGAAGACCTCAAAGAAAGGTCAATACGGTAGATCGCCAAAACCGAAACGGACGAGGCAGGCGAGACAACGGCGAGGACCAGGACAAGAAATGGTTGAGAGTCCGCACTGCCATAACCACGGTATTCAAGAAACCGATCTACCGTATACTTAGTGAGATTCGAGACGAGCCTTTCGTCAAGTGGCCAGCCAAGCTAGGCGAGGCCCAGAAGGACTATGATGACAGATCTAGGTGCACCTTCCACAAAGAAAAGGGGCACCGCACTGAGAATTGCACGCCATTACGGCAGCATCTGGAAGAGTTGGTGGCAGCAGGCCACCTAGACAAATACATAGAGGGAGGGGCACAGCCAGCTCCCCAGGATCACAATAACCCCAATAGGATGCCGATCGACGCCCCGCCCCAAGGCATCATCAACGTAATACATGGAGTCTTTGAACCTGAGTGTGTATGCGAGCTCAGAGGTTCAATCAAAAAGGCTGAGCACTTCAGAGAGGTGCTAAGTGCCCAACCGGTCGTCAAAAAGGGGAAGACAGACGCCACAAATGTCATGTCTTTTTCGGATAAAGACTTGGCAAGGATTTATTGCCCTCACAATGATGCCTTGGTCGTCACTCTCCGAGTCAAGGATTTTGACGTCAAACGGATTCTGATTGACCAAGGTAGTTCATGTGAAATCATGTACTATGAAACCTTCAAACAACTCAACTTGCAAGATAAAGACTTAGCGCCAGCCGTATCTCCCCTTATTGGATTCAACTCCATGCCAGAATGGCCCGTCGGCAAAATTATCCTCCCAGTCAGAGTAGGGAGTGTGACAAAACAAATGGAGTTCTGGGTGTTGAAGGTCCCCTCCACCTATAACATTATCTTGGGCAGAACATGGCTGCATGCCATGCACTCGGTGGCGTCCTCCTACCACCAAGTGAGGCGGTTCCCCAACGACACCGGAGTAATAAAAGAAGTTTATGGAGATCAGATCATGTCGAAGCAGTGCTTTGTCACGGTAAACGGCTGCCAAAGGATATGTTCATTCGATTGAAGAACCTGAGAGTAATGAATTATTCGCGGATGTCGGCAAAGCGGCTAGTCAGAAAGCAGTAGAGGACTTGGTGGAAGTCAGGATAGATGAGAGGAACCCGGATAAGTTCTTCTTACTTGGTTCATCGTTGTCCAGCACTGAGAGATTGGAAGTCTTGGAATTCCTGACCTCCAACATCGAAGTGTTCGCCTATACCCCATACGACATGCCAAGCATTGATCCAAACTTCATTTGCCACCAACTCAATGTCCACCCTTCTGCTAGGCCAATTCATTCAGCGCACCCGCAGATCGACACTCCATCACACCGAAATAGTGGCGAAGGAAGTAGGAAACCTGCTGGAGGCAGGGGCAATCAGAGAGGTGCACTACCCAAGATGGATCTCCAACACCGTTGTAGTACCAAAGAAGAATGGCAAGTGGCGTATCTGCGTCGACTACAAAACGGTCAACAAAGCGTGCCCAAAGGATAGCTTTCCTCTACCAAGGATAGATCAACTGGTAAACTTAACGGCAGGGCACAACCGACTTAGCTTTCTGGATGCATACAGAGGCTACCACCAAATCGCCATGCATGAACCAGACCAGGAGATCACATCCTTCACCACTCCAAGGGGACTCTACTGCTACAAAGTCATGCCCTTTGGCCTAAAGAACGCAGGGGCGACGTTCCAGAGAATGGTCACCAAGATGTTTGAGCCATTGTTAGGCAGAACAATGGAAGCTTACATCGATGATATGGCGGTCAAGAGCAAAGATGAGAATGACCATCTCAAGGACCTAGGTGAGATGTTCGAGATCCTGAAGAAGCATAAGTTACGCCTCAACGCGTCGAAGTGTGCATTCGGAGTAGGATCTGGCAAATTCCTAGGCTTCTTGGTGACCAACCGAGGTATAGAAGCGGACCCTTCTCAGATCAAAGCAATACAAGATCTGGAGAGGCCAAACTCAGTAAAGGAAGTGCAGCATCTCACTGGCATGGCAGTCGCACTCAATCAGTTCATAAGCCGGTCGTCGGATAGACTACGACCATTCTTCCACGCGCTGAAGGCTAAGTTTGAGTGGGACGAAGAATGCGACCAAGCTCTGGAAAGCTTGAAGGAGTACATGTCTTCTCCACCACTCCTTGTAACACCAATCCCTGGAGAAGAACTCTCCTTATATCTGGCAGTCTCGCAGCACGCAATCAGCGCAGTGTTGGTCCGTGCAGAAGGAATCCAGCATCTGCCCATCTACTATGTCAGCAAGACATTACTAGGCGCCGAAACAAGGTACTTGCCACTGGAGAAACTGGCATTGGCCTTAATGATGGCCTCCAGAAAGTTGTCACATTACTTTCACGCCCACACCATAGTTGTTCTCACAGCCTTTCCATTAAAGGCTTTATTTGAAAGGGCGAACTTTTCTGGGCGAATTCTGAAGTGGGCAGTAGAGTTGGGACAATACGACATCAAGTTCCAACCCAGGACTGCAATAAAAGCTCAAGCATTGGCGGATTTTGTCGCAGAGTTCACTCCTGGAGGTCATCACATCTGCCCAGTCGACCTGACTGAAACGGCCGAACTAGGGATGGAAGTTGACGTCGGAATAACGCAACCCTTAGTACTGATTACTCATTCAAGTCCCAAGGTAGACCAGAGTATAGAAAGGAAGGAAGAAGCGAACCATGCTACAACAAGTCAGGACTCACCGACAAATAAAGACTTGGTGCAAACAGCAAGCATGGACTCTAAAGAAGCCGCCAGCAACATAGAAGATCCCAAAGCATCATCTGACCCCTCCACCTGCTGGAAGTTGTTCGTTGGAGAGATGTGGAAACTCTTCGTGGATGGAGCATCCAACCGACATGGAGCAGGACTTGGCATAGTCCTCATCTCTCCAGACGGCCTAGTAGTGGAGCAGGCCATCAACCTTGGCTTCCCAGCTTCAAACAACGAAGCAGAGTATGAAGCACTTCTGGCAGGTCTCAAGTCAGCATTCTACATGAAGGCCACCGAGCTAATGGTCTACAGTGACTCACAGCTGGTGGTAAACCAAATATCGGGCGACTACGAGGCAAAGGATGATAGAATGGCCAAGTACCAAGAACTGGTCAGAACGGAGATAAAGAAGTTTGAAGTGGTGAGAATAGAACAGATCGGCAAGGAGGAAAACAGCAAAGCAGATGAACTTGCAGGCTTCGCCTCAATGGCAGATACCTCCATACCTCACCTACTACTAATCGACTACCTGCCTAGACCAAGCATTGAAGACCCAGAAGCAGAAGAGGTATGTTGTGCAGAGTTAGGCCCTTCCTGGATGGATCCCATCATACTATTCCTGAAAGATGGCACCTTACCAGAAGACAAGAAAGAAGCCAACAGAATAAGAGCAAAGTCATAACGATTTTGGCTCTCCCCATCCTTAGCATTGTATAAGAAGTCGTTTTCAGGACCTTACTTGAAGTGTGTTCACCCTAGCAAAGTGGAAGCATTCCTATTCGAAATACACGAGGGTGTTTGCAACAGCCATCAATGAGGAAGATCATTAGCATACAGAGCAATCTCGCAAGGATACTGGTGGCCATACATGCAAGCGGATTCGGAGAAGTACGTTAAAAAGTGCGAAAAGTGTCAAAAGTTCGCACACCAAGTACACTAACCTGCCCGAGAACTTCTACCTTTGACTAGTCCATGGCCCTTCGCAATGTGGGGATTGGACATAGTAGGCCCACTTCCAACAGCGCCAGGTAACAGGAAGTTCTTTCTTGCCGCAACTGACTACTTCACAAAGTGGGTAGAAGCAGAAGCCTTAGCGTCAATCAAGGAGAAAGATGTAAAGAAGTTCATCTGGAAGAATATTATCACTCGCTTTGGCATACCGAAGGCACTGATCTCAAACAACGGCACTCAATTTGACGGCAGAATTTTCAGAAGCTTTTGTGAAGAGTACAAGATAGAGTTCTACAATTCCACACCGGCATATCCCCAAGCAAATAGACAGGCAGAGGCGTCAAATAAGGTAGTCTTGGATGGATTGAAGAAAAGATTAGAGCGAGCCAAAGGCAAGTGGGCAGAAGAGCTCCCCCCATGTTTTATGGGCTTACCGCACCACGCCTCGACGGTCGACAGGAGAAACACCATTCTCCTTAGCTTATGGCATGGAAGCAGTCATCCCATTAGAAGTTGGCCTCCCCACAATCCGAAGTGAAAACTTTGATCCAGACTTAAATGGCAAAGCCATAGCATTGGAGCTTGACCTTGCGGAAGAAAGAAGAGACAGAGCATTGGTTCACATCGCCTCCTACCAACAAGAGTTGTCCAGAAAGTATAACAAAACAGTACATCCAAGGCAATTCAAGATCGGGGATTGGGTGTTGCGCAAAGTAATGGGAAACACCTTAGTTCCAGGGGATGGCAAATTGGGACCTAATTGGGAATGACCTTACAAAGTGGTCAGATTAGCAGGCAAAGGGGCATACCACTTGGAAAATGAGGACGGCAAAGCAATTCCCAGGCCATGGAACACTGCAAATCTCAAGTTGTTTTATTTCTAGCTTTTTTTTCTCTTTAAATATGTGTAATTTTTTATTTCATCAATAAAACAAATCGATTCTTTTTTAGCATAATTGTTTTCAGTAAGAAAGTAGCTTTAGTAAGAAGCATAGCATTGTAAACATAGTTGGCCGGATTAAACCAACTATGACCCCGCCTAAGCCCAGGATAAGGATCCAGGCTGCAGGACGTTTGGTCGGAATAACCAAACACTATATTCTAAGTTGGCTGAAAAAACCAACTTAGAGGTTGGCTGGATTAAACCAACACCCCTCCTAAGCCCAAGATAAGGATCCAGGCTGCAGGACGTTTGGTCGGAATAACCAAACACTATATTCTAAGTTGGCTGGAAAAACCAACTTAGTGGTTGGCTGGATTAAACCAACTCTTTGTGCTCCTCAGCCGAAGTATGGGTATGGCTGAAGAGTGGTTGGCTGGATTAAACCAACACTTGTTACTCTTCAGCCGAAGTATGGGTATGGCTGAAGAGTGGTTGGCTGGATTAAACCAACACTTGTTACTCTTCAGCCGAAGTATGGGTATGGCTGAAGAGTGGTTGGCTGGATTAAACCAACTCTTTGTGCTCTTCAGCCGAAGTATGGGTATGGCTGAAGAGTGGTTGGCAGGATTAAACCAACACTTGTTACTCTTCAGCCGAAGTATGGGAATGGCTGAAGAGTGGTTGGCTGGATTAAACCAACACTTGTTACTCTTCAGCCGAAGTATGGGTATGGCTGAAGAGTGGTTGGCTGGATTAAACTAACACTAGATACTCTTCAGCCGAAGTAGTTATATCGGTTGAAGAGAGGTTGGCCGAACTAAACCAACATTGGCTACTCTTCAGCCGAAGTATTTATATCGGTTGAAGAGTGGTTGGCTAGTAAGTTGGATAGATAAACCGAAATCACAGTTGAGCAAATGAGTTCATGGAAAATTCATTACAAATGCAAGCATACATACACAAAACTGGAATCAGAGTTAAAGAAGATTTTTTCATTGACGAAACAAGCAAGTACAATTAGGGGGCCGTAGCCTGGTTACAAAGTTTAGACAACAGAAAGAAAGAAAAGAAAGAAAACATCAGCGTAGAAGTGCGTCAAGTTCAACATCAAATTCATCCTCGGCATTCGCCTGGAGTCCGGCGTCAGCTGGGAGCACGGTTTGGGCTGGGAGCTCGGTTTCGGCTTGAACCTCCGTCCTAGTTGGCTGCGTTTTGTCAGTCAGAAGCTCGTCAGTACGGTCTTCAATGACCGGCTCCAGCCGAACTGATTGGTTGCTGGGTTGTTCATTAATAACAGAAGTAGGAGTTGGCTCATCTGAATCAGAATCATCATCATCATCATCTTCATCAGACCCTTCCAAAAATTGTCTTTGAAGATCGGCGGCATACTGCGACAGTGAAGCCGGAATGGAGTACGGTGGAGCATTGTAGACCTCATGTCGGGCGTACAACCGAGCTGCTCCACCGCAGTCCTCCAGCCACATTTGAAAAATAAATCTTTTGCTGCGTCGCACTGAAAGGTATAGGCGTCTTCGGCCTTCTTCATCTCCCCCTTGAGCTGGTTTATCTCGGCATCTTTTTTCTTCTCAATCTTTGCCAAGATGCGCAGATATTTGTCTTTTGCCTTGTTGGCAACCTTCTGCTTCTCGACTTCGACCGAATTAGCTATCTCGGTCAGCCGACCATTCTCTGCTTGTAGTTCGGCCATTTGTTTTTTGATCTCTTCTAGCTCGGCTGTTTTTAGTTCGGCCTCAGCCATGGCATCTCTTGTATTCCTCCTAAGCTCCATGATCCTCCTGTACGTAACTTGATTTTTCTGGATGGCCTGCAAAGAAGAAGTAACGTTAGCCGGATTGAAAGTTGGGAAAAATTACATAGAAGGTAGAAGCTGCTTACCAGGATCATGGACTTAGTGGAAGCCCGGATTGACTTTAGCTCGGTATTGAGTTGTTTGTAGTGGTGCTCCATATCTTTTGGAAGGCACACACTTTTGGCTAGGTTAAAAGCCATTAAGTGGTCCTTATCTGAGACAACCGAATCAGAATCGGTGATGTCTCGGTTGTTGAAGGACAGAGTGGGAGCCCATTTGGAAGAGGTAGTTCGGTCTGATTGCTCCGGTTGGGGGCTTGGATGAATGCTTGGGGGAGGACTTGGTAGCAGAATGGTCTCGTCCTCATCAACAAGACGTGGCTCGGTTTGGCTAGTCCAGGCACGCTTGGTTCGGCGAGAAGAAGATGGCTGCTGGGATGGAAGGGCCACCACGGTCTCGGTGGTTTGACCGGTTGGCTGGACGTTGGCTGGAGTGGTTGCGGTCAGAAGGGCCTTCAGCCTGCTCTTCTTTGCCATCTCTTGTTCGGCAGTGAGAGGCACTAGGTTGATTTGGGGCAAGGTGGGGTCCGGCTCTGGCGCGTCTTCTAGAAGAAAGTCGGTCACTCTTGCTTTTCGTCGACCAGAGTATCTGTACGTCGGCTCAAATTTGAGAAGTTTAGCCCAACTTCTCTCTTGAACGCGTAGTGCGGCGCGGAGGATACCAAGATTGGGGTGGCTGTACAATGAGTATAGATGGGCTGAGTCTGCATGGAAAAAACAACTGTTAGTCCGGTCGAAAATTGGAAACTGAAGTAAAAAAGAAGAGTGCAAGAAAAACCGAAGTAAGTTTACTAGGGATTCCTTTGTTCCAGTTTATACTTCGGCCTGGGATCTGGGCTTGGTGGTCCTCAAAATTCCCAGAAACCCAGAAGAAGTCGTCGTCGTTCAGATCTTTATCCGGCGTATCTTTTATTATTTTTTCTCTACGACGGCGTATCCTAAGGTAGTATACCCACCCATCTTCTTTGGACCCTAAAGAATATTGATGGAGTATTTCGGCTAGACTAAGGTTCAAGCCGGTTTGGCGGTTTAGTTCAGCGATGCCCATTATTATACGGTAAGAGTTGGTGGAAAGTTGGGTGGGGCAAAGCCTGGTCTGCCTAAGGAACTTGCAAATTAATGGTTGGACCGGGAATCTTAGTCCGATCTCAATTATTGAAAGAAGGGTAAAAGGTACAAAACCGGGGTTTCCCCAAGGTACAATATCTGGTTTGGCTAGGGTTAAGTTTACATCGACGGGAATGTTGTAATCTTTTCGAAATTCGGCTAGGCCTCATGGGGTTTCTACCAAAAATCTGTACTTCCCCATTTATGGTATAAGTTATAAATAAATTAGCTCGGGTAGAGAAGATGTGCTCAGGAGCTCGGTTGAGTGCACAGAGGGAGTGCCTGGGCAACCTAAGTCTGCAAAGTGGAAAACAAAGGGTTAAGCATAGATCAGTGGACCGTGCTACAAAAATAAAGCAAGAAAAGAAGTTGGGGCAGCTACATGATCTACCTCGGTTTCTAAATTGGGCTTGTTATTCCGGTTCTGCAGGATGTTTGGGATCTCGGTTCTGCTTATGGTTTTGCTACTCCTATTAAGCATCTAGGGGCAGCTCTCTGAGTTCGATTTAGGAATTGAGAAAGCTGGCTTAGCTCTCCAAAGCTTAGCTCGGTCGAGGGCCAGTATTTCTAGTGCAAGTGTGTTTTTATTTCGGCTAATGAGTCAGTTAGTGGCCTATTGGAACTACTGTGATGTATACCAAGTGCTAGTTCGGTTCCAGTCTGTCTACGTCTTATATAGCAAAAACAGTTTCCTAGTTCGGTTGGATGTGTTCTATGGATCAAAAGAGTGTTCTACTAGCTATTAGCTGATATTCAAGAGGTTCTTACAAAGCCCCTTCCAGAAACAAAGCTAAGTATGAAAAGTGTTTTGCAAAAACATCAAACAAACTACAACAAATTGAATGAAAAGAGAAACAGAATCACGATGCTTACCTGGTAAAAAGGAAATAGAATGTGATGGAAGCAAAATGCAGCAAGGACACAAGCTTCAGAGGTGCAAGAACAGCAAAGAACTGAAAGAGAGAGAAAGCACGAAATGAAGAGTAGAAAGGTAAATCGAGCAAATGAGGGGATTGTTTTGTGTAGGAGGAGGAAAGGCGAGAACTGTTCAAAAATTGCGGAGTACGAGGCGGTTTACCGTGGAAGTCCAATCGAGGTCGCCACGTGTCACCGAATCTTGAACGATTCATCTGCTGGGTTTGAAGAGACGTTTTGACCGGACGTTCTCAGCTCGGCTTAAAGTTAGCTCGGCTGGATAAGCTAAATGGTTTTTAGCTCGACTGGAGAAGCTACAAGGTTTTCAGCTCGGCCGGGATAGCTATAGGTTTGTAGCTCGGTTGGAAAGATTTACAAATTCTAGCTCGGCTGTATTGGTAGGTCGATTTGAAGACAGGTAATCCCTATCATGCTTTGCAGATGGAATTAAGGGGCAATTGAGAGGGTAATTTATACTTAAATTGGGCCGAGCTAGGATCGTGAGCCGTTTAGTGGGCCGTATTAAAAAGGATTAGAAGGGGTGCTTCTCTCAAGTGGTTGTCCGGTCCAAAGTAAACAGCTTCACGGAGTAAGTTGGATGACTTAGTCCTGTCGTCATGCTCGGTAGTTTCTCGTCTTTGTTCGTAATCAAGTATGTTGGACCTGCTCTAGGACCTAAAAGGTTAGCTCGGTTCGGTTCTTCTATGGATAGCTCGGCCTAGCATGTGAAGCCGAGGTAGAAGAAAGGAAAGGCAGACCGAAGTAACAGTTAGACCAGTCGTGACTTGATTAGCCCGGCATGATAATGTTATTTTGGCCCTGATGTAGTTCGGCTATGGGAAAAAACCATCTCACTTGGTTTAAGCAGTGAGGGGGGTGTTAAGAGAAACATTATCTTCCCGGAGTTTGAATCCTAGGAGGACTCTACATGGAGGAGTAAGAGTCCTACCAGGATTGTGCCACGCGAAACTTATATAAGCTCACCAATATCACCTGTGGAGAGGTAATGCAACTTTGCTACTTGAATACATAGAGCTTTTGCCTATTTGTCTTGCTTACTGACTTAGGCATCGGAGAGGTTTCCGGCCCACACCCGCCGGGTAGCTCACGTTTGTATTTTCAGGTGGTAGAGCGACGTCGTACAGAGGAACGCAGACTTAATTAACAGGATTATACGAGAAGGTATATTTCTTTCCCGTACAGGTCCTCCTTTGTGGAGGGTCTCAAACATTTTCCTTTACTATTTTTTCTTGTTAAAAAATAATACAATATACATCAATTAGTATATTAACTAGTGTACTAATTAATGATGTGGCATAATTTAATATGTTTTTGATATTTATAATTTGTATAATGAGTCGAATCAAAAATAATGTCATAACTACTATTGATACACTAGTTAGTACACTAATTGGTGCATGTAACACAATCATTTGTTAAATAAGTTTAAAAAAATTCACTATTAAAAAAAAAAGTTAAAATATTTATTTATCACCAGTTAAAAAAATAAAATATCTAAGTAATTTTTTTTATTCAAAATTTTTCCTCGAAGGATACAGCTTCACCTGATATTTGTTTTATTGCATAATCTTGACGCACGATGAAGGAGTACGTTAAAAGAATTGTTATTAGTGAAAAAAAAATAAGATTCATAATTCTGTATTAAAATATAAGAAATAATAAAAGACATGATATTTTTTATTAAAAAAATACAGGACATGATATCATATATATATAAGTAGTGTTTTTTTTTTCTTAACAATTCTGAAAGGAGAGAAAAATGTAATTTTACATGTGTGGTTGGTCTTATTCAAAAACTTCAAGATCCCTTGCTTCAAAATTTTCAAAATCTTTTCACATATAGTGGCATCATCATATAATACATGTATTCCACATCACGTACTTTCATTATAATTTTTAACAAGTTATTTTTAAAAGAAAAAAATTGCCACACAAATAATTTTTTTTTACAAATTGATGTAGCATTGAATTGACTATTCTCTGTAATAATTTTTTATGTAATAATCTTTCAATTGTAGGTCAAGAATCGTTTAAACCCCAAAACATTAGATAATTTCTGCCAAAACACAATCAATTATATAAGTGATTTAAGGGTGGTTTAAATACTATTGCAAGATTAATAAAAAAATAAATAAAATAATCCCAGTCCGTATTAAATGGTTAAAGTCAGAAATATAAAACAGAATCAATTTATATAATAGATTCTCAGCAATTTATTTGAAAAATTTGTAAGATTTTTTTTTTTTTTTTTGGTGTGTGTGTGTGGAGGGAAGCCAATTTTTCCGAAGTCACCGTACTGTCGGTGAAGGTTTCTTCTATAAATTAAACACGTATAGACACATCTTTATCTACTAGTAACTCTCTTTTTCTTAGTTGATTCTGCCTTCATTGTGTTATTAAGAATCTACCATCTTCTATCCGTGTTCTTTTTTCTTTGTTCTTTTTCATTCTTTCCAATAACCATGTCTACCATAATGCAAGCAAACATGCCAGTCACCTCTCTCAGTATATCCATCAAGAGATGGCACTTAGCCTTTGCAACTATCTACTGTTCAAGAGCCTTCAAACAAATCCTAGCAAACAAGCACACCAAATACCAACGTTCACCATCCTACACTGTCCTCAATGTCAACCTGGACCCACCCAACTCCTTCAAGATTGATCAAAACAGCCTCACACAGCTCACGAAGCAAAAGAATTCAGAACAGCTTGCTCAACTTGGAGGACTTGAAGGCATAACTTTGGCTCTTGAAACTGACTTGGAAAATGGGATTTGTTGTGACGATGAGGACATTGCGTGTAGACATGAAGCTTTTGGCTCAAACACTTATTGCAAGCCACCCACAAAGAGCTTGTTTCATTTTGTGTGGGAGGCTTTGAAGGACCCAACCATTCTCATCCTTTTAGTTTGTGCTGCAATGTCTCTTGGTTTTGGCATCAAACAACATGGCCCAAAAGAGGGGTGGTATGATGGTGGAAGCATATTTATTGCTGTCTTTCTCGTCATCACTGTCTCGGCCGGAAGCAACTTCAAACAGAACAGGCGGTTTGACAAATTATCTGAAGCGAGCGATAATGTCCAGGTTGATGTTGTGAGAGGAGGGAGAAGGCAACAGGTTTCAGTTTTTCAAATTGTGGTGGGAGATGTGGTTTTCTTGAAGATCGGAGACCGAGTTCCTGCTGATGGGTTGTTCATAGATGGGCAGTCGTTTGAAGTCGATGAATCGAGCATGACAGGGGAAAGTGATCTTGTAGAAGTGAATCAAAGCATCAATCCATTCTTGTTCTCTGGAACCAAGGTAATGCTGGAATTAATTTAGAATTTAGTAATTAAATCAAATACGTTAAAAAAAATTCAATTCTTGTATTAGAGTCTTTAAAAGTTTAGTCACAAGGGTGTGTTCAAAGTAGACCTCTATGTACAGGGCGGACCGGGCCAAGACAAACAAAACTTGTGTTCTGGGCCACAAAAAATTGGCCCAAAATAAGGCTCCCAATTTTACAGGGGATTCTATTTGTACTCAAAAAATCATAAAATTCATCTAATTTCTCAATATACTCTATAAATTATTTAGGATTATAATTTACTCTCAATACACCCTACGTTTTTATCTAAAAATTATTATTTTCGATAAAAGGACTCAATTTTATAAATTCACTAAGACCTCATAATACTCAAGGTCGGGCCTGTGTATATAAAGAGATACGTGGTCATTTTTTTGATGTATAAAGAAGTAGAACAAAATTTGAAAAATAAAGAAGACAAATTGCTTGTACAGAATTAGTAATTATTTTCAACAGGTAGCTGATGGGTTTGCTCGAATGCTTGTCGCTTCAGTTGGAACCAACACCACATGGGGTAAGATGATGATCAAAATCAGCCACAATTCCAGCGAGGAAACGCCATTACAGACCCGTCTCAACAAGCTGGCCTCAGCAATCGGCAAGGTTGGTTTGGCAGTGGCTTTCCTAGTTCTCTCAGTGCTCTTGTTTCGCTACTTTACTGGGAAAACAAAAAATGGTAGTGGCAAAACAGAGTTCAACGGAAGCAAGACAAAAGTCGATGATGTGATCAATGCCATGGTCAGAATGATTACTGCTGCGATCACCATTATAGTCGTCGCGATTCCTGAAGGCTTGCCATTGGCTGTCACGCTTACTCTCGCGTATTCGATGAAGAGAATGATGGCTGATCAAGCCATGGTTCGAAAGCTCTCTGCTTGCGAAACAATGGGCTCTGCCACTACTATATGTACTGACAAAACAGGCACACTTACACTAAATCAAATGACAGTCGCAAAGTTTTGGCTAGGCCAAGATTGCATAGAAGGAAGAGGTTCAAGCACCTCAATTGCAGCCAATGTTCTTGAATTGCTTTGCCAAGGAGTAGCCTTGAACACAACTGGCAGTGTCTACAAGTCCACTTCAGGATCCGAATTTGAGTTCTCAGGTAGTCCCACCGAAAAAGCAATTCTTTCTTGGGGAGTCCTAGAATTGAACATGGACGTGGCAGTTTTGAAAAATAATTGTATGGTTCTCCATGTTGAGGCCTTCAATTCGGAGAAGAAACGAAGCGGGGTTTTAATGAAAAGAAAATTTGACAACACAGTCCATGTGCACTGGAAAGGGGCTGCAGAAATGGTACTCGCGATGTGCTCTCATTACTATGATTGTTCTGGAAACATGAAAGTTCTGGGTGATAGTGAAAGAATGAGATTTAATCAAATAATTCAAGGCATGGCAGCTAATAGTCTCCGGTGCATCTCTTTTGCTCATAAGAAAATCTCAGAAGCAGAACATGCAGGACAAGATGATCAGAAACTAAGTGAAACCTGCTTAGCCCTATTGGGGATGGTGGGTCTGAAAGACCCATGTCGACCTGGTGTGAAGAAAGCTGTGGAAGATTGTCAATTAGCTGGAGTAAGCGTCAAAATGATCACCGGCGACAATATTTTCACTGCAAGAGCAATTGCCACCGAATGTGGGATACTCAGGCCAAATCAGGACATAGGTAATGAAGCAGTAATAGAAGGTGTGAAATTTCAAAACTACACACCTGAAGAGCGAATGGAAAGAGTTGAAAAAATTTGTGTGATGGCCAGATCTTCCCCCTTGGACAAGCTTCTAATGGTGCAATGCTTGAAACAAAAAGGTCATGTTGTCGCGGTCACTGGGGATGGCATGAATGATGCACCGGCCTTGAAGGAAACAGACATAGGCCTTTCTATGGGGATTCAGGGGACTGAAGTGGCGAAAGAGAGCTCGGACATTGTCATATTGGATGATAACTTCGCTTCTGTCACCACGGTCTTGTGTTGGGGTAGATGTGTTTATAACAACATCCAAAAATTCATCCAGTTTCAACTCACTGTGAATGTAGCTGCACTTGTCATCAATTTTGTGGCAGTTGTTTCAGCCGGCGAAGTCCCTCTGACCGCAGTCCAGCTTCTGTGGGTGAATTTGATCATGGACACATTAGGTGCTCTGGCTCTAGCCACGGAGAAGCCCACAAAGGAGCTCATGACAAAGCCACCGGCGGGTCGAACCGAGCCACTTATCACCAACATCATGTGGAGGAACCTGCTAGCTCAAGCTCTGTACCAAATAGCAGTCCTACTGGCCTTGCAGTTCAGAGGCGAATCGATATTTGGGGTGAATCAGAGTGTGAACAATACTTTGATCTTCAATACTTTTGTGCTTTGCCAAGTCTTCAATGAATTCAATGCACGAAAGCTCGAGAAGAAGGATGTGTTTGAAGGGATATTGAGGAACAGGTTGTTTGTGGGGATCATTGGGATAACCATTGTTCTTCAAGTGGTGATGGTGGAGTTTCTGAAGAAGTTTGCAGGTACAGACAGGTTGAGCTGGGAGCAATGGGGAGTGTGTGTTGGAATTGCTTCTGTGTCTTGGCCCATTGGTTGGGTTTTCAAGTGCATTCCTGTTCCAGAGAAGCCATTTTTCTGCTATCTCAAATGGCAGACTTGAAATACATTTGCAAATAATCAGCTGGAGATTTCAGTACTTAATTTGTAAAATGTGTACCTAGTTTTCTATCAAAAAATTAAAATATTTATAGAAAAGCACTGTTGATTATCCGAGCAGACGGTTACTGCTTGATATTCAAACTCTGGTTGTATTTAACTATATGTTGACATGTACCAGATAAGAATCTTTTGTTTAGCTCTTAAACATAAACTGTTCTATTTTATGTGTCTAATACTCTGTATGGCTACAGATTCTCAAATTCAAGTCTTAACACTGTTTTCTTTCAGACCAAATTTGTGTTTTCCAAAAAATGAAAACAGAAGACAAAAACACAGCCAAACAGGCCCTAAATACTTTCTGTGCACCATTGACCCCGACCCCAACCCCAAAAAAGAGGGCAGCCAAATGTATGAGGTGCACGCCATTGTGGGATCTAGCCTAGGACTACCACAATCCCAAAAAAATAAAAATAAAAATAAAAATGGAGGAAGTCTATTAAAATGCACCACACAATAAAATGTTTTCCAATTTTAAAAACCCAATCACAATATGGTACAGAATGCACACCGAGTAGTGTGCAATTTCAAGCTGCCATGTTGGAGCTCTGATTACAAGTTGAGGATGAGCCTTTGTGTCACTGTACCAGTGCTCCTCATATGACTTATTAGAGAGTTGGACAATCTTTACAACATCTGAACAATCACAAATTGGATATAATAGAGTTTCAGTTTCTCCCAAACAGAAGTGCCATTATTTATTGACACGCCAAATCCATCTAAGCAGCCACGGGTTGAGGAACTTTGCCATTGTCACTGGGAACCAAACTGTCGTAGTATTCGACCAACACTTCCCAACCACCCGGGCACATAAATCCATCCGGAGGATTTTCCTTGTTCTTTGCAAGTGTTCGCATCTGAAAAATTCAAGTGAACAATTAGATCAGCTAGACCTCGCATGAATACAAACATGATGCACTTCTTTTCTAGTTCAGTTATATTCATTCATTAAAACGGAATGAATTTCCCTCCAGCTTCTTGGGAGTGGGGTGAAGTTGTTGCCTAGCCTCTTGGGTTGTGAGAGGTTTATTTCCATCTAGGAAATCTTTTTTTTTTTTTTTTTTTAAATTCTCATAGTTCTCTTCCTTTTTTCTTTTTAATACCTATTTTAGCCAACTATCAGATAAAAATGAAAAGTTTGCACTGCTTCTTTGAGAAAAGGTACCTTGGTGCCTGAAATGAAGACGAAATCCTGAGGCCTTGCAGGATCAAAAAATGCCATCTTACCCTGAGTCTTATCGTATGCAGCCACCTGCAGTTGCGCATAATAATAATGAACAATTGGGGTCGTATCATACCAATTTAAAGGACGCGCAATATGAAGGAGATCGTAACAGAGAGAATAGCTTGTATACCTTGAAAGGGAGGATGTTTAGCCTCTCCAGTCCAGGAGCCATGCTCAGCACCTTCTTTCCATGGTCGGCATCGTATAAATCTCTTTTCTCAACTGGATGGCTCATGCCAGCCGGGTCCCGCCCAACAATGTAGAAGTTGGCCCCTGCATTAATCCGAGCCTTGGCATGCCACTGCACCTCAGTAGGACCAGCATAGTGCATTGGTGATGGGAATATAGAAACCACAGTAGTCTCCGGATCAAGAACCCCATCTTCGAGTACCTGATGAAACAGAAAAATTCTTAAGCAAAATCAATAACAGCAAAATGTCAGCCGAGTTGATACAAAATTAATAATAACTTTAAAAAAATTACGAACCTTTTCGTGCTGCTTCATTCGCCAACTAAGAGGAACATCATCGGCTTTTGTGTAGCCTCCCAATGGATGAAGCAAGAGGACAGGGTTCTTGTATCCCATCTCAAGAAGTCGACGACGTGTATCTGTCATGAGCAAAGCATGGCCATTGTGCACGGGATTCCTGAGCTGGAAAGCAAACACAGCGTCGGCATTACGCCTTGTGAATTCCTCACGGAGTTCTGCAGGGGACAGTCGGAATCGATCAAGACCATCATGGTACTTGATTGGCTCTATAACCTCCAAATCGCCCCCGATGAGCCAGTTTCCAGAATTGGTTACTGCTTCCTCGACATAAGGTAAACCAGGGGCAGTTGTACCCCAAGTTCTTGCTATTCGTTCTTCTTTGTTATGCTTGTAGATCTCAATGCTACAAAATCCATTGCAAAAACATGTAAGAAACTTTTGGCAATACCATTGGATTAAGCAATTAAGAACTAAATAAATTATGATTTATCTGAGCAATAAAAATTAAGAATAGGAAACTTTTGGGTAAGAATGAGATCATTTCCAAGTGATTCATATGAGAAGTTATTGGTTGATCTTTGGGTACCGTCCCGTAGTGTCCCAATAGTGTGTGATTGATCGAGAGGGTGGAACCCTGAATTTGTGTTGGGTGATTAAGAAACATGAGAAAATATGGTGGATTGTGATTGAGGTGGGACATGGCCACATAACGCTGCAAAGACCAACCAATAATTTTTCGATCCATACATCTAAATTTCTGACTCTTACACCATCTGCCAGAAATGTGGGGTCTTTAGAAAAATTATAAAGAAAGCAAAAATCTCACTATCTTCTCTGATATACTCAATGAGGATTAGATTATGGAATACCAAACATCCGTAAAAACATGTTCTTAATTCTTTTTTTAGAAAATGTTATAGGCTCCAAATTTTTTACCAAATAAATGACCAAGTATCTCAAATGAGTATAAACCCCACACCCATGTGAGACATTTTGTTATTTATTTAATAAAAAATTTAATATTTATAACATTATCTTTATTTTTTTCAATTTTAAATTATATGACATGGAATCCAATTAAATCAATAATTCGGTAACCACCGACATAAGACCAAAAACTGAAAATGATAGTGAAACAATCAAATATTAACATCAGCAACAGTTTTCACACCTTTTTCATGTCCTTCATAATCCGTGATCGATAACAAAGTTTGCCCGACAAACAAGGAGACAAGAATTAGAGATAATCCAAACTTTACAACTGCTACTCGACCTTTATGACTCTATTATTGACTCTTCAATACTTATCAATCTTCAATATTTGTGACTAATACAACAATTTAACATAAGAAAATGTTGAAGGAAACAAGAAAATCAACAATACCCAAAAAAAAATCTATAATCACAATTATTAACTTTAAATCTATATATATTTAAGATGAGATAAATTTCATAGCAAAATTTCATTGTAAATGGTATTTTTGAATTTTCTACTTCATGAAACTTTCTAAATTTTACACTAAAAAATTTAAGATAAATTACACTTTGTACCAAATCACATTTTGTCCTCTCCCTTCCATTTGTGTTTTATCACCAGTCAACTGCTAATTTGCCCCTCCCTCCATTTTTTGTCAATCTATATAGTCGGTCTGGACAAGGGGCTTTGACTGCCAATATTGAAAGGTGAGTGAGCAAAGAAAGGGTTGGTATAAAATGTAGGGGTGCGAAAAGTAATTTATCAAAACAATAATGTTTGGAAGCAATTCTAATGGTGGGTCCCACGTATTGATATGATGTTTTGACATATTTTTTTTTTTTTCTTTTTCTTTTTTGAAAAATAGTTATGCATTAAAAATTATAATGATAGAGACCACTAATTTTAGAGTTTTAAAAATATTACTAGTGACATGACACTTAATAAATAAATAAAAAAATACAACACCAAAACTAAAATATCAAATCATTTATAGTGGGACCCACTATCACATCATTAGTGGTAGCACTAATTAATGCTCTCACTCATTTTTCACATTAAAAATGGTGCTCTAATAGAGCCATTACCGATATGACAGTGGACTCCACTTGCTGCCTATACCTATGCTTTTTCTTTTTTTTTAATATTTCCAATACTATTAGTAGTCTTTTTTTTTGTGATAGAAATCATTATTGCTCTTTTTTTGATTTGACGCTTCACTACAGCTCATGTTAACATAAGCTCTAGTATTAGAGCTCCCTATCACTATCCTTCATCAAAATTCAATTTTTTACAATTTAACCCATGATCTGCATTACCTAAATTTCACATATTTTAATTTTTCAACCCAATCTGACCCAAAAGATTAGCATAATTCACATTATAACACAGCCAAGCCACAACAAACTCATCACATTATAACAAAGCATCATGCATAAGAAAACAAAAAAAATAATAATATATGATATTCTGAAATCCAACAGCACTGTCATTATAATAATTGCAATTATGTGACTAACAAAAGCATATAAAAATCAGATATAAAATGACTAAAATACCCTTACTTGCTAAGAATCGCTACCGGGTTGTCGCCGGAGTCAACCAGAGCGACGGCGGAGGACTCGCCAATCCGACTCTTCTGGGAGTCGGTGATGGCGAGCACGATCGGCACCGACATGTTGACGACGGAGCCGTCGTCGAGTCGGAGCAGATTGAAATGAAGAGTTTGGAGGAACTCGGATTCTCTCATGAATCCTCGGAGCGGGCTAGCCCAGCCTTCGCTGAGCACGTGAACCCATTGGAGATCGATCCGAGACAGCTTGATTCTCGGCATCGAAAGGGCTTGTCTCTTCTTCTCGTCCCTCTGGGACTCCTCGACGACGAGCTCCACAAGTTTTCCGCCATCCGGGTTGATCAACCCGCAAGAAATTCGGATCTTCGTCGTTTTGGGATTTGAATGGAGAGAGAGAGGGAGTTTGAGGGGTGTGGAGAAATGGGTTTTGGGAAAGGAGAGAGATTGGTATGGGGTTTTGATGAAAAAGGCCGCCATTGATGCCATTGGAGGTGGAGACTGTTGTGTGAGAGCTGTGTCTCTCTCTGGTTTTTTTTTAAAGTGCTAGTTTGGAGGGGTTTTAATAATTGAGAGAGACAAGAGAGTATTGTGGGAATAAAAAAATTTAGTAATTTTTTTGAAGTTAGGATGGATTGCAAGGTGAATTTGTAGAGACTGATTATGCAATATCTTTACTTATAGTAAAAATGGGGGGATGAATCTAGACACCATTTTTACTCTCAAATATTTTTGTGTTTTTCTATTTTATATTTGTGTGTCATTCAACTTTCATCTTGACGTTAGTACTCATGTCATGGTTTGGGGCACCCTACTCTTCCAAACAAAAGTATTCACAATTATCCAAACAAATCTTAACAAAAATATGATTTTTTTTTATGAAAATAGTGTGATGTTATTTTAATAATTAAATATTATTTTATTGAACACTTTAAGTCCTATTCAGTGTGTTTTGTATTAATTTTCTGAATTTAATTTTTTTTAAATTAAACTTTTTTTTATTTTTTTTTTTTGTTTTTAGTGAATAGTTTTAAAATTTTAAGCAATTTTTTACTTTTTTAAATTTACTTTACTTAGATGTATTTAAATAGTAAATTATTTATGAAAAAAATATTTTAAAAAATTAATAAATAAACAAAAATATAAAAAATGTACTGAATTTTCATTTTTTTTTTTGTATTTTTAGTATTTAGTAAAAAAATTTTACAAATATTATACTTTCTAAGTGTATTTATGTTTTTAAAAATTACTTAAAATATTTAAAAATTTTAATAAAAATAAAAATATATAAAAAATAAGAAATAAAATTTTTTTAAAAATAAATTCTAAAAATTAAAAACAAACAGAGTGACTCTTTTTTTTTCCACTCATACACATGACTTAGAGCATCTCCAACCCAATCCTCTCACCAAAAGGATGAAAATAAATTTTTTTATTCAAAAAGTGAATATAGAGTATATCACTATTCATTCTAACTCCAACCATAAACCTTCATTTTCTTCACTATTCATTCCAACTTCAACTTCATTTTCTTTTTTAACAAATATTTAATTTTAAAATTTTTGTAAAATATATTTAATATTATACTCATTTTAAAGGTATGATTTCATATTTTTTATTGATGTCAATTTTATAAAAATTAAATTTACACATTAAAAGTTATTTCAAATATAATAAGTGCCATTTTGGGAACATGGTAAAAAGCCACGTTTTTGGACAAAATGTTCAAAAACGTGGCTACCAAAAACTCCAGAAAAGTCATTTGGCAAGTGCTAAAAACGCAGCCCTAAAATTACAAATTAGGGCCTATGAAAAATAAATAAAAAAATAACTCTTTTAAGTTGGGTAAGGGTATTTTGGTCATTTTAATTTGATTTGACACCATAAATAAATATTAAACTAAAAAGCAAAAAGCTAACTTTTTACTAACTTCCCAAATCACTTCCAAAAAAGCCAAAAAACTTGGTAAAAAGTCAAAAGCTAACTTCTTACCAACTTCCCAAAACAACTCTAAGAAATATGGAGTGAATAGTGTTTTGGAGGTTCCTTCATTTTTTTCCACCTCTCTTCAAATTTGAAGGATCAATCCATCTTCCTTCATTTGAGAGGAAGAAATGAAGGATGAGTTAGAATTGTTTTTGGAAGAGGATCCTCCATATTTGAAGATATGAAAGATGGGTTGGAGATGCTCTTAAGAGATCTGCAACAAGCGGATGCCTCACGCCAAGTCTCCACTTTTGTTCCACTCCCATGTTGTCCCTAACATCAGCACTTTGGTTAGCCTCTTGGGAGGTGTTTGATTTGGCTGCCAGTCCGTTGAAGTTGAAGCTTGACTGCGTGTAATTATAATTTGATAATAGAATTATATTTTGAGTTTATAAGTTATTAAATTATGATTTAAAAATAAAATATTTGTTTGGTTATGAATTTTAAAAATAATTTTGAATTAAATATTAAATTGAGTTTTGAATTTTTGAAATGAAAAAAAGTTGGTTGATTATGACATTTGAAAAGATTTTCAAAACTTAATTCAAAAATTTATAACTCATAACCAAACACATAATTTAAAATTTTATTGAAAATTCTATTCAAAGCACATAACCAAACTTTTTTAAAATTCAATTCAAAAATAATAATTTTTGAAAAAAATAATTTTTATTTAAAAATTTTAAAAATTCCAAATTTTTTATTTAAAATATTAAAAATATATATACTAGTGCTTTAAAATTACTTTTGATTGTATATTTTGTTAGAAATTTTTTTAATTGTTTTTTTTTAAATGTTTTTTTATTTTTTAAAAGTTACTATGACAAATTAATTTTTAAGACAAATTTTTTTTGTTAATTTCAAAAATATCAAAAATAAATATACATTTTTTTTCAAATAACAGGTGCCAATTGCTAAAAAAAATAAAATAAAATAAAATAGCATTGATCCAGTCAACCGGCCAGACGACCTACCAAACGTCCGGGAGGATGTCCGAACAGACCACCGGGTAGACCCAATTTGCTCTTTTCAAAATTCAAAAACTCTCTCCTCTTCCAAACATGTGTTGAAAAGTAATGGTTTTGTGGTGACTTTAATGCAATTACCAATCCTCAAGTGAAGTAGATTAAAGTGGGTTTAAATTCTTTGTAGTGAAATTTTTATACCATAAAAAGAATAACAAAAAATTATTATGATTTGAATGAGAAATTGATTCATTAAGTTGGCCTCATAAAAGAGGTGTTGAGAAAGGTATATGTAACAACCTCGACTTCTGATTAACTTTAATCCATGATTAATTATGCCTAATTAGTGATTAAAGTGAAATTCTGAATTAAACTGCATGTGTGTGTTGCATTGTTTGTGTTTATATATGTTAGGCGTAGGAAGATCTGTTCACGTTCTAATTTTGGTTTGCGAATTGAAGGCCTTATCGGCATCCGATTACAAAATTGACTTGATTTATGTATTAATTAGGATTTATAGAATTTTACGGTAGATTTAATTAAAATTCGGTTCGGAACGATTAAATTAGATTAAATTAATGACATTTGATTAATTTTGATTAATTACTATAAGGCTATTTTGACCCCACTAAGTCCACCTTTTCATTTCATTTCTTCCTCAACTTGGTGCTCAACTTGAGAATGAGAGAGAATTGAGGGATTTAGGTCCTAGGTTCAAGGATTGAATTCACAAGGAGGGAATTGCTAGGAGAAAAGAAGAAAACTTGAAGTTTTGTTCATCTAGTTCAAGATTCTAGCACCTAAAGCCCAATTGATCACCTAAGGTATAAAACCAAGCCTTTAGCCTTGAAGTTGAGTTAATTCATACATGAATTCAAGTAAATTGAACTATAAAATGTAAGAATCAAACTTAAGGAGTAGAGAGGTAGATCAATCCATGCATGCATGTGCATTTCTTTACAATTGGAGCATGATTTCAAAGGCTTCTTTCATGCATGTGTTCATTTCATCTATGTTTTGAGAATTCATCATGTTTTCTAACAATTTGCCTAGTTTGATCATGTTTTGAAGAGGTTGAGTACAAGAGAGTTCATACATGTTATGCTTTGAAACATTCATAGAGTTTAAGTTGAGTTTGTGCACAATTAGTATCCTTTTGGGCTGCGATTTCTTGAAATAATGCTTTAAACATGTTGTTTTATGAGTTTTTAAGCGTTTTCCAAAGTTTTGGGCCTAGAAAATTGAGTTTGATGCATTTGAGGTTGAATTTGAGCTTGGTGATCGAATCTGGAAATTCCAGAAATTTGATCCATGCTCGAGCGGAGGACTTAACGCTCGAGCGTTCACTCTGAGTACATACACTTCCGCTCGAGCGTCGAGAGTTACGCTCGAGCGTAAAATGCATATACCCAGAAGTTCATGTGTTTTGCAGTCCGCTCGAGCGTGGGAATCCGCGCTCGAGCGAGGGTCTGAGTCTCACGCTCAAGCAGAGATCGAGCGTCCGTCGAGTGTGAAAAACATGCAACCAGTACTTTTTCAAAAGTTTGCAGTCCACTCGAGCGGAGCTTCATTGTCTGCATGTCCGCTCGAGTGAGGAAAGCCACGCTCTAGCGTGAATCGTATTTTCAGCAAGTTTTGAAAAATATTTTCTAATATATTTTTGCATCCTCATTCCATCTTAGGTATTCCTAGGTCATGTTTAAGACTTCATGATGAAGATTAAAGGCTAGAAACGCACTAATAACAAACAAAATAAGTTATATACAATTTGAACGTGTGTTTCAGGTGTGTATCTGTTATATGTCCTGTAGGTCACATGCCGTATATCGTTTGACCAGTCTGCTCCGTCTGTCTGCCTCAAAACCAACTGTGAGTAATAACTTAGTAAAGCTATGTTCAACCTTATTTATTTTTTGTGTGATGAATTAAGATCTGTTTCCTGAAATGATATGTTTTGTACAATTAATGATTATCCAATTTCTAATAATGTATTCGTGGCATCCTTAGTATCATGTGATATCTATTAGCTATTACCCGGTGTCGGAGGTTCCATCATAGAACTTAATATGTCTACACTTTATTACCCGTACCGGAGGCTCCGTCACGGGACTCAGCATGTTTATTCTCTGTTACCTAGATCCGGAGGTTCCTTTATGGAACTGGTTATTCATAACCACCATGTATCTGCATCTGTTCTGTATCTGCTCTGTCAGCGCTAATGGATATACCACGTATGCTTAAGCAAGACTTATGACTTCTGTATATGATCTGGACAAGAATATGAATATGAATTTATTATGAAAACGAATTATGAATTCTGAATCTGTATGGACTTATTCATTAAAACCCCTTTACTCCGTTATTATTCACTGGGCTTCTGCTCACTGTTTATATTATGTATATAGGTGAGCCAACACGTGATCAGAGCCAGAGTTAACGGCCTTCGTTCAATTTTTGTCAGCTAACCTTTGCGCCTCCCAAGGAGGTTCTGGATGAAGTCTTGTTTTGTGGCTGATTTTGTAATCATATTAAACTCTGTCTGTTTTGTTGGTTTTCCTATATTACACTTATGGGAGGAATATGTAAATACTGCATCTTTTGGTCGTCACTCTTATGTTTATACAAGTTTTAAATTATTCTGTCCCATGTATGTCGTCACAGCTCACTGGACCATTTATATTTTGTATATTTGCTTCAGCAACCCCTTATTATATGCTAATCTGTCAAGAGGCCTTTGGTAATCCAAGGATTACTGGCCGGTTACGATGCTAAACCTACAAGGGCGAGTTTAGGTCGTGACAGTGTAAAACCTTCTATCCCATATTGATTATAGATGAGAGTATTAATGAGTATTTAAATCTCATTTTTTGCCTAAGAGTGTGAGCATCCAAATTTTTCGAAGAAAGGGAGTTATGGATGCTTCAATGATGAACTTGGGCCAAAACTATGGTCCAAGTTAATTATGCAAAAATTGCCACACGCGTGCGCGCGCCCGTGGATCTTGGGCTTAAGGCATTAAATTAAGTGTGAGGGTTGGGCCGGTTCTTGGCCTACCCATCTTAATCTTTTTTGGCCAAGCCAGATATGTGGCTGCAAGATTATACATATTATACATGTGTATATATAAAATGTATCACCCCTCTACATTCATAATGGATTAATTCATCAGTTTTGCAAGTTAATACAGAATTTATTCCTGCATTTGTAAGGGACCTTGATGGCAAGAGCCTCTCTCTCTCTCTCCATTTCCATGTGTATAAAAGGAAGCCCTCTCCTTCAGTTTTTTACCCAGAAAATTTGCTCTCTTTCTGTTCAAAGTTTTCATCTAGTTTTTATATTCTTCCTAGAAAGAGAGTGTTGTCGTAGTTCTGTTCACCGAAGCTATACAGTAGGTGCATTGTTGTAGCTGGTCTAACCGTCGTATCTTAGGAGACAGACGTTGAAGAACCTCCAACACCCAATCAATGAGGCGGCGAATCTGTTTTAAAAACACTATCTAATGTAAGTTTCGATTTGTTCTTCTTTTTTTTTTTCATTTTATTTTATTATGTATTCTTATCAACCTTGTATTTTTCAACATGTTTTTTGTTTTGAAATTTAAATTGGTAATTATGAATCTATTTGTTTTATTTAATCACACAATTTTTTACAACAACATGTTCTCAAATGAATTTTGAAATGTGACTTTAAAATCAATTTTTGAAAATTTAACTAAGCAAAGTATTGAAACATAAAGGCAGAATCATAATTTCACATTCACACCAAACACTGCCTTGGAGTTTTCCACGGGTGATTATTCAATACTCCCAGAGAATGGACACGTGGTGCTCCATAAAGTTTTGATTGGTGAAGAGACACAAGAGTCCATGATTTATGTTGGAAATAGGAAAATAACATGAAACTAAGTAATTAATGATTGATTTGGAGTATGAACACGTACTACTCCAAAAGTATTGAATAATTTTCCCTCTTCCACAAGAGTTCCATGGGATGATTCTTGAAGAATCCCTTCATTCACGAGGTCCACTGCAACTTGGCAATAAGATTCTATAAGTCCTACTGTAATCATATGATTTTTATATAAATCTATTTATATATATATATATATATATATTATTCAAGTATTTTATGAATAAAATAGAAAGAAATGGTTAGATAGTGAAAATCAATAACAAGATTTTCTTTTGGTGATTTAAGTGCATTTAGTGCTTGTTTGGAATGTTCTAAATAAGTGTATTTTTTAATTTTTTATAAAATATAGGTTGAGTTTGAAGTGATGTGATAGAGAGATGATGTGACTTAAATAAAATAATGTGACTTAAATAGAATAATTATTTTTTAATTTTTTGACTTTTTTTGAAGATACCAAACTTAGCCTTACTAGGAGTATTTAAAACATGGTAAATTAATATTCAACTTTCTAATTCAAGAAATTTTATCATATTTTTTCTTTGGAGTGAAGTACAAGTCTTAAAAAAGAGATAGAGAAATATTAATTTTTGTTGCCTGAAAATTTTTCAATTGAAGTGATTATTGATAAGACACTTAAGTATCACAGTAAAATTTTTAGGTTGAATCTGTGAAGAGATATTGACTTACATTGTAATCTACAGTTAACATACTAATCATTAAAATAAAAATAAAAATGAAAACAAACTCAATTTTTGAATTTTTAGAGTAATTATAAACAATAGTAATTTAGTAACCTCTGAGGATAAACATGTCTTTTCACCCAAGGAAGAGCTAACTCCACAATCAAAATTTGTAGTGCTCAAATCACCAATCCAAAATGTCTATGTCTTTATCATTATCAAAAGAGTGCGAATTGTGTCGGCTGGTCTTCTTGTATGATTATTTATGATTTTAATTTCTTTCTAGGACTCTTCCTTGTTTGCTATTATTATAATTCAATGATAGCACAAGACACTATTCTTCACATAATAGTCAAGCCTTTTTCGTCTCCCAAATTGAACCTTGCCCATTTCATAGCCAGGTTCAATTGCATCATTTGGAGGTCTTGTAAACAAAATTTTCTTCTCGATAATTAATTAATAATTTACATGTTTAATAATTGTGATAAAAAAGATGATGAGTTGCGCCACCATCCAACGAATAAATGACACATAAGAGGGTTATGACCCCAAAAAAAAAAAAAATCTTAAATGAATTAGAGGCGGCACTAAGTGATTTAGGAACTTACCTAATAAATTAATAATTTTTCAAAGATTTTTTTTGACTTTTGACCCAAAAAAAAAAAAAAGTCATCATAAAAACAAAATATAAAGGCCGATAAAAATTCTCATCTTACAAAATAAAAATCTCTTTGTCATAGACCTCAACATAAAGGTTGAATAATAATTTTATCTAAAAAAATAAAATAAAATAATCATATATTCTTTTAGTAAAGTGATGCACCACGTGTAAAATGAGCCCTACAACAATTGAGGTCAAGTTAGGCAAGTTAAAAAAAGTTAAAAAGTCAAACAATTATTTAAAAAGTTAAAAAGTAATTATTATTCATCAAAAGTCAATAAGTACGACTGTATAACTCTCAATCTTAATTTTTTCCTATACACTAATTTATATAATTTTTTAATACACATTTTTTCATAAAAAGTCAAAAAGTTAACCCAAACAACCATATTTTTTTCTCAACTTTTTAGTCCAAAAATTTAAAAAATAAACTTATTTAAGACATTCCAAACAATCCCTTAATATAATGGTAATATCAAGTCATTATTGATAGTTAATATCACCAATCAATAATAAAATTATAGATGGCTCATAAACCTGACAATTGAGAATAACTATTTATTCTTCAATAATTTTGTATGGCATGACCTAAAAAAGTTAAAAAGTCATTATCCTATTTAAGTCACATCATTTTATTTAAGTCACATCACCTCTCTACCACATCACTTCAAACCCAACGCATACTCAACTTATATTTCATAAAAAGTCAAAACATACACTTAATTTATCACAAACAACCAGTGAAGTTGATCATGCTTACACAATATTTTGTTATTAAATGATGGTGTCATGTATCAATAAAATTATTGAATCAAATTGCTTGATTAAAGTTTTTTAAAAATACTTTTCAGAAAATTTTACTTTCTTGTTTTTCATTTTCATTTGTTTTTATTGAATTTTTTTAATATTTTAAGTATTTTTTTTTTTAATTTTTAGACATGCCAAACATAAATATACCCAACAAGTAAAAAATTAAAAAAAAAAAACCTTTTAAAAATTCACTAAATACCAAAAAATACAAAAAAAAAAATACAAGAATTCAATATATTTTTTGTATTTTTATGTATTTATTAATTTTTTAAAATATTTTTTCACAAATTTTTTACTTTTTAGATACATCCAAGTAAGGTGCATCTAAAAAAGTAAAAAAATATTTAAAATGTTAAAAATATTTATTAAAAACAAAAAAAAACATGAAAATCAAAAAACTCAATTTTCAAAAATTTTAATTCAAAAAATTCAAACCAAATACACTGATTGATTTTTAAGAGACAATTTTAAAACAATCTTATCGCTGTTATATTTGACATTTGCAAATTTTAGAATCATAGAATTTACATTAACATTAAATATGACATAGGTGGGCCTATAAGAGCTTTTGGCCCACCATTTAGAGCCTAACACATAATTTAAATACTAAAGCCCAACGCTGTTGAAACCTAACGTTACATTAGGGACCAACAACACCTAAACACGTGTCAAGAGAAGAACCATCCACATCAGCAGACAAAGATCCTGCAGAGTTATTACACCACACTTCAGCCATTAATGAGCCCTGCAACATTTATTATGATAACTCCTTTACGTCGGAACATAACAACCTCACCACGAACAAGGCAAGCTAGAACATACACTTTCGGCCAACATGACAGCTCGAAGTGGACAAAGAAATAATGAACAAATGATATAAGCAGGTTTCGACGACAAGAAGAAGGTTAAGTTCTCTATCACCATTTCATCTCTACCATCTATTACTCTTACTTCTCTAACTTGCTCGTCGGAGGGTTCGCTGGGGGACTCCCCGTTCCCTGTTGAACTCTTGTGCAGGTTTCTTTGTGGGCATCATCAATCGGACAACGGTTTGAGAAGCATGGATCGACCCGACCTGTTCCTTCTGGAGTTCGCAGTAACATCAGTTGGCGCTGTCTGTGGGAATTCTTTTGCTCCGTGTGGCAACTGTGCTCATTGTCGCCGGAGACCCATTCCCGATAATCCCTACCTGCCACACACCCAAGTGGATGGTTATAACTAGATCCATAGCCTTTCAACACAACGTTGTCGACTCCCAAGCCGACCCTCCTAACCCAAACAACCCACTGCAGTATTTCACAGAACTCACCAACAGCATTAACTACTTAGCCAAGCAAAACCAAGCCCTAATCAATGTTTTGCTTCAAAGAGACCTTCTCATACCTCCACCACCACCTCAAGATATCCCACCCAATCAAGAACAAGCCCCCATCCAACAATCCCACCCATCCAACTTGAAGGGCTTGCGACTCCATCCTCCAGATATGAACCCGCCACCTCGGGCCCTACACCCACCATTCCAAGCACTTGCCCCCGAGGGAGAGGCCAGTAGTGTCCAGCCTCTATTGCATTCCAATGATGACAACATTTCCCTTTGGGATGCCGAACTTCGAACCATGAAACTCCAGCTTCAAGGAGTCATGCAGAACATACAGAATAAACCCTCCACCACGGCCAACTCACCATTTGTTGCCTCCATTAGGGACAAACCCCTACCTCCTAAATTCAAAATGCCCTCGATCGATTCTTTCGACGGTACAACGGACCCAGTCGACCACTTGGAAACTTACAGGACCCTCATAGTCCTCCATGCATTCTCTGATGAGATTATCTGTCCGGCTTTCCCCGTAACACTTAAGGGATCGGCCCGACTCTGGTTTAGTTAATTGCCGACAGACTCTATCTCTACTTTTCAGCACCTAAGTGACTCCTTTCTCAGCCACTTCATTAGTGCCCAGCACCAGCGGCGTCCGGCAACCAAACTCCTCAACATCCGTCAAACAGAGGGGGAGTCACTGCGCAGCTTCGTCACCCGCTTCAACACCGAAGCCTTGCAGGTGGCAAAAAATGATGACAAGGTCATTCTCACGGCTTTCATGGCCGGTCTACGATCATCCGATTTCCTTTTCTCCCTCTGCAAAAACCCTCCAACCTCTATGGCAACCCTCATCTCCAAAGCCCAAAAATACATGAACGCCAAAGATTCCCTAGTCGCCTGGCAAGATTCTACAGCAAAAACCCGACCCCCAGAGAGAAGAGAAAGGACTCTGAAATCATAAACACCCAGTACACACAACAAACACCTCAATGTACTGACCGACCTGCTCGAGCTGACCGGTCGGCACCTACCCGACCACCCGGCCGGTTCAAACGGTACACACCCCTCAATTCCCCCATGTAACAAGTTTTGAACCAAATCCAACAAGATTATCCCTTAAAATGGCCCCAACCGTCGCGATCTCCTTCCAACTGGCGAGACCAGCCCAACTACTGTCGTTTCCATTAGGACCATGGCCATAATGCCGAGGAGTGTGTTAAACTCAAAGACCAGTTCGAGGGCTTGATACGCTAGGGGCGTCTCAGTCGGTTCACGACAGCCCGCCCTCAACAACGGCCAAGGACCGAACCTACTAGAAACAACCACCGGCGCATCCCTTCTCGACAACCCGCACAACCTAACCAAGGCCATGACCGGCCCCCACAACAACCCAGGCATAAGGCAACCCTACCCCCTCGGTTGGGGAGATCAAAGTTATTACCGACGGGCTTGCATGTAGAGGGCCATCTCGTTCGGCCCAATGGGTAGAACTCAAAAAAATCAAGCAGGGCTCAGATAAAGAAGTCGCAACATTGGACCACCCCTTCAAACACCCTAAGCAGTGGATGGAGTCCATCACCTTTACGGAGGCCGATTGTATAGGCATCTATTACCCCCATGACGAGCCCCTCGTCATCTCTGCTCTCCTGTCCAATTACAAAGTTAGACGGGTGCTTGTCAACAACAGTAGCTCTTCGGACATCATCTTCCTAAACGTCTATTGCTAGCTCAAGGTCGGAGAAGAAAGTTTGTCCCCTCTCCAAACCCCACTGGTTGGCTTCACTGGAGATCGGGTGACCTCCATAGGCTCCATCGATCTTCCCATCACCATTGGAGAATACTCACGACATACCACTAAGTTGCTCACTTTTCTTGTCATTGACTGTCCCTCTGTTTATAACATCATCCTTGGCCGCACCGCCCTCAACGCTTTTCAAGCTGTCACTTCCACATACCATCTGGCCATGAAATTCCCAACCGACCTTAGAGTTGGCACCGTGAGGGGGGAACAGACCGTGGCCAAAGAATGCTACGTCACTTCACTCAAAGAGGTCAAGCTGAAGGAGACTATGATCATCGAAGGACTCGACGTTAAAGACGAAGATGAGTTAGTCAGAGGGAAACTAGTGAAAGAACTTGTTGAAGTCCCTATCGACCCACCAACCCAATAAAAACAGCCAAGATCGGCAGCCAATTATCCCCCCAAACCGAGGCCGATCTTACAACCCTCCTAACCAAGCACAATGATGTGTTTTCCTAGACACATTCCGATATGTCGGGTATCGATCCTTCCTTCATCACTCATCGTTTGAGCATCGAGCCCCATTTCCGACCCTTCTGCCAGAAGTAGCACATCTTTCACCCAGAACGCAACGCTCATATTGCTTCTGAGGTGGATAAGCTATTGAAGGCACAATTTGTCAAGAACGTGGACTACCCTAGATGGCTGTCAAATGTGGCCTTGGCTTGTAAAAACAACGGTAAATGGCAACTCTATGTCGACTACTCTGATCTCAATCGAGCTTGCCCCAAAGATAGTTATCCCCCACCTGACATAGATCTGTTTGTCGACGCCATGGCCAGACATCAAATGCTCAGTTTCATGGACGCCTTCTCTGGCTATAATCAAATTCTGATGCACCCGTCTGACCAGGAACATACCTCCTTCATCACTGACCGGGAACCTACCACTATCATGTCATACCATTTGGGTTGAAAAATGCCGAAGTAACTTACCAACGGTTAGTCAATGTCGTTTTTCATCACCAGATAGGTCGGAACATGGAAGTGCACGTCGATGACAAGCTAGTCAAGAGAAAACTCTCCTCTGATCATTTAGCAAACCTGTGGGAGACTTTCAGTACCCTACGTAAGTATCAAATGAAGCTGAATCTGGAGAAATGTTCTTTCGGCGTCGAATCTGGGAAATTCCTGGGTTTCATGGTCAATCAACGGGTTATTGAGGCCAACCCCGAAAAGATCAAGGCCTTGATAGAAATGTAGTCACCTAGAATGGTTAAAGAAGTTCAAAGGCTTACTGGCTGTATCGCCGCCCTCAACTGTTTTATTTCCCACGCAACAGACAAGTGCCTCCTATTTTTTAAAGTCCTTCGGCAGGCTTTTGAGTGGACGACCGAATCCAAGGAGGCCTTCCAACAATTGATGCAGTGCATGGCCAATCCCCCTACTCTCTTAGGCGCTCACAGGTGAGCCCCTTTTTCTCTACTTAGCCGTATCGAGCATCGCAGTTAGTGCGGCCCTCATCAGGAAGGATGGCTCAATACAACGTCCAGTTTATTACATTAGCCGGGCTCTTAGGGAAGCAAAGTAGAACTACCCATTGCTGGAAAAAATGGCATTGGCCTTGGTCATAGCCTCAAGACGACTCCGACCTTACTTCCAAGCTCACTCCATAGTGGTCCTCACTAACCAACCCTTGAAGAAGATAATGCAACAACTAGAGTTGTCCGGCAGACTTATGCAATAGTCAGTCGAGCTCAGCCAATTTGAAATCTCCTTTCGACCTCGAACAGCGATCAAAGGAAAGGTTGTCGCCGATTTTATCCTGGAATTCACTAATCCAACTCCAACCACGGACCTCCCGCCCAAGCAATTCAACACTAAGGCAAAAGATCCCCACTCTTGGACCTTCAATGTCGATGGATCGTTCTGCAAAGAAGGTAGTGGGGCTGGTCTCATCCTCACCACCCCCGAAGGTGGTTATTTCAAATGTGCTCTCCGCTTCCTGTTTGACACAAGCAATAATGAGGCCGAGTATGAGGCCTTGATAGCAGGTCTTCGCCTAGCCAAAGAGATTGGTGTAAGCCATATCTGAGTGTTTAGTGATTCCTAATTGATCGTCGGACAAATCACGGGAGATTTCGACGCCAAGGACGACACAATGCGAGCCTATAGGGATATTGCACTCCCTATTATTCGCCTTTTCAACACTTTCCACATCAAACACATCCCTCGGTCAGAAAACTCCAAGGCAGATGAAATGGCTCAATTAGCTTCGGCCAACCAGTCAGACTTCAGCCGTGGCGTTCGCCTTGAATACCTGGCTTACCTAGCCATTTCACCAAACCAGCAGGAGGTCCACTTCCTTCAGAATGAACCTATTCCATGGGCGACAGACATCCTTCTATTTTTGACAAGTGGGGAGTTGCCAGATGACAAGCAGCAGGCCGCCAAAGTCAGGGCCCGGTCGTCCAATTAAGTCCTCATCAGTGACCTTCTGTACAAACGTGGATTTTCAAAACCATACCTCAGATGCCTCAATCTCGCCCAAGTGACCTACGTGATAAGGGAAGTTCACAAGGGTATATATGGTAATCATTCGGATGCCAGGTCACTAGCCCACAAAATCCTTCGCACCGGTTACTTTTGGCCTACTCTCAACCAAGATGTCACTAAATTCGTGCTTAAGTGTGATAAGTGCCAACGCTTTGCCGACATCCCCCATGCTCCTCCTACAGAACTGATCACATTTTGTAGTCCTTACCCATTAGCCAAGTGAGGGGTCAACTTAGTTGGCCCATTGCCCACCGATATGGGCCAAACCAAGTTTGCTATCGTTGCCATTGATTACTTCACCAAGTGGGTGGAAGCGGAACCCCTCGCTACAATCACCGAACGAAACACAACCAGATTCATCTGGTAGTCAATCATATGCCGATTTAGAATCCCTCAAGCCATCGTCTCAGACAACAGCAAGCAATTCGACAATGCCAAGTTCAGAAAATTCTATGCAGAGCTTTAGATTCCGCTATGCTTCTCTTCCCCGGGTCATCCCCAAGCCAATGGGCAAGTAGAGGTTATCAACCGTTCTCTCTTGAAAATCATCAAAACTAAGTTGGAAGCCGCTAACGGACTTTGGGCTGAGGAATTGCCAAATGTACTCTGGGCCTACCGCACTACAGCCCGAACTCCCACTGAAGAGACCCCCTTTCGCTTAACATACGGGGTTGAGGCGGTCATCCCAGTGAAAATCGGCCTGCCAACCCCGAGGGATTTGCACCCGAATCCAGAGCTAACCGAAGAATTGCGTCGGGCTGACTTAGACTTGATTGAAGAGCTCCGAGAAACCACTGCGGTCAGACGGGCCTTGTATCAATAGAAAATAAGAGCACACTACAACTGCAAAGTCTGAGCAAGGGAGTTCGCAGTTGGGGACCTAGTTTTGCGCGAAGCAACTCTTGCTACCAAAAATCCTGCCGAGGTCAAGCTAGCAGCCAAGTGGGAAGGACCTTACGTTGTTAAGGCCAGACCTCGCCCGAGCACTTACCGACTACAGGATATGGAAGGCCGAGACCTCCTCCACCCGTGGAACGCCAAGCACTTAAAGCGTTATTTCCAGTAAAGTGTCATGTCCTATTTTTATATTGATCATTTGATGTATCTTCTTTTTTGACAATCTACGCACTTGATTATTTTTGTCCTCTTCATACATGATGTAAATTTATGATCAATAAGCTACGCCTTAAATGACATTGATTTTATATCTCCATTATATGTGTCGTGTTTCAATAACAACTTGTTAAACAAGAGTTAATTAAAGCCTCAACCAGAGTGAGCACGAAGGGCTCAGTTAGACTCAGTTAATTAAAGCCTCAGCCAGAGTGAGCACGAAGGGCTCAACTAGACTGAGTTAATCAAAGCCTCGACCAGATTGAGCACGAAGGACTCAGTCAGACTAAGTTAATTAAAGCCTTAGCCAGACTAAACACGAAGGGCCCAACCAGACTGAGTTAATTAAAGCCTTGGCCAAACTGAGCATGAAGGGCTCACCCAGACTGAGTTAATTAAAGCCTCAGCCAAACTGAGTCCGAAGGGCTCACCCAGACTGAGTTAATTAAAGCCTCACCCAAACTCAACATGAAGAGTTCAACCAAAAGAAGGGCCTTCCCAGTCTCAAGTTCAAACTTGAATGAAGAATTTGGCCGGTCCATTTTTCGTAATTTAATGTTACAGCGTGGTTGCCATACTTAGTCGAAAATCCAGCCCCACTGCCTTTTTAACATTTTTTACGTTTATAATTTTACATTTTTAATTTAGCTAAAATCCAGGTCCATAGTCTTTCATTCCTAACTTCTTTAGCATCTCCATGCATGACCGATTTTTAACGATTTTTTGCATCATGGTTTTCTTACAAGTTAGGCTGGCTGCCCATTTCTACACTTTTTACATCACAATCTGCTATCAACTTTCAACCATTTTTCTTTGAATTCTGCTCTGCCATTTTCATTATTTCTAAGTTTATAACTCACAAGAAATAGCGACAACAATAATACCCAAAATTCGTTGTTTTATTTACACACTTACGATTTCATACACTTCCATGCTAGAATTGCACAAAATTATATGTCAAAAAAAAAATAATAAATAACAACAACAACAAAAAACAACAAACAAAACACACAAACACAAAATTTTTTACATAGATCACTCTTCCTCACTTGAGGGCAGATCTTCCTCCTCAATCCCCTCATCCGGGGGGGTCTGCGTGACGTCGTCTTCTCTTATCTTCACGAGGCTGAAGTCAACGTCTGGAAACAGCTCTTGCGCCTTGTGCATGAAGGTTTTCCATCCGCTGTCCCAAAACTCGCTCATTTTGTGCTTATAAAAGTCTGACTGCTGGAAGCTCTAGATCACTTCTTCTTCACTCCTTCCTCTAGAGGCCGCCCCCGACGGGCCAGCCCCCCCCCTCACCACCCTCCTTCGCCAAGCTACTGGCGACAATAGCATCAATGGCCATCTAGAAGTCAGCAGACCCCTTGAACTACTCTACGGCCGCCATACACAAGTTGGGATACATCGCCCTCTCAAACGCCAATTTGGTCCTCTCCTCCGCCAGGGCCTTCTCCAACTCTACAATCCGAGCATCGGCCTCTTCCTTATCCTTGATCCCTAGTCGCGCAACACTTCACTGTTGGTCATGGCCTCCTCCCACCTCTCGTTGGCAGTGGTGCAGGCCTGTTGGGCCAGCTCTAGTTGCTTCATCTCACTCGCCAGCTGGAACTCCAGTGTTACCACCTTGAGGCATTCTGCTTCTAACTCCGATCTTGTCGCGAGGAGCTCAGCACCAGCACGGTCTGCTGCATGGCTCTGCACCACCGCCAATACTTTCATTTTCTTCGCTCTTTGCGTACGTTCCAGTGCCTTCACACATGCGCTCTAAGCAGTTTTCTTCCAGTTCGCTGTCTCCCCCAGTAATTTATGAAATTGCCCTTTCACCCCTTCTAGTTGAACCCTCAGCGGCTTTATCTCCATCTTCGCACGCATTGCTTTATTTAACAGGGCAGCTGCCAAGGTTGCTGCTTCCATCTAGGTCAAGCACAGCCCTTTCAGGAGGTTAGCCTCCTCCAACCATGCCATCAATCGCACGGCGATGTCCTGTAGCACCCCAACTAGGCGGTCGGCTGCCATCCTGGCTCTCTTCGTCGTCCGTAAATGCCGGCGCGATCTGATGCGTTAGAGCGGCACCCGCCTGAGTCTTTGGTCCCGATCTTCCCTTCGCTGGGACTAGGGGTTACTTCTAGCACAGGAAACGCCACCACCGTTTGGGCACTTGGGCTCAAGTTTTCCTTCAGCACTTGGGCGCCTGGACCCTCGTCTTCCGTTGCCACCTGGGCGGCCTCCACGTGTTCTTTTAACACTCGGGTGGTCTTCCCTTCTGAAGCTGCCTCCACCCTTCCCTCCTTCATCCTCTCCACCATAGGGGCGTCCTCGCTCCCAACCTTCATCTTCTTCAAGACGGGGGCACTTTTTCCCCCATCTACAGCCGCCCTCTTTTTCTTTGTCTTCTTCAACAGTGCCTCCACCTCCTGCTTGCCCCTCTCTTTCAATGGGTCTACTGAGGGTGGCAGTGGGGCGAAGCCGATCAAGTCCTTGTCGCCCAACGGCTTGGGATGCGGTCGGCCCGTTCCCTCATAACCAGCTTAGGGGCAGCCCCAACTGTGTCTCCTTAAACTTTTCTGCCCTGGCAAGGGTCCTCCGCTCTTTCGCCTCCTCCGCCTTTCGCCTTGCCTCCAATTCCTCCACTGCAGGGTCTTCTTCCACCGGCTGCGGTCCTAACCCTAAGACATATAAAGCTGAAGGACGGATTAGGTCGTCCCACTTAACACCCTCCTTCTCTCTCCACTCCTTCACCTTTCTGACCCTACCCTCTACTTTCTCTCCTAACTTCGGCTCTATCGACTTCGTAGGGACCTTTCATGTCATACATACCCCTTCCCCCCATTCACCAATACGTAGAACCACCTCGGTCTCCAACCCTTTACAGACGATGGTAGCCCGGCTACTAACTCCTTACCTGTCACCGCCTGTAAAGTCACCCACGTCTCTTGCTGATCGGACGCTTTGTAGTAAGAAAAGAATTCTTCCACTGTCATTGCCGCTCCCCCGGTCGCCTATAGCCATGTGATCGCACAGGCCATTATAATTTTTCATGCGTTGGGCATCAGCTGCCCCAGCGCCGCCTCCAGTCGATTCAGTATATCTACCACTACTGGGGGGATAGGCAACCTTAGCCCCGCCTACAATGCTTCTTCGTACAACGAGAACTCTGCCAGCCACGCATTTGACGCCCTCTCCTTAGATGTGGGCACCCTCAATTCTATCTCTGTCGAAATTTGGTACTTCCTTTGTACCTCCTCCAACTCCTCCGCCATAAATGTGGACTTGTCGGCCTTGGTGTGCTAGTGGTCTGCCTTCACTTGGCTAATTGGCCTAGCGACAGCGATCATCGTCGTCGGATGGGCCCACACCACCTGCCCCGCTTCTCTCTCCTCCCTTCACTCTGCCCGACACTGTTCCTCTAACTCCACTGAGTCGTTGTCCCCCAAAGAGTCTAGTCTCGTGGTTGGCACTTCGTATCGAGCCATCTCTCCTATGTGTCTGCGTATAGCTTCAGACGCTGGCACGAGAAAGTTTGCAAAGTGTTGCAGAGGTGTATCATAGGAAACAAATGAGCTTACTTTTCGGACGTGTTGGTTTTTTGCGAAAAGGTAGGTAAAGCGAACAACCCCAAATGCCCACAGTTTGCCTATATTCCAAGGGTCAAGATTAACTTTCGCCAGTTTGAAAATTTTCAAAAAATTTTCCAAACCTGCATTTTCAACGTCCTATATTACCCTATCCCTTCGTTTCTTGTTAAACGCATTGCATCCCCCACTATGGGATTCCACCACGTATACGACCACGATCCACTGCCCCCTTCCCCTATCCCGTCTATTCCACTTCACATCACTACGTGCCCCACCGCTCCTCGAGCCCCACGCACCGCCACTCCACCTTCTCACTTGGTCACCCTTCGCGGTCGGCCCTCTTCTCAGTCAGCCTTCTCACTCGGTCACCCTTCGCGATCGGCCATCCTTTCAGTTGGCCTTCTCACTCGATCACCCTTCACGGTCGGCCCTCCTCTCAGTCGGCCTTCTCACTCGGTCCCCCTTCACTGTCGGCCCTCCTCTCACTCGGCCTTCTCACTCGGTCACCCTTCGCGGTCGGTCCTCCCTCGGCTGGTCGCCTCACTTCGTCATCCTTCGCGTTCGGCCCACCTCCCGGTCGGTCTTCTCTCCATCGATCTCTCACAACTCTTTAACCTCTCGCGCCCCGGTAGGATATTGTCCACTTTGTCGAGGTGGGTGCAGGGCCCTATCGGCTTCACAGCTTTAAAACGCGTCCTCTTCCTTATTCCCCTTGTTGGACTGATGCTGTACTTGGAAATTGGGGACTACTGACATAGGCGGGCCTATAGGAGCTTTTGGCCCACCACTTAGAGCCCAACACATAATTTAAACACTAAAGCCCAATGTTGTTGAAGACCAACGTTGCATTAGGGACCAACGACACCTAAACACGTGTCAAGAGAAGAACCATCCACATCAGCAGACAAAGATCCGGCAGAGTTATTGCACCACACATCAGCCATTAATGAGCCCTGCAGCATTTATTACGATAACCCCTTCATGTCGGAACTGAACAGCCTCACTACGAACAAGGCAAGCTAGAACATAAACTTTCGGCCAATATGACAGTTCGGAGTGGACAAAGAAATGATAAACAAAGGATATAAACCGGTTTCAACGACAAGAAGAAGGTTAAGTTCTCTATCACCATTCCATCTCTACCATCTATCACTCTCACTTCTCTAACTTGCTCGGCGGAGGGTTCGCTAGGGGACTCCTCGTTCCCCGTTGAACTCTTGTGCAGGTTTCTCTGTGGGCATCATCAATCGGACAACAGTTTGAGAAGCGTGGATCGACCCGACCTGTTCCTTCTAGAGTTCGCAGTAACATCAAAATATAATGTGAAAGCAAACATCGTAATTGATTGCATAATAGTAACATAAGATATGGAATATTGAAATTAACATATATTTGTATTCGAAAATAATTATGATAGAGACTCCCACGCATACATGATCCTCACAACTCTCACTCTTATCCCAATCACTTATAATGTGGAGCCTACACATACATGAGTGTCACACATATATCAAGAGCCAAAATCAAATTAGGAATCATAAAACCTCCAAAAAGAGGTCCCAAACATTTCACATTCGGAAAATAACATTTACACTTCATCATTTGTCTTCTATTAAAGTCGTATTTTATACAGTGAGTATAGAATGGCAGTGGCTAACAATAAGAGAATTTTTGTTATTTTTTAATACAAAAAAAATGTGAGATTTATAAAATTTGAAGTCTACATGCGTATGGAATTGGAGTCCACGTGCATACGAAAAACATAAAAATGAATGAATGAGAATGAATAGACCATCTAAGGTCTTATTTGGCAATTCATTGTTTTAGTTTAAAAGTCAAAAAATCACTAAAAACATTTAAAAACTAACAACATATATTAAAAAGTCAAATATTTATTTTCTCTCTATTTTTTGCACATCTTTTAGTAAAAAATCATAAAATCATTCCAAACATACTAATTTTTTTTTACCTCATATTACCAAAAATTAAAAAAATTATTGAAATAACATGTTCTCAAACGAGGTCTTAATATACCTATAAATACATAGAATATATATATTTGTATATTATTTGTTTATTACCATAATTAAAGAAAAAATATTCCAAACTATATAATAATATAGGAGAGAAGTACAAGTAGGTAAAGATTCAAATCCTATGGAGTCGTTTGGGAAGATGATAAAAAGTTAGCTTCTACTTTTTTTATCCATTTTCGGTCACATCACTTCTCGCATAACTTATCCACAAAAAGACAAAATATGGTATTTTGAGAAGTTGATAAAAAGTTAACTTTTTGACTTTTTTAGCTTATTTTGTCTTTTTGTAAGTAAAGAATATGAGAGATGATGTGACCCAAAATAGATAAAAAAAATTAAAAACTGCCTTTTTTTTTGCTTCTCAAAAGACCCCATAAAGGCCGCTTGGGAATATGTTACTATTTTAATTAGTTATTTGATTTTTTTTAATATTTAACTTGATTAAAAAAATTGTGTATGAGATGATAATTATTTTATTTTTTTGTATTTGATTTGATGGTTTGTGAGAAAAAAAATAAAATAATTATAAATTAAATATGATATTATATCTTATTAATTATTTTAATCTATTTTATTTTAATCAAATAAAATCTAGCAAAAGAGAGAAAAATAATGCAATGAACTTTTTCCCATGTGAGACTTGTCTAAGGACTTCCCACATGGACCTTCTTGGGTCCAAAAATAAAAACATCAATTTAATGTACCGCAAAACAAAACTTACAAGTCTCCATTAGGGATGGCAATCTAAACTCGGCCTGACGGGGATCCGACCCTCCGATCTCGAATTGAACGGTTATTTCCCGAAAAATACCCTCGGCAGGCCAAGGATGGTAATAAAAAATAAATCCCCAATAATATTCTGGCCGGGGACGGGGATACATGTTTCAGTCCCGGACCCGGCCTGACCCCGAGCCCCACCCCGATTGTCCCCCGAATGATATATATATATATTATATATATACTTTTTTTATTCAATTTCTCATCTCTATGTTTTAGTCACTTAGATTTACTCACTCTCTCTCTCTCTCCCTTCCTCACATCTCTCTTTCGCTTCACCGTCTCTGGTCTCTCTCTCTTCTTCACCATCTCTTACCGTCGAATCAGACAGCGGTGCCTTCTCTTCCTCCTCCTCCTTTGAGCACCACCTCCTCCTCCTCCTCCTCCCAAAGAAAGTAGAGAGCAAAAAGCACCGAACATCGTCGTCGTCGCCGTCCTCGAGTGCCACCTCTCCGAGCACCACCTCCTTCTCCTCCGATGTTTGTTCCCTCTGCCACGACTCTCTCTCTCTTTCTTACACACACACACACTCTCTACTCAAATCTCTCTCCCTCTTTGTGAATCTGTGATGTTGATGATGTTGTTATGAATCTATGATGTTGATAATGTTGTTGTTGATGTCGTTTGATAATGATGTTGTTGATCATTGATGTTGTTATCTTCTTGTTTGCTGCTGTTTGGGTTTGGGTTTGGGTTTGATTTTTTTTTTTTTTTGGTTCGGGGAATTTTCGGGGTCAGGGAAACCTGATCCTCGTTAGGGGGAGGGGACGGAGACAGAGACGGAGACGGAGACGGGGACGGGGACGGGGACGGGGACGGGGACGGTAATAGGTTCCCCGTCGAGGATCGGGGCCAGGAACGGGGAGTGTGAACCCTGGCCCGGCCTCGCCCCGCCCCGCCCCGCCTCGCCCCGTTGCCATTCCTAGTCTTCATTGTCTAGTTGTCTTCATCTCTGCCTTATCCTTTTAGGCCCCGTTTGTTTTTAGAGGTAGAATGGAAGAGATTGATAGTGAGGGGATTGTTAGTGAGGAGATTAAGTAAAATTGTGTTTGTTTTGATGATAGTTGTTAGTGTAGGGATTATTAAATTATTTTTATATAAAATAATAAAACAAATAAAGAAATACAAAAACATTAAACATTAATGTTTTAAAAAAAATGCCCAACATGTAAAAAATTTAAAAAAAAATAAAATAAAAAATTTCCTAAAAAAAATTAAACAAATAAAATAATAATTTTTACTTAACAAAAAATAAAAAAAAATTAAATATTAATGTTAAAAAAATACCCGACATGTAAAAAATAAAATAATAAATAAATAAAAATAAAAAATTTATAGTACGCCGGACTATTTTTCTAATACCAAGTCCTGGAGGCCCGTCCGAATTCCCTTGGGGAGACCCATCTTAATCCGGAGCTCACTATCAATCTTCTCTCAATCTCTCAAAATAAACACAATATTAGTAGGTCACACCTCACTATCAATCTCAATCTCTCTTCTAACTCTCCAAACAAACGAGACCTTAAGGTTTTTATTTGTGATGGAGTGATGATAGACTGCTCTATAGTTTGAGCTCTAAATTCAGTTTTAATGATGTGAAAATTTTTTTAAAAAAAATTAAAACATTACATTAATGAAGTAAGACTCATCTCTAGAGCTCTTTTAAAACTCATGTTTTAGAACTTTAAAACATTTTTTTATTTGTGATGGCATACAACACCTATCAGTCTATTCTATATTGAAAAATGCTTGGGAGCACTAATTAGTGCTCCCACTAATTAGGTGGTAGTGAGTCCCGCTAGAAATGATGTGATGTTTTGGTCTTGGAGTTGTATTTTTTTTGTTTTTTTTCTATTTTTTTAATGCATTAGTACTATTAGTAGTGATGTTTTTAATGGAATGAATCATTGTTGATTCTATATTATATGGGAATACTACGATACACATTTTTCAAAAAGTATATATTATATGTATATTATAATTAAAAAATTGATATAATTTTATATTCTTTGAATTATAGTTTAAAAACAACAGTGATAGAACTCTAATTTTAGAACTCTAAAGAAAGCTCTAATGATGTGGTAAGAGAAAAAAACAAAAACATAGACACACATATCACATCACATGTGTGCCCCACTCTTTACCATATCACTAGAACTCTCTGTAGAACTTCAAAATTAGAACTCTCAATATTTATTCCTTTAAAAGAATGAACAATGCTACATAATTTTAAATTTAGAACTCTAACCAGGGCTTCTAATGAGATGGTAAGGTAATAATAATAAAAAAAATAAAAATAAAAAAACTGTCAAAACATCAAATCAATGGGTGGGTTCACCCATTAAAACTCCTTTAGAGCTCTCAAACATTTTTATAAAAAAATATATCATAACTAAATATAATATGATACATAATTAAAAATCTCATAAATTATAACTAAAATAATATCATAATCAAAGGAAAAAATTACTCATAACCAAAACAAAAATAACATAAGTAGGGATGTATATGGTATACCCTTTTTAAAAGTGTATATATTGTAATTTTTCATATTATTTCTAACAAGATCTTATAAATAAAGTTGAGAAAATTGCAAATCAATGAGAAAATTTAAAAAAAAAAATACAAAATTATGAAAAAAAATCTAATACTTTAATTAATTATTAAAATGGGTAAATTTTACCACTGAAATGCAATTTATTTTTTTGTCATACACTGAATTGCAATTTACCCAATACAATTTGATGTCAAACCGTGCAACTATATATATATACTAGAGAATTTAAAGTGTTCATTCGTATAAATTAAAGAGACTAATAATGTAATTTAGTCTAAAATCAAACAAAATATTGAAAACCCGAAAAGGAAATATAATATTATATTTAAAGTAAGGGTTGAAGTTAGTATATTGAAAATTTTATTTTTTGTAGGGTAAGAATATCCTTCATAATTTTTAAAAAATTTACCTATAATCTTATGACCACTTGAAAGTTAATTCACAAAATAATAACCGTTAATAATTACTGCTTAAATTTAAATTTTTTTTATTGATAAATTATAAAATAACATTTTATTTTATTTATCTATATAATACATAAATATATTTATTATTCTTTTTCTTATACCTCAAAATTACTTGTTAGCATCTGAATTCTTTCTCTTGAAACGTAATTTTCTTTAAATTAAAATCACATTGTGTGGCATGGCTGAGAGATGCATCAACAAGATCAAAGTAACAATAACAATATTATTAGAATTAATTTTTTCCATGAGTTGCATGAGGCCTCAAAACCAGCAATCCATAGATTAAAAAAAAGTAATTAAAATCAATGGTGTGGCTGAGAAATAAATGTTCAAGATAGAATCCTAGCCCCTCGCCTCTGTCAACGAGATCGAAATAAGAATTGCTTGACACAATTGTTATTTTTATTTTTAGAAGTACTTACGTGTAAATCTTAATAAATGGACTTATCGTCTAATAAGTCTTATAAAAAAAAATTATCATAAAAAAAGTTATTAATTGTAAGTTTTAGCAACAATTTATAAAAATCATGACAAAAAAAGTTATTAATTGTCAATTTTTACCGACGTATGTAAAAAATTGTCACAAAAAAATTATTTTTAGTGACAATTTTACCAAAACTTATTTTTAATAAAATTTTATAAAAACAAATCTAATTATTAAGACCTATTAATAATTTACTCATAATTTTTATTTTATTTGCACGAGGCTTGTAAACAGCCACCCAGGATTATTTTTTTCCATGAGTTGCATGAAGCCTATATGCCAACCACACTCTTAGCTTTAAGTAAAGCAAATAATTCAAATTGGCAAGCACTGTCTAGTTGTTTTTGAACCACAGTCCACACACTATCCATTAGCCAGAGTTCAGACCCACCATTCATGTGCCCTATAGACATGTCATGCCTCATAAACATCTGATTGGTGCTCACATGAAACACCTCACAAATAAATGATTCATGTTTGGAAAAATAGAGGGCGCATCAATTAATTTTGTGTCCTAATATTCATCCTGGTAGATAGGATTATAAACAAGTTGAGTCAAATAATAACTTATTTAAGTTTGACTTGAAAACTTAACGATATTCAAAATATGTTTAAATTTAACTTGTTTACGTAATGAGTCTATTTCGAACAAACTTTAACTTAGTCAAACAAGAAAATAAATAAATTAAATTTGACTTGAAAACTAACAAGTTTAAAAAAAAATTCAAGTTTGTCTTGTTTGCATAATGAATATATTTTTAACGTGTTAAACACAAATTCAATTCAAATAATTTGATTATTCAAGTGAAGCAGATGAAGAAAAAAGCTCCTCCACTTTTGCCATTGCCCTTAAAATTGTGAGAAATTCTACCATACATACCTGGTTAAAAAATTGTATATATATATATATCTTAATTATTGATTATAGTTAGATCATAATTAACACTATTTTAAGGCATGATCCAAGACTGTTTTTTCATAATCAAAGCTACCACAATTGAGTTGTAACCAACATCACTTTGAAACAGTGACGGAGCCAGGAAATTGAGTTAGAGGAGACACTATTAATTATAATTTTTTATTTTAAAAAAAATTATGATGAACATTAAGATAATAATAATTTTATGAGCTAAATTCAAGCATAAAAAATTACATATTCATTATTAATAGAAACAAATTAAAATTCTATAAAAGTGTAGAATAGCTCGGTGCGGGATGGTGATGTAACTTTGTAATTTTAGCACAAAAAATTATGAATCAAAATTCTTAATTTTAGAAAATAAAAACACATCGTTTATAGCACAAATTATTATAAAATCTATTTAATTTTTATTTGATAGAAAAATATTACGGAGATGACATTACTTATAAATGATGTATTTTGAATGAAAATTATTAAACAGTCTTAGAATACCATATAACATTGCCTACATGATGCTCAAAACATGAGAAATCACAAATCACACTAAGTAGTCTGTCAACTGCTTGAAAATAATGAGTTTATTATATCCAATGTATAAGATTTTTCGCTATACTATTGGTTTAAACTATTATATAAATCAGCAGTGCTACGTAGCTCGAAAACTACGTAGCTCGAATCCCCCTAATCTGTAACGACGCCGTTTTTGCTTCTTCTTTTCTTTTTTTTTTTGCAGATCAGAAGAACGAACGAACGAAGAAGAATAAGAAGAAGGAAGAAGGAGGAAAGGAGGAGGAGGAGGAAGAGGAGGAAGGAGGGAGGAGGAGGAAGGAAGGACTGGAGGGGGCATAATATTCGGGGGAGGAGGAGGCGGAGGCGAGCGATCTGGCATGGGCTGCGATGACGGAGGCACAGGAGGGGACGATCGGCAGCGGAGCTGCTTCTCTCCTCTCCTCTCTCTTTCTCCCTCTGCAGACTCGAAGAAGAAGACACGAAAATGAAAGGAGGAAGAAGACGCGAAAATGGAAGGAAAAAAAGAAAAAAGAAAAAAAAAAACCCTAATGCCCAAAACGACGTCATTTTGGGCATTAGGAGTATTCGAGGGGGCAAACTCTCGAGCTACCAATTTTTATTCTATATAAATTATATCACACAGTGTTCTTAAAGTATCAAATAATTACTTGCTATGAGCAATAAAATAAATTCTTAACCAAAAAACATGCTAAGAAAAAAAAATACATTTTATATATGACACAAAAAAAAAAATTCTCAAAACTGAGGGGGGCACGTGACCCCGTCCTTCTTTGCCTCCGCCAATGCTTTGAAACATAACCAAACACCGCAATAAATTAAAACCAAATTAATGTAACAACTTGCCAACTCCACCACCACTATAGCACGTGACCAAACACCACAATAGTTGTTAACCAAAACTAACTTGGATATCATGATCCTAAAATTATAATCCACCTTATGCCAACTACACTACTAGTACCTGTTCATCAACTACTACAAATATAAAAGGCAAAGGCCCCTCCTAGTTTTGTGGGAGATATGGAGACAAAACTTTGACATTTCAATTTCACCAATAAATTAACAAAACCCCTACAAATGCAACTAAACTTTCTGGACCAGTTCAAGCATAACATTACCAAGTAATACTACCAATAATCTAAACAAGAACAACTCCCATCTTTGAAATGATGGAATCGAGTCCGATCTCTCACTACAATTTCCCTTCCATAAATCCTCGAAACAAGCTTAGTACTAGCATGGCAATCGCCACAGACTCGAAGGTTCTTTATAATCCGAATAGGTGCATTGGAATCAGAAGCAATGAGAGCAAAAGCAATGGCTAGCCTTTCACTGTGGTATGAGAGGGCATCTTCCTTCTCTTCCTGTTCTATGTCAAACAACACTTCCTTGATTCTTGGGTTATGACCGTATACTTGTAATTGTCCACAAATCTCTTCAAGTTTTGAATATATTTCTTTAGAACGCGGATGTGTCTTGTCCCCGATGATGAACTCATGAATGGCACCATCAACCTCAACTAGGCTACTTCCCGGTACCTTGTCAAGCCCATGAACTTTCATTAGCTTCCTCACTCTCTTGACATCATCCCATCTATCAATCATTGCATACATATTTGACAAAAGAACATAGTTCCCACTAGTCTCTGGCTCTAACCGAATCAAGTTTCTGAGTGCAACTTCCCCTATCTCTAAATTGCCATGTACCCTTGCTGCCCCAAGCAAAGACCTCCACAACACTGCATTAGGCTTCATGGGCATGGCAAGAACCCTTTCCTCAGCCTCCTTGAGCCGCCCAGCTCGCCCTAGAAGATCCACCAAGCACCCATAGTGCTCAAGTTTTGGCTCAATCCCATAAACCTCCTTCATGGACTCAAAAACATTGCAGCCCTCATCCACCAACCCAACATGCGAGCAAGCACACATTGTAACTACTATTGTCACATCATCTGGAACCAATCCCTCAAATCTCATTTTCTCAAAAAGCTCAAGTGCTTGGTGTCCATAACCATGAATTGCCAACCCTCTAATCATTGCATTATAGCAAAATGTGTCTCTTTGAGGCAATTGATCAAACAACTGGTTTGCCAAATTGAGACACCCACAATTTGCATACATATCAATCAAAGCAGTACCCACGAAGTGATTTAGCTCAAGATTGTTCTTTAGTACATAAATATGTGCCCAAGTACCTTGACTAAGAGCAGCCAAATCAGCACAAGCACTGATTAGGGCCACAAGGGTAATTTCATTGGGCCTAGTTAGAGAATTTTGCATATCACTAAACAAAGACAAAACTTCCATTGACGAACTAATGTCACTAACAGAATTAACACTAGCATTACGTGCATAAGCGGATAATATAGAGTTCCAAGTAGCCAAATCTGGCTGAGTAATTTGATCAAACAGATATCTAGCAATGCCCACTTTCCCACATTTTGAATAGAAGTTGAGCAATGAGGCTTGAACAAAGTGGTCATATGGGGGTTCAAGAAATTTCAAGACATGGGTATGTAAGGCCCGACCCTGTTCGAGCCAGGGTTGCGACCCACAGGCCTTGAAGAGAGATGGGTAGGTGTAATTGTTGGGTCTGAGGGTGGTGTGAGTGAGAATGCGAGTGTAGAGAGAGAAGGCAATGTGGGTGTGGTGTTTTTGTTTGTGGAGGTTCTTGGTGAGGGATGAGATGAGGGTGTTGAAGAGGAAGATTGATGGGTTAAGAGCTTGGTTGAAGATGGTGAGGGTGTAGGATAAGGAGGAGGCTAGAGTGGAGGATAAGAGGAGGATGCGACTGAGTGGGTAGGTATGGAGGATTAGACCAGTTGTGATCATTTGGGCATGGACTTGTGAGAGGGTGTCTAGGGTTTTGCATTGTTGTAAGAGTTGGACAGCTCGGTTGTTGAAGATTGGGTTCGACACTTTCATGGACAATTCAACATCTGCGCAAAATACACATAGTAGAGAGGTAGAGAGAGAGAGAGAGAGAGAGGGAGGATTTACCGGTCAAGTAGCCAAACATATATAAAATTAGAAAACACGATAGCCATTTTATAACCATAAATAAAAATAACATAATTTTAATTTTTTAAGTTATAATTAAAAAATATATATTACAACTAAATATAATATGAGATATAATTAAAAATTTATGAGTCATAATTAAAATAATGTCATTATTAAAAAAAAATAACATAATTAAAAATACATTATATCATTTTTAAACAGACGAATATTAGAATTTCTGATCAAAATGAATCAATTTTAATTGATTTAAAATTTCTAAATCTAAAATTAAGCCGGTCATCCATTTGAATCGATTGAAATTGCGATTTCATCTTAGTTTTTAAAATTTTATAAATGCTCATTATAGAACTTTTTTTTTAAAAAAATAGTTTATAAAAAAAATAAATTATATCATATATGATTAAGGCAAAGATTAGGGCAAATTACAAACACCCCCTTGAGGTTTGATAAAAATACAGATTTCCCCCTGAAGTTTGAGAAATTACAAATTGCCCCCTGAAGATCAAATTTTCATAACAAATTAGGAAAAATTATGGGGAAATTTGTATGAAAATAAAAACCTCATGGGGCAATTTGTTATGGAAATATAAACCTCAGGGGGCAGGATGTAATTTCTCAAACCTCAGGGGGAAATCTGTATTTTTACCAAACCTCGAGGGGGGTGTTTGTAATTTGCCCCAAAGATTAACATAAGTTCTATGAAAATATGTACACCATGTACAAAATTTTGCATAAGATACACATGATCAGTTCTTAGTTTTGTTCAGGTTTGAAACAAACTAAGTTGTTCAAATTGGTTATTTGAGGTCAAAATGAATTGTGTTCGTTTGAGAACTGAACTAATTCAATTTAAAGAGACTAAAAAATTAATTTTTTTCACGAGGAGTACGTAGTAATAGTGATTTTATGTGATGATATTAAATTAATGAGAATTCCCATGTTGTGGTTATAAGACTACATGGTCGACTTCTTTTTTCCTTTTTTTTTTTTTTTTTTTTGGCCAACACTACATAGTAGATTTAAGAATATCTCCAACGTTGAATAAAAAATTTCATCAAGTTTTAGTAAAAATTTAATTTGATACCGTTCACTCCAATATTAAAATTAGAATTTTGATCAGATTTTTTCACATCCTCGATTATCCAGGAAGACATTCGGACAGATGTCCTAGAGGTCATTCGGACATGAACAAAAAAAATTATCAAAGTTGCTTTTCAGTGGACATATCGGATGTCCAAACCAACCGTTGGGGAAAATACTAGAAAAAATATATTTTATTGATAAATAATGCAAAGAAAATGAGATACAAATAGATCAAGCTGAGACACGGATATCTCGTTTTCTTTAAGGAGATCAAGCCTACTACGGTAGGAAGAATCTAAATACTGATGCAGCAATCACAAAATTATGACTTGTCCCTTCCAAGATACAACAACCCGACCACTTGTTAGATGGTTTAGGCAAACTCTGCACAAGATGGTGAACCCAAAGTTCCACCAAGAAAAACACCCTTCTTTACTAATAATCTCTCTTGTCTAAAAAATAGTTGATGTGTTAGTGTAGAAAAGAGTAGAGAAGAACTATTTATGGGCCACTAGGACATTACAAAATACATCAAAAAACAATAATGACCATGAACCTAGAGAAAATGGAGAGTGTATCCAAATATGAATTCACCACTAAGTTCATAAATTCTAATTAAACTCCATTCATGAACAAGATAAAAAGACACCAAAATAATGAATCTCCATTCATGAACAAGATGAGATTCATGAATAAGACAAAAGAAGATTCATGAACAATATTGTAACAATTCAGATTTTTAATTATTTTGTGAAATTTATACTAATATTATTTAATCACAGTTAGGAAAATATATGATTAATTTTGAATTATTATGTGTAGTTTTGTAAAATAATATAATTAGTAAAAAATTTAGGGGTCAAAGTATAAATAAATAAATAAATAAATAAATAATAATAATAATAATAATAATAGATGTAGTAGTAAAATAAATAATTAATTTTCTGTTAATATATGATAGAGTATAATTTAATTAGGAATTAATTTATTTATATAGTTATATTAGAAAATTGGATCAAAATGTAATTATTTTAAATATCTATTAAAGATAAATATAAATTCTTATAATTTATTATCAAATCCGTGGCACGATTGGCATTGGCCACTTGTATGAGTTTGGCTTGGAGCTCACGAATTAAATCCCTCTAAATAGGGAAGTGATTCTCTTGGAAAGAAAGAAGAAAGAAAAGGAAGAGAAAGGAAAGAAAGAGAGAGAGAAAGGAAGGAGAAAGGAAATAGAGAATGAAAGGAAAAAAATAGTAGAAGCCGAGAGGGTCTTTGGTAGTGAAAAGAAAGAGTAAGATATTAATATTAAGGTGAGTTATATTATACATTGAGTTACCATAATATATTTTACATATGTTTTGACTTACCATATTTAGTTTTTACAAGTTATGTTTTATAAATTATATTAATATTTCAGTTACGTGGATTAATTTCTGAACCCTATTTGTGAAAATGAAACCCATGAATATGTTTGTTTATATTTTAAAGAATATTTGACTATAACCTTATAAACAATCATGTTTTGTAAGTACCACCACGAGAGTCCCACGATTTTGGGGATTTAAATAACCATTGACCTCTATTTGACCACTTTGTGGTTCTCTATTTGTCATGGATCTATTGACCTCTGTTCTGTACGGAGCAAAGTGTTATGCGAAGATAAATGCTACACTACTGTGGGAGTCATCTCTATAATCCGTATGAGCCACCTCTTGAATTCGTATCTCTGTTCTGACTGTCACTCTTGTGATCTCTGTTCTGTTCTGTTCGGTACCGTGGTTATGATTATTTATTTTCATAATTTTTGTATTTCAGTTTCTACCACTTAAATGATTTATTCACCAAACTGAGTTATGTAAATGTTTTGGCCTAACTAACTATCCATGGTTATTTCGTGTCCTTTATACTCTTGGTATAATATTTCTCACTCTGTCATGCGCTTATTGTTGTTTACCAATTTTTAAGAAATAATGCAATTCAGAAATAGTTTTTGGAAAGTCTTAGATGCGAGGCTGCGGAATAGACACACACAATACTTTTATTGATATTTTTTTTCATGTAAATATCGGCTTTTTGGTCAATAAATTTTGTAATAAAAATAGAAATTTCAATAATTATTTTGGTACCCTCATTTAAATATTACTTCCACTTACGTTTATTGATTTGTTTAAGAATTGGCCGGAGATAACCTCAGTTACTGGTCATCACGATACTTAACCCTTGGGTACAGGGAGTGGGTCGTGACAAATATAAATAAATAAAAGATATTAAATGGTCCAACAATCCCCCACTCATTTTAATATCAGCAAGGATAAGAGAGATTACCAAACAAAGATAGACTAGTATACATCATGAAGGTATGCTCTGCATTGAATCTTCATTAGTAAAACAACAACCTCTACTCCAGAGTCAATAGTGATCTCAAACTTGAACTATGACTACTTAGGGGGAAATAAAATATTACTGCTCACACATAATAATGCAGGTGTTGACATAAGTTTTTAATAGCCAGCACATTACGGCCTTGTGCTTATCCTAGTTTTTATGAGCATTTTTTAGAATAAGCTTTGTTCCCATAGAAAGCGGCCCCACTTTCATACTCACATAAGTGAAATCTGTAAAGAATGTTTCTGTAATTTACATACCCCACTCAACAAGAGCTACAGAATTTCATTACGAGTATAAAAACTCAACCCTTCAACATTACAGAACAAATGCACTTATATCATAGGGATGGATAACAAATATTAAAGAGTGTATTTTTACAACCATCATATGATTCGTTCTTCCTATTGAACCTAGTTACAGGATCTCTGGTCCTTAGGTTGGGTATCCTCATACATGGTTTATGATTTTATAAGTTTCAAATCAATCCCCCTCGATGTATTCCAAACCCTATCTCTCGCTAAGGCCTTGGTTAACGGATCTGCAAGATTATCACAAAATCTTATATAATTCACAGTTATGATGTCATTACTCAAATAGGATCTCACATTACTGTCTTTCCTTGGAATAGGTCTGGTTTTACCATTATAAAAATGGTTGTTCACTCTACCAATAGCAGCAGTGCTATCACAATGAATTAACACAAGAGGAATTATTTTTTCCCAAAAAGGGATTTTATGTAACAAATCTCTTAACCAATTCGCTACCTTACATGCTGAAGCTAACGCTATAAGCTCAACTTCCATTGTAAAATTAGCAATTATAGTATGTTTTTTAGACTTCCAACATATAGCACCACCACCCAAGGTAAAAATAAAATCCAAGGTAGAGAGAGAATCAGCTGATAAAGTGTTCCAATCGGTATCACTATATCCCTCAAGTACTGCAGGATACTTGTTATAAAACAAATCATAATTTTTTGTACCAGATAAATATCTCATAATTCTTCCTATGGCTAGCCAATGATCTCGACTTGGCTTGTTAGTAAACCTGCTAAGTACTCAAACAACATATGCAATGTCAAGTCTAGTACAATCAATAGCACATCTCAAACTACCAATCATGCTAGCATATTCCTTTTGATTAATCACTTCTTTTTCATTTTTTATAACAGATAAATGTATGCTTGCATCAAAAGGAGTAGCAACATGTTTACAGTCTAGAAAATTATATTTCTTTAAAATTTTCTCAACATAATGTGACTGATCAAGAAAAATGCCATCATTGATCTTGGTAATTTTAATTTTCAAAATAAATTTAGTTTCACCAAGATCTTTCATATTAAAGTGGCTATTGAGTATATTTTTAGTCTCATTTATAATATGCAAATTAGAGCCAAAGATAAATAGATCATCTACATATAGACTAATAATCACATGTGCATTCTTACATGTTTTATAATATATGCACTTATCACATTCATTAGTCATATAGCCATTCTCAAGCATGCTGGAATCAAATTTATCATGCCATTGTTTAGGAACTTGTTTTAAACCATAAAGAGATTTAGTTAGCTTACACACCTTGCTTTCTTGGCCAGGCTCCACAAAGCCTTCAAGTTGGTCCATGTAAATCTCCTTATCTAGATCTCTATTTAGAAACGCTGTTTTCACATCCATTTGATGAATTTTTAAATCATGAATTGCAGCCACTGCTATCAACAATCTAATGGATGTAATTCTAGTAATCGGAGAAAAAGTATCAAAGAAATCAAGATCAACTTGTTGCTTAAAACCTTTAGCGACAAGCCTCGCTTTATATTTATCTATAGTTCCATCTGGTTTAAGTTTTTTACGAAAGACCCATTTACACCTAATAGTTTTACAACCTGGAAGTAAATCCACTAGCTTCCATATTTTATTTGGAAGTAATGAATCTATCTCATCATTTATAGCATCTTTCCAGAAAATAGCATCAAGTGATGATAAAACTTCTTGCACCGTAAGAGGAATTTCTTCCACATTATAAAGATAATAGTCAAGGCTAAAATCTTTTTCAACTCTAGCTCGTTTACTTCTTCTTGGTTGGATTTGAAAATTTTCTTATTCTTGAAAAACTTAAGAAAAAGTAGAAAAGCTAGGCACGGATAAAATATTTTCAGAAATTATTTGACCCCCACTATTTCTAGATTTGAAAGGAAATTTATTTTTATAAAAAATAGCATACCTGATTTAAAAATAATATTATTTTTCATGTCAAAAAATCTTTAAGTTGTCCTATGCAACGCAAACCCAAGAAAAGCACATGTGGTAGCTCGTTTACCCAATTTAGGTCGTTTAAGATCTACAAGTCTCACAAAAGTTAAACAACCCTCAAATAATCTAGATTTGGTTTATGCCCCACCACAACTCATAAAGTACAATTTTAGTCTTTTTATGTGGTACTCTATTTATCACATAGCAAGCTGTCAAAATAGCCTCGTCTCAAAGATTTGAGGGAGCACCTGAATCGATAAGCATAGTATTCGTCAAGTCAATTAATGTTCTATTTTTTTCTTTCAGCTATGCCATTAGATAAAGGTGAATATGGCAAAGTAATCTCATGAATAATTTCCAATGACTAAACAAACGAGTTGAATCCAAGAGATTCATACTCCCGACCTCTATCACTTCTAATTCTCTTAATCTTTTTACCGAATTAATTTTCCACTTCAAGAAGGAATTCTTTAAATTTCTCAAAAGCATCACTTTTATTTTTTAATAAATATACGTTTGTGTATTTTGAAAAATTATCAATAAAAGTGATAAAATATCGGTTACCACCCTGAGTTAAAATTCCTTCAAACTCATACAAATCAGTATGAAATAATTCTAGCGATTCGGTATTTTTTTTCAACACTTTTAGGAGGCCTATTGGTAATTTTTGCTTTACTGCAAACTTCACATTTCTCAAAATTTTTTGTCACTTTATGAATTAATCCTAAACTACTCATAATTCCCACATATTTACTGTTAATATGACACAAGCGAACATGCAAAAAATTAATAGAAGACAACATGTATACTGAATTGGTAGATAGTTTATTAATCTCAACATTCAATTTAAACATCCCATCACAAGCATAACCCTTACCCACAAAAATACCCTTTTTGGTAATCACATATTGATCAGATTCTATAGTTTGCTTAAAACCAGCCTTATTCAACAAATAACTTGACATCAAATTCTTTCTCATGGACGGTGTATAAAGCATATCTTTTAAAGGAAGCACATGTCCAGAGGTGAACTTAAGGTCAACCTCACAACTCCCAAGTATCTTGGTTAGACTAGAGTCACCAAGCATAATTGTTTTCTTATCATCAAAGGGAGTATACACCTTGAACCAAGCTTGATCATAACAAACATGTCTATTGGCACCAGAATTTGCCCACCAACCGTCCACATAATTAACCATGCAAATGTCTGTAATCATCACGACAAATGGCTCTTCGATAACGTTAACCTTTGGCGCAGGTGCACGTTTTTGGAATTTGCAAGTTTGAGCAATATGTCCACTTTTGCCACAAACAAAGCATGTAAAATTTTGTGGAGGTGATGGACCTTAGTTCTTATTTGGATTAATTCATTTATTGTGAGGTTTACCATAATTCTTCATATTCTTTTTATAAGGCTTCAAATAAGCATTCTTAGAATTGTGACCTTTGGGTAAGTTATTATTTGCAGAAACAAAGTTTACCTTTGTGATAGAATTGTCATTACCTGCTTATGTTATTAATGCATCTTGGCCTCTAGCCTCCTCTTCGACTCGAATATGAGTGATCAACGCCTCTAAGGAAGTCTCTTTTTGTTTTTCTTGATGCCTTCAGATCTTACTTCTGCAACTATCATTTGGAAATCTTGTGCTTGCTCCATAACAGATTTTCCATCCACTATTTGGAAGCGAAAAAAGCAACTAGCTACATACTTTTTTACTCCTGCCTCTTCAGTATCATACTTAGTCTGTAAAGCTTTCCAAATTTTCTTTGCGGAAGTGTAAGTGGTGTTATAGTAATCATAAAATTGACCACCAATGCAATTTAAGAGATAAAAGCAACATTTATACTCATCTGTATTATAGGAAGCTACTTTTGCTTCATGTGCCTCGTAATCTTCATCATTCATCTTCTCGGTTGGGATTTTGTTTGGATTCTTCTTGATAAGAACATATGCAACTTTCAAAAAGCTAAGGTAAAAAAGAACTTTTTCTTTTCACCTCTTAAAATGAACTCCCTTGAACTTGAAAGGCTTGTTGAGATCTCCAATTCCATCATTGATTTTTTTTGGTACTTGATCCATTGTTGATCTCCTTAAATTGTTGAGGGAAAATACCAGAAAAAATATATTTTATTGATAAATAATGCAAAGAAAATGATATACAAATAGATCAAGCTGAGGCACGGATATGTCGTTTTCTTTAAGGAGATCAAGCCCACTGCGGTAGGAAGAACCCAAATACTGATGCAGTAGTCACAAAATTATGACTTGTCCCTTCCATGATACAACAACCCGACCACTTGTCGTATGGTTCAGGCCAACTTTGCACAAGATAGTGAACCCAAAACTCTATCAAGAAAAACGCCATTCTTTGCTAGTAATCTCTCTTGTCTAGAAAATAGTTGATGTGTTAGTGTAGAAAAGAGTAGAAGAGAAGAACTATTTATAGGCCACTAGGACATTACAAAATACATCAAAAAACAATAATGACCATGAACCTAGAGAAAATGAAGAGTATATCCAAATATGAATTCACCACCAAGTTCATGAATTCTAATTAAATTCCATTCATGAATAAGACAAAAGGATACCAAAACAATGAATCTCCATTCATTAACAAGATGAGATTCATGAATAAGACAAAAGAAGATTCATGAACAATATAAATAAATATAAATAAATAAATAAAAGATATTAAAATGGTCCAACACCAACAATAACAATTTAAATTTGATAAAAGATGAAAATCTCCTTTCATTTGATAAAAGTTTTGGTTCATCTCTCGCTTGATATGAATTTGATGAAAGGGTTGGAGGTTAAACAGTTATAATTTTTTATCAAATTTAAATTTGTTGAAATATTAAATGCAGCATTAGAGATGATCCAAGAAACAAAAGTTATCCACTTAATTTCTGCTCACTAATTTTTTTGGGTCGTTTGCCCACCACTGCTGCACAACACCAATTCTCTAAGTGGGCTGGCTGCAAAGTAGCCCATGCTTGCCAGAAAACGAAATTCAATGAATAATTTGAGAAAATATGAAACTTGAGCTAGGTTCTAATTGGGCCTGCTGGTCTATCTAGTAGTGGGGTGTGAATTTGTCAAGTGGGTGCTATCAGCCATGTACTTGAAACTCTTTTCACAATTGCTTTCTCAAAATTTTTTCCGGTGGAGTGAGCACATAATCATTATGAATCATATCATACAATAAGCACAAAACTCACAAGTAGGGCAATGATGATTCATTGCTGTAGTGGTTCTAAGCTAATAATTGGCTCCACCTAAAGGTTGAAAGAGTGAAACTCATTCTTTTTCAATGATGATAACTCTCTTGTAAGCTGTAAACACAGATCAAAAAATCAACCTTTAGGAAGGATAGTCTAATCAGAGTCTATGTCAATTTGCTTTAATAATACTGGCATAGCATGTGGTATAAATTCATGATGATCCTATCATTTTTTCTCCCCTTTATAAAGTTTGAAGTTACGGTCTTTTGTTCTTGTATTTGCCTTTCTTATCTTTTCTTGTCTTGTCGTTTCTTTCTTTCTTACTATTGCTTCCATTTAAAGGGAATCATTCCATCATTAGTCTAGGTGATCCACTAGCATCTTCAAATTTTGGAGGAATTATAAATCAGTTTAAAAGTTTAGGGGAAGTACAAATTAATTAAAAAATGAGGTAAATAGTTACAGATTTGTGGAATTATATATTATTGAGATAAGGGTTGTGTCTCATAACATAATTTTCATTTATACTAAAATACATATAAAAGCTTGGTTTGAGAAGTAGGCTAGGTTTTTAGTTTTTTGACTTTTTTTATTATTTTAACTTGGGATTAAAAAATCTGGTCCGGGAAAAGGGCTTTTGGATTTTTTAATTTTTTTGTGAGAGAAAAAATATAATGATTATGGATTAAATGTGATATTTTACCTTATTAGAACTAAAAAACCTATTTTCTTTTTTTTGACTATTTTAACTCCAAACCTACTTCACAAACAATGCCATAGTTGTACTTTTACAAATTTGTAGTTGAAAATAAATTGTTTCTAACCATCCAGTTGGACTCAAAGAGCCTATTATAGACATCATTAAATTGATTTATGAGTTCATTATGTAAGTTTATATGCATTCATCGTTCTAAAATAAATAAATTAGTCTAACAATTGTAATTATATAATTTTATAAATAAAAAAATTGGTGATAAGTGCGGATTTAACGATAAATTATTTATTTTTCTAAAGATAAATGTAATAAACAACAAACAAAGGGAAATTTTTGATTAAAATCTGCAACATCATCTGCCACTCTTTGTTATCATTAACTCAACAATCATATTCGTGATAGCACCATAAGAAACAAAAACAAAAGTTTGGGAGTAGCTTCTCTTTCTTTTTTTTCAAATTGTTTCTTTCTCAATTTTTTTTTTTTTTACAAACCATGATGTACACATATTATGTGTGTGGCCCATAAACATCAAACAAATAATAAGGCTATAAACCCAAAATAATCTACTTAAAATTTATTTAGAAATAACAATTAATGGTTCAAATTTATTTTATTCATAAATTTCTGACTTCATCAATTTAATTTTTACTATACATATCAATTATGGGACCCTATCTTTTTGGCAAAACAAAATGTTATTGAAAGTGAAAAAATTAAGTAAAAAACAATATTATGGATACCACTGCTCCAATATAAAATCTATAGAAAGAACAACAATTCATCATTTTTCGCTCTCTATCTCACAAAGATAAAAAGCTATGTAAATCTATTATAATTTCTAATCCACAGCTAAAGCAGTTTTGAAATATAAACAAATATACAAAGCACATATGTAAGCATGAAAATGTACAGAAAATAGGTTGGTTTAATCAAGAGATAATGTCGGACACGCATGTGTATTACCACCAGTCAAAGCACAAAAAAGGTCAAGATTGGTAGTACTCTCTCAATAATAATAATAATAATAATGGATCCCAATAACAAAATACCCTTTTGTCATATCCAACAAAAATAATAAAAATAGGATTAGCCTTCTCTTTAACTAGCGTATGTTATTGGGTCTGTGGAAATTCATCGCGGGTCTCGTTTTAATAATCTGAACTATTCAATGGATAGAACTTGTCAAGTAATTTATCTTTATAAAAAATCATGTTGATCGAATATCGATAGTTATTTGATCAGATTAGATTTTTGTCAATGGTAAATATAATTTTTAAATAAATTATTAACAAAAATCTGATCCGATCAATTAATTATCGATATTCAATTAATGTAATTTTTTATAAAGATAAAATACTCAACAAATTTTATATACCAAACCGCACCGTCTAGAGACAAGCTGCCTCTAAAACTATACATAAAGTGAGAATGAAAGTAAAAGTGAAATAAAGTTTTTATAAGCACTTTTGACGAAAATGATAGAACCATTCACCTCCATGATTGAACTCCAAGCAAAGCAAAAGCATTTTCACAACCCCCTTAAAGGCCTGAATATTTACGATATATCGCTTTCGAACACAACCACTCTTTTACCAAAACTGGTCTCTGGTCCACAATCTCTGTCTAGTTAGCAAAAATAAATTAAAAGATTTTGAAAAAGTAACTTCGAAAAATTATTTAAAGAAAATAAGAATTCAGCTGCCTTTCGCCCGATCCATGGACCCATCACAAACCTACCTTGATAGTCTATTAATATTATGTTTGTTTTTCAAGTTTTAGTGAGTAGATAATTAATAGAAAATTTAAAATTAAAAAAAAAAACATTGTTTTGTCTACTAGTCATAACTATATAATTTTATGATTTTTATCTTCAAAAAAGTAAATAATATATTTGTAAAATCATAGTTGTTGATTTTTTTTAAAACAATTTTTTTTAAGGCAAAAATAATGATTATATATAATTATAATTATCAAATTAATTTAAAAAGAAAATTTTATGCATCATCTACACGTCAAATTGATAATTGAAGAAGGTCATATGGTGGGTCTCATAAACTAAACCTCCGTTTGGGAAGCTGGTTTTGAGATTTTTAGATTAAAATAGTCACAAAAAACAAAATAGGCTTTTTAGTCCAACAAGATAAAACATCACATCCAACTCATAATCATTACATTCTTTCTTTTACAAAAAAAAACTAAAAAAGCCAAAAAAAAGTCAAAAGCCCCTCCAAACTATGCTTTTTAGCCCTAGGTTAAAATAGTCAAAAAGTCAAAAAGCTAACCCATTTCCCAAACGAGCTTAATGGGCTAGAGAATAGTTGAATTCAAAAATAAAATGTGTAGTATGAATTCAAACTTATTATCATATAAAATAATAGCGATGCTAAATTCAAATAATTTTTTTAAAATTTCTTGACTGATGTGGCAAGACACAATGCATATAAGGAGAGCTAAGAGAAAATATTGAAGTGTAGGTCAATTTTTAAAATTTTGATTACTCCGTATTTGGGAGGATTTGGGAGAGAAACTATGTGAATGAACAATTTTTCATAAAACAATTAGATAAAATAAGACCTCGTTTGAGAATAGATTATTTTAGTAATTTTTTAATTTTTTAGCTAAAATATGAGGTAAAAAAATTAGTATGTTTGAAATAATTTTTTGATTTTTTACGAAAAGATATGCAAAAAGTAGAGAGAAAATGAAATTTTTGACTTTGTGATATAAGTTGTTGATTTTTAAATTTTTTTAGTGACATTTTAACTTTTAAGTTAAAATATTCACTTGCCAAACAAGACCTAAATGTGATTCACATATTTCAATCAAATCATTAATATTCCTCATCTATGTAATTAAAATATGTGTGCTTGCGTTCATGCATGACATTGGAGTTGTTTGATGGAGATTATTTTAAATTAAAAATTAATAATTAAAAAGTAAAAATTAATAATTAATAATAATAATAATTATTATTATTATTTTAATGAATATTTTTAAAATTTTAAGTATTTTTTTACTTTTTTATATGCACCTTACTCAGATCTATCGAAAAAGTAAAAAAATTATGAAAAAATATTTTAAAAAATTAACAAATACATAAAAATATGAAAAATATACTAAATTCTCATATTTATTAATTTTTTTTATATTTTTGGTATTTAGTGAATTTTTAAAAAAAAAATTCACAAAAATTATACTTTTTATGTGTATTTATGTTAGGTGTGTCTGAAAATTTAAAAAATTACTTAAAATATTAAAAAAAATTCAGTAAAAAAAAAAAGAAAAATAAGAAAGTATAATTTTTTAAAAAGTGTTTTTGAAAAACAAAAAACAAGCAAAGTGTTTCAGGTATTCTTTTTCCAACTTCTAAAAATCATATTTTTTAACTAATAAAATATAAACAAAAATTGTATCAAATAATTTACCGCAAAATCTCAAATTAAAATAAAGGGTTAATTATACTAATATATAGTTTGGGACTCGTGTCATTTTGGTCCTTAACTTTTCAATTATGACACATTTGACCCTAAATTTTAAATATTGTTTCAAATAAAAACAATTGAAAATACCATTGCACAATTTCAAGGGTAAAATTGTCAATTCGATAAAACATAAACTAATTTGACAAAAGCAAATGTCAAAAAAATATTTTTAAATCTTTAAAAATATTTTCTACCACCAAATATAAAATTATGTAAAATTAATAAATCTTTTAGGCATGTATTTATTTATTTTTTTTACCAAATTAATTTTTGTTATATATTTGGATGATGAACATGTAATAGGTAATTGTTAGGCTTTTAATGCGTAATCGATATATTTAATATATGAAATGTTTTTAGTTTTGAATTTTTTTGATTTAATGGATTGATTTAATAATGATATTAAAGTTGTCACCATTTGACTTTTGAAAAAATAAAAACTAATTTAATAAAAATAAAACAACCACCCATTACATATAATAAAAATTAATTTGATAAAATAAATAAATAAATAAATATCTAAAAGATTTATCAATTTTATATAATTTTATCTTTAGTGAGTAAAAATAATTTTTAAAAATTTAAAAATATTTTTTTGACATTTATTTTTGTCAAATTAATTTATATTTTATCAAATTGACGATTTTATCTTTGAAATTGAGTAATAATATGTTCAATTATCTTTATTTAAAATAAAATTTAAAATTTAAAATTTAAAATTAAATACATCATAATTAAAAAGTCAAAAATAAAAATGACATAATACCTAAACTATAAGGACTGCAAATATTTGCTCCAAAAAAAAAAAATTATAAGTGGTTCGTATGATTTGGACCAAACACCTCCATTCGTACAATACAATGCATTAACATTAGGTTATTGTACAGTGTGTACGGGAGTGCATGTGGAGAGCCTTTGGTGGGATTAGAACTCTAATCCACCGCTAGTGGGGTGGAAATTAAAATAATAATAATAATAAAAAAAAAATTAAGACACAATTCACATGTGGTATTTATTGTCACATTATTAAAGTCACCATTAATTAGTGATCTAAATCATTTTTGTTAGAGGAAATAGAAATTTTTTTTTGGATGCAAACTTTACCGTTTAGCCCTATTTCACTTCATCTCATACACTTAATGATTCACAAAAGACAAAAGACAAAAGACAAAAAACAAAATATGCTATTTTAATCACAACAAACAAAACATCACATCCAATCCATAATTATTACACTATTCTCTCACAAAAAAATTCAAAAAAGTCAAAAAGTTTTTCCCAAATCAAACTTTTTAGCCTATGCTAAAATAGCCAAAAAAGTTAAAAAGCCAACCCACTTCCTAAACGGAGGCTTAAATTAATTTTTAAAAAAATTCTCAAAATTTTAGACTAAAGTGTATTGTTAACTCTGTTAACAAAATATTTAATGATCTTAGGATGTGTTTGATTGGACGGACTGGATAAGAGGAGATTAGAATCCATCGGACTTGAGTCCTGGGACTGTAGATCCCCCGGACTATTTAGTTGGATTGGATATGTATCATGTGTTTGTTTTTTCATGGGATTAGATGTACTATTTTTAGTGAATCTAACGTTTGGTTAAACGGATTGGATAGAATAAATAAACAAAAGACTATTTTATCCTTTTTCAATTGTTTGCTAAGTAATAGCAATATTAAACATATCTTTAATATTTTAATTATTTTTAGCTAGATTAAATAAAAATTCATTTTATTTTATTTTTTACACAATTAAATAAATAAATAAATAAAATATCAATAAAAATTTATATTATTTTTTAATTAAAATTTTAAATAAATTTGTTTTTAAAAATAATAATAATTAAACAATGAAATTAAATAAAACATCTATTAACATTTAAATAATGAAATTAAATAAAATATAAACAAAATTTTAAAATAAAACATCAATAAAATATCTATAAAAAATTATTTAAAAAATAAAACATAAATAAAAAGTTAAATAAAATTATTTTATTTTTAAATTGAGACATTTAAATTTTATTAAATTTTACTAAATATAATACATAATTAAATAGTAGATGGTCAAAATGGTCATTTTACCACCTAATCCCAACAGTAAATAATTCCCCAAAAATTGTCCCACACCCCCCTAGGATAGTATAATCCCCCATATAGGGGATAAGGAGTCCGGCCGGACTCCATGTCCGGTGGACTAAAAAAAAAATAAATATCGGATTCAATTTACTGTGCAAATTACAATCCGCACAATAAATAATTCCCCCCTCCCCCCTCCTATCCCCCAATCAAACACACCCTTAATACTCCTTGAAGATAAGGACATTTTCTTTACATTGTACTTTGATTTTTGAAAAGTTTGTTAAAAGTTGATTTTTTAAAAATTTTTTTAAAAAAATATGCAAAAAGTAAAAAAGTGATATGATTCAAAAAAAAATTAAAAAATCAAAAAGCTAAATTTTAATTAACTTTTCAAAAAATAAGTTTTTATGGCAACTCACAAATTAGACCCATGTCCAAGTTTTGTCAATTTGAATGAAAAAAAATGCTTCAAATAACTAATTCAACACCAATAATATACTACTAATGACATGTCATCATATGGACTCCACAATTGATGTGATAGTTTGGCCTTTATTTTTGTTTTTGGTTTCGGTTTTTTTTTTTTTTTTTTTTTTTTTTTTTTGTGTGTGTGTGCACTGCCACGTAATTAGAGCTGCTTTTAAAAGTTATATATTAGTGGTCTAAATCGGAACTCTTAAAAAAAAATGAAGGTAAAGTGTAAACTGATTAAAATTACATGAAAACTTTTTTGCACTATTTTTTAATATCATAAAATGTGGTGATCTAGGATCAAACTACAAGGGTAAAATAGATTTTTATTTATTTATTTATTCTTTCAAGGAAAGAATATTCAGGATTTTGGTGATAGTGGGATATAAAAAAAAATGATTAACTGATCCTGGGACATTACGTAATCATATTTCAGGCCAATTACAAATCTCTATAATCTCTTATATTCTTCAATCACCTAATATAAAGTAGTGAATTCTACTTTTTTTACCGATTACAATATATATAACGTCATATGACCAACCAATAACTTCTAGGGATATAGAGCGCAGATGGTTTTATTTTGATGAATGATAAAAGTTTTTGGTGTCTTTTGATGACCGACATATTGTGTTTTAAAATAAAAAAACAAAGAAAAAAAAAAACAAAGGAAAAAAAAGCCATCCATGTTTGAACAATAATGACAAAAGTACTTAGGCCCATGACATAACTTAAAAAAATTGCTTCAGACATAATCTTGATTCATAGATTTGAAAAGAAATTTACAAAGTGAAAGAAAAATATATATATAAAAGTGTGTGAAATATAATTATATTGTATTCATATTTTACTTTTTTTTTTTTTTAATTTTTGAATTCATATTCAATAAATACATAACGTAATCATCTTAGAAGCAATTAAGGATTGATAATGAAGTGTGCGTTTATTTGGACGGACTGGATAAGGGGAGATTGTAATCCATCGGACTATTAGTCCCGAGATACATTGTCCCCAGACTATTTGGTTGGACTGGATTTGTATCCTATGTTTGTTTAGTCATGGGATTAGATGTCTAGATTAGATTATTTTTAGTTATCTAATGTTTGTTTGGGATATTATGGAGAATGATAAATGCTCAAATGACTATTTTATCCTTTTGAATTATTTACTAAATAATAGCAATATTAAACATAGTTTTAATATTTTAATTATTTTTAGCTAGATTAAATAAAAATTTATTTTATTTTGTTTTTTGCACAATTAAATAAATTTATTTTTTAAAAATTAAATAAATTAAATATCAATAAAAATATATGTTATTTTTTAATTAAAATTTTAAATAATTTTATTTAAAATAATAATAATAATGAAATAATGAAATAAAATAAAAACATCTATTAAAATTTAAGTAATGAAATTAAATAAAATATAAACAAAATTTTAAAATAAAATATCTACAAAAAAAAATATTTTAAAAAATTAAATAAATAAAACAAAAATAAAAATTAAATAAAATTATTTTATTTTATTTTTAAATTGAAACATTTAAATTTTATTGAATTTTATTAAATATAATACATAATTAAATACTAGAGGGCAAAAATGTAATTTCATTGTCTAATCTCATGGAATGAGTTATCCCATAGTTTCTATCCCACCTCCTCCCATGAGATAAGATAGTCCCACAAATACCACAAATATGAGACTAATAGTTCGGGGGGGACTATTAGTCCGAAGCAAAATTTTGAAACAAACAATGAACTAATAGTCCAATCACACACCCTAATCATTAAAATAAACACACCCTTCATGTGGACCCCACCACTGATGTGATAGTTTGGCTTTTTTTTTTTTTTTTTCTTTTTGCAATGTCACGTAATTAGAGCTGTTTTTAAAAGTTGTGTATTACTGGTCTAAATCGGAACTCTTAAAAAAAAAAATGAAGGTAAAGTGTAAACTGATTAAAATTACATGAAAACTTTTTTGCACTATTTTTTAATATCATAAAATATGGTAATCTAGGATCAAACTACAAGGATAAAATAGATTTTTATTTGTTTATTTTTTCTTTCAAGAAAAGAATATTCAGGGTTTTCGTGATAGTGGGATATAAAAAAAAATAATTAATTGATCCTGGGACATTACGTAATCATATTTCAGGCCAATTACAAATTTTTACAATCTCTCATATTCTTCAATCACCTAATATAAAGTAGTGAATTATATCTTTTTTACCGATCACAGTACATATAAAGTCATATGACCAACCAATAACTTCTAGGGATATAGAGGTCGGATGGTTTTATTTTGATGAATGATAAAAGTTTTTGGTGTCTTTTGATGACCGACATATTGTGTTTGAAAAAAAAAAAAAAAAACTTGAAAAAAAAAAAAAACAAAGGAAAAAAAAGCCATCCATGTTTGAACAATAATGACAAAAACACTTAGGCCCATTTCATAACTTAACAAAATTGCTTCAGACATAATCTTGGTTCATAGATTTGAAAAGAAATTTACAAAGGGAAAGAAAAAATATATATAAAAGTGTGTGAAATATAATTATATTGTATTCATATTTTACTTATCTTTTTTTTTTTAATTTTTGAATTCATATTCAACAAATACATAATGTAATCATCTTAGAAACAATCAAGGATTGATAATGAAGTGTGCGTTTATTTGGACGGACTGGATAAGGGGGGATTGTAATCCATCGGACTATTAGTCCTGAGAAACATTGTCCCCGAACTATTTGGTTGGATTGGATTTGTATCCTATTTTTATTTAGTCATGGGATTAGATGTCTGGATTGGACTATTTTTAGTTATCCAATATTTGTTTGGGATATTATGGAGAAGGATAAATGCTCAAATGACTATTTTATTCTTTTCAATTATTTACTAAGTAATAGCGATATTAAACATAGCTTTACTATTTTAATTATTTTTAGCTAGATTAAATAAAAATTTATTTTATTTTGTTTTTTGCACAATTAAATAAATTAAATATCAATAAAAATATATGTTATTTTTTAATTAAAATTTTAAATAATTTTATTTAAAATACTAATAATAATTAAATAATGAAATAAAATAAAACATCTATTAAAATTTAAATAATAAAATTAAATAAAATATAAACAAAATTTTAAAATAAAGCATCAATAAAATATCTACAAAAAAAAAATATTTTAAAAAATTAAATAAATAAACCAAAAATAAAAATTAAATAAAATTATTTTATTTTTAAATTGAAACATTTAAATTTTATTGAATTTTATTAAATATAATACATAATGAAATACTAGAGGGCAAAAATGTAATTTCATTATCTAATCCCATGGGATGAGTTATCCCATGGTTTCTATCCCACCTCTTTCCATGGGATAGGATAGTCCCACAAATATGAGACTAATAGTCCGGAGCAAAACTTTTGAAACAAACAATGAACTATTAGTCCAGTGGGACTAATAGTCCAATCTCACACCCTAATCCTTCAAAACAAACACATGTGGACCCCACCATTGATGTGATAGTTTAGCCTTTGTTTTTGTTTTTTTTTTTTGTTTTTGCACTGCCACGTAATTAGAGCTGCTTTTAAAAGTTGTGTATTAGTGGTCTAAATCGGAACTCTTAAAAAAATAATGAAGGTAAAGTGTAAACTGATTAAAATTACATGAAAACTTTTTTGCACTATTTCTTAATATCATAAAATATGGTGATCTAGGATCAAACTACAAGGGTAAAATAGATTTTTATTTATTTATTTTTTCTTTCAAGAAAAAAATATTCAGGATTTTGGTGATAGTGGGATATAAAAAAATGATTAATTGATTCTGGGACATTACGTAATCATATTTCAGGCTAATTACAAATCTCTATAATCTCTCATATTCTCTAATCACCTAATATAAAATAGTGAATTCTACATTTTTTACCGATCACAATACATATAACGTCATATGACCAACATTAACTTCTAGGGATATAGAGCGCAGATGGTTTTATTTTGATGAATGATAAAAGTTTTTGGTGTCTTTTGATGACTGACATATTGTGTTTTAAAAAAAAAGTTTGTAAAAAAAAAAAACAAAGGAAAAAAAAGCCATCTATGTTTGAACAATAATGACAAAAGTACTTAAGGTGCGTTTGTTTGGACGGACTGGATAAAGGGGATTGTAATCTATCAGACTATTAGTCCTGGGATACATTGTACCGGGACTATTTGGTTGGACTAAATTTGTATCCTATATTTATTTAGTCATGGGATTAGATGTCTGGATTGGATTATTTTTAGTTATTCAATATTTGTTTGGGATATTATGGAGAAGAATAAATGCTCAAATAACTATTTTATCCTTTTCAATTATTTACTAAGTAATAGTAATATTAAACATAACTTTAATATTTTAATTATTTTTAACTAGATTAAATAAAAATTTGTTTTATTTTATTTTTTGCACAATATTTTAATTATTTTAATTTATTATTTTCAATTAAATTAAATTAAATTTATAATTTATAATTTATATTTTTTATTTAATATATAATTTTAACTTAACGACAATAAAAAATAATTTTCTTTAATATATAAATTAAATTTTCATCAACACTAAAAAAATTTAATTTATAAGGCTATAATTTATAATTTATAAATAAATTTAATTTATAATTTATATTTTTTATTTAATATATAATTTTAAATTTACAACACTAAAAAAATAATTTAATTTAATATGTAAATTTAATTTTTTAACAACACTAAAAAAATTTAATTTATAAGGCCATAATTTATAATTTATTATTTTTAATTAAATTAAATTTATAATTTATAATTTATAATTAAATTTTTTTATTTAATATATAATTTTAAATTAACAACACTAAAAAATAATTTATAAATATTCAAAAGACTATTTTAACATTTTCTAATTGTTTGCTAAGTAATAGCATGAAGAGTAAAATAGACATTTCACAAAATAATCCCATGGGATATCAATCCCATGGTTTCTATCCCACCTTTCCCTATGGAATAGGATAGTCCCATATTTGTGGGACTAATAGTCTGAGGGGACTATTAGTCCGGAGCAAAAAAAATGAAACAAATAATAGACTATTAGTCCGGTGGAACTAATAGTCCAATCCCACCCTTAGGCCCATGTCATAACTTAACAAAATTGCTCCAGACAAAATCTTGGTTTATAGATTTGAAAAGGAATTTATAAAGTAAAAGAAAAAATATATATATAAGTGTGTGAAATATAATTATATTGTATTCATACTTTATTTATCTTTTTTTTTAAAAAATTTTTGAATTCATATTCAATAAATACAAAACGTAATCATCTTAGAAAATATTAAGGATTGATAATGAAGTGGAGTTACCACTGTGTAAAATTTGGACGAATATGAGAACCAATACATGTTGATCCTCATTTACTTGTCAATAATGTTCAATTGAGAGTGAGATTAAATTAAGGGATACTTACATATAGATCATAATAAGTGGATTTATTATTTCATAGGTTCTATGAAAAAATTTTATCATAAAAAATGTCACTAACTATAAATTTTAGCAACAATTTATAAAATTTATGATAAAAAAAAGTCACTAATTGTTAATTTTTAGTGACATATGTAAAAAATTGTCACAAAAAAATTATTTTTAGCGATAATTTTACTAATATTTATCTTCAATAGGACTTAATAAGAAATAAGTCTAACTATTAAGATCTATTAATAGTTTACCCTTAAATTATTTAAACTAAGCTAATTAAGTTTGACAATAAATTGTATTAATGACTTGTTCAAAAACATGGTGTACCTCAAAACTTGTCAAGTTTTTAATAAGTATTTGTTGGTTTTTTTGGCTTTCGAAAGTTAGTATTGTAATTTTAAGCATGCCAGCAATGATCAATCAGTTCTTACAGAAGATTAATTGCTAACCAATTATCAGAAAATTGTATTTCAGCTTTCATCCTCAATGAAGAGGACTTTTACTGGTGACTTGTTTAGGAGAACTTAGTAAACAACAATTAAATGAAGAACAATTGCAGCATTTCATTAAGTAAAAATGAAAAACTTACAATGATCTGATCCAGCCTCGTAGAAGTTTACAGTAGCAAGTTACTTGAAACTACTCCTATGAATAAAGTGCAATACAGGAATTTGAAGTGCAGAAATATAAAGAATAGGAAATGTAAAAACTGAAAGGAAAATAAAATAAATAAAAACTGGTTTCTGGATCTAAGTCTGGGACTTCTTTCTGGGGCCTTCTCTGCTATTTATACTTCTTAATGAAAACTGTCGAAATTGACTTCTAACCGTCGAAACCTCCCTTCATGATCGCTGATCATACTTTCTCACAGTTAGCTCCACTACGTCATGTTTGCAGTTAAGCTTCCCTCCTAATTTTGAATTTAAACCTTGTGAGTAACCGTTAGGCCACATCATCTTATATCCTTCGATCATTCCAGTGCTATGCAGACCCATTATTATCAGTATGGATTGATACGTGTCTGATTATGGTTGTATTACTTTTCTAAATTGTCCTTCTCATGCCATGTGTTGAATTGTGATTGGCTTATACAATTTATACAGCCAACATTACCCCCCGCACTAATATACCCAATACTTGGTGATATTAGTAGATCAAAAAACTTCACCCACGTCCTAGAACGTGCATGGGTTTCACATCTTCTTATAACTACAACCGTCGGCATTAAATTCTTTTCCACACCTTGAACATTTCCCATTATCTGAGCATTCAAAAGGTCTGATACAGCTCACATGGCCAAACAAACTTGTTTTGACATAGATCGAGCATACGAGGAGTTGTTAGATAATAATGTTTGCCCTCGAAAGAATTTTCATGCATTTATTAGCCACTCCTATCCATCTCTCTATATTCAAATCATTGAAGCTTTTGCAAACTATCGACCTTTGGATTATGAACTTATTGTTCATAATTCTCTAGCCCAAAACTTTGCAAACATGAATATTGGAAGCTCTTCTTCTAACCAAAAACCTTCTACGTGGGATGAGGCTGCAGCTTCTTTTTTATCTTCTTTTTCTAAGACTTCTGGCTGCAGAGGCTGGCCAGAACCTGAGGAATCCAAGCTAAGAGAGCGCATTAATCATCACTTCGTCGAATTCGCTGATCTTCCATCTTTCCCTCCTTTCGTTCGGAGCCTCGGTGGTTTACCCATACATATCCATCGATTGTCGACGTAGTTTGGAAGACAATTTAGTCATAGCATGGTACACGTCCTCTATGCCTACGAAGATTGTGCAAGCCACTCGTCGTCCAGAGGAAGCACAAAGGTACAACCCGTCATTCTTAGCCCAGAGGGCAAAATTCTTCTCTTCTAACTGGCTTGACTGCGTAAATAACCCCCAGTTCCCTCCTTCTTTCGAGATGGATCCTCCTGCACCTCCTCTTTTGCAAAACCCTCATTGGGTGGAAGAATTGAAACTTACTCTCTTTGATAATCAGTTTCTTCCTTCTTATCAACCTCTAACTTCCCCCACTATATTTGAGCGATATCAAGCTCAGCTTCTGCTTGCGGCCTTTTCTCACTTGCCCTTCAATGTTCTTGAGGGTGATATTCCTCTCAAGAACCTTCGATGGACTTATGATGTTATGACTCGAAGTCATGTCCTCAATCCTATTGCCCAAGCAGAGCTTCAGATGTTTTTATATCAACTCCCACTGCTTTATCATTAGCACCAAACTTCCGTGGCCACCACTCAATCTTTGGACAACATCTCAGCCTGTCGAATTCACAACCAGTATGAAGCAGAGAACCTTATCGATGAATATAATGACTTCAAAAACAAAGACTCTACGTACTGGGATGACTTGGATATGGATGAGATAGAACAAGGATTGAAAGAAACAGAGTTCGAAATAAAATCTGAACAACTTTTTCATCAAATAAGAACATATCAGCTTCAGTAACCTAGCGAACAGAAATTCATTGACCATTGTTGGAACAAGTTCCATGACTTTGTCATTTTCTCTATTACTTATTTTTATGAAATTGAATATGTAACCAAAAAGGCTTTCTGATGTAATTACTTTTACCTTAATAAAGCTAGGCTTTCTTTTTTTTATTCGACATGGTCTGATTTCATTTTATTTATCCAAAGTAAAGAAAATCAGAGCTTTGAATTCACCAAGGTTGTCCTTTGAAACCTGATTTAAACATATCCAATGGAATACTGAAGACCTAATTTGAACTTCACCAATATATGGAGTGTAATTGACAACCTCTACCTTAGGACTTCTTTTCCCAATCATATGGTTAATATAATCAACAGTTTCAAATTAACTATTTTTGCTTCGAACAAACAGTAAGTATGGAAACTTCCTTTAAGGACTGCACTATTTTATTCTAAAAGAGTGATTCCTTTTGTATACTACTTAACCAACTATTGGTTTTATGTCACTTTGAAGCCTAGAACAAACAAATCTTAACCGCAAAGTATTTCAAAATTTGCTTCGAAGGATTTCACTTTCACCAAGAAACCTAAAAGCAGGTCTTTAATCCTTTTGAAGTAAACAAATACTTGGGCACTCCTGCACTCGTAGGTGTGAAATATGCTTCGAAGTCAACTTCCTGCTTTCGAAGCTCTAGCTGAATGTTTGTCACCTGATTTTGGTGCCAAAGCTTGGCTTCGAAGCCGAACATTTGATTTTGAAGCCAATATTAGCATTTGAGATACGTTTCCCTCCCAAATTATCAATATTGAGAGAAACTTTTCGCATCCGTACCTTTAGTATTTTTTTATGAATTCTACTCATTTAAAACGATTGGGTATTTTTCAGACAGAAAGGTTTAAAAACCGTTTTATTTTGTGCTTCCAATTCACTTGTTCGCCTAACACACAAACCCTTCATCTCTATTGACTTCTTCTTTTCCTTACCCTCTTTCTTAACTTCGTCTTCTGAAAAAACTCCTGTCAATGGCTTCTTCCTCCTTGAAAATACCGATTGTGGAACGTGTGAGTCTATTCATAGCCTTAAAAAGGATCATTGATGAAGAGTGTAAGAAATACAAGGCTGGTGAGAAAAGTGCTATCAACGGGCGCATCTTCATTCCCCGTTGCCATGAACAACAAGAATACGTGCTTGGGCCCATTTTTAAGGAGATTCCCACTGAGCTTCCAGCTCTGTATCCGCGTCTAGAAGATCATTGCCTCCTTTATGAAGGCGATCTTGATTGAGGAAGCTAGAGGATGAACCGACCCTATCGTTGTTAGCCCATAGTAAGACCAGAGTGGAAGAAATGGTATGATCGAGTCGTCCTTGCTAGGACACTAGATCTTTAGGAGCTTTGCCTCTTTGACGCCCTTCAATTATCTAGGTTCACCATTTCAGAAGACTCATTTTTAGTACCTGCTACTGTTTGTTTTTGGAATTCTGCTTTCAATTTCTTCCAATTTAGATGTGAGATGATAGCTCTTACTATCCTTGACATCTGTCATTTGTTTGGATTATCCCCTATTGGTACCTCTATTGGTCCAGACTATCTTGACCTCAAAACCCCTTTTTCTCTTCCTCATCTGAACTCATCCTATAGTGACTTTGTCAAGGTTGAGAACAAAAGAGAAGGCCCTATGACTGATAAGGAATTTTTCTCTTTTTTATTGTATTGGCTTTGCAAATTCCTCTTATGTACTTCTTCTCAGAGGATCATGCCTGAGTTTGCCCCTCTTGCCAAAGCCTTTGTTTTACAAAGAAAGGCGGCCTTAGCTCCATACGTTTTGGGTCATGTTTATAGAGATTGTTCCCTTTTTTTGTGAAAAACCCATGGATACCAATCAAGGAGGCCTATTTTGGATACTCCAACTTTGGCTTTATGCATACTTCACTGATTTGCAGTCTAAATGCTGAAAGTGTTTGGAGCCAAACCCTACCACTCATGGTATGAAGTTAGCTAATGTTTTACTTTATCCTTCCAACTTCGCCTTCTACTTTTCTTTCTTTCACCAACTCCCAACTTCCCCTTCTTTCCACACTTTTCGCCCCTTTGAAGCTACCAACATTGGCCTAGCCTGGCTGAGGACCTTTTTGAGTGATAGGTCTTGTTCTACACCTCAGCACAAAAACATGTAGGCTTCTATTTTAATCCTCAGGGAACTATTCATTGGTACTATGAACCCCAGAGCTTATAAGTGCATCTCTGAGCCCTATTGTCCTGCCTAATTTGCTAGGTAATTTGGACTCTCACAAGGGGTCCCTATCCCTCTCTGCAGACAGTCCAATTTAAGCCTTGCCATCAGAGATTTGAAGGTTCGAAGATCTAGATTGAAAGAAGTAACTTCCAAATTTATCCAAGATCTAATTGACTTTGAGTACCTATCCTTCATACCTCAAAGCAATATACTGAAAAAGTACCAGAACTGGTGGATGGCTAATATGGAGGTGCACTTGGCCATCCCTCCTCAAGATCTATTAATGGTACTAGACGTGCCTCAAGCCAAGTCTAAAGGGACTGGAGTTGTTACTTTCTCCACTGCTCATGTCGTCCTAATTCTTACACTAGCTACTACAAAGTCTGCTTCTGCTGCCTTAACTCTTCCTAGAGTTACTCGAGCTACTTCAAAGAAAAGTATACAATGCTGCCTCTTTTTTTTTCTCCTTTTATGACACTTTTGCCTTTTACTTATAGTTCATTCTTTGGTGTAGGTGGCGTAGGCGACTCACAGGGAGACTCTCCTCAAAGTGCTCAAGCTTTAAATCTCCTTAAGAGCAAGTAGAAGGAATAAAGGAAAATGAAACTTTTGTTTGATCCTGAAGAAAATGTATATAAGGCTCACGTGGAGGAAGATGAAGAAGAAAAAAAGCAAGAGGCATCATTAAAAAGGAATAAAAAAATGACAGCCTCTCTCTCTGATTTCACTGGGGACTCCATTCACGAAGCATCTGTTAAAGCAATGGAAGCAGAACATTCTAAAGAAATCATTGTGTTCCAGAGGGCTGAGAAAAGGAGACAACAGCAAATGCTTAGGGATGAAGCTGCTGCTGCTAATGAACTCCAAAAAGAAACTACAAAGAAACAACAAACTGCTGAACATTATATCCTTCGCAGCTCTCCAACCATTGCTACCACTTCTGAAACCAGTAATCTCCTTTCGTGTCTCTAATTTCCTTTCTCAAGTTCTTGATATTGAAACTTAACATTGCCTTGTATTTCTTCTTTTACAGCAATAACTACTCTGCCTTCTCCTTCAATAAAGACTACTTCAGTTTCATCTAAAGTTGAAAGACCTCGAAATATGGAGCCTATTCAAGCAATACTCCCACTCCTTGGTTCTACACTTTTCATACCTCTCTTGAGGCAAAGCATTCCTGCATCCCTGTCCTTTAGCTTAACTCCATACTTTCCTCTTCTATCATTTAACTCTACCCAATTTATTCTCCCTTCAAGCTTTGCTGCTCCTTCCTCTCCTAAGAAAATTCTAGTTATCATTTCATCTCCAGTGATAGCTGATTCCCTTAGAGAAAACACTGGTAGCTCACCAGTTCCTTGTCCACTATCCCTATCTAGCTCCAGTCCCTCTTCTCTTGACTTACTGGTAGTCAAGACTATGGAAACTACTAGGGATACTTCATCTTTCTCTCTTATCCCTATGCAGCCATCTCTTTCTTTTACCAGAGCCCTTTCTGCACCAACCATGTCAACGGAAGAGGTGGACATTTTCGAAGCTAGACTAGCTAGGCTTTTTGACATGCCTTCTACCATTCCAACAGCTAGCAATGAAACTGAGCCATTAGTTCTAGCTGATTCTCTCATAGAAATTTTTGAGCGCTCTTCCTCAACCAGTAGGACTTCTTTGCCTTCATTAGATTTGGACAGCTGTTTGGAGTTGCTGATATTCTTCTCAAGGATCCCCTTTAAAGCCTTGCAAAGGCCTATTATCAAGAATGGCTTCCTCCAGTGCTGCATGGTTGTTAAGCAATCCAACATGACTATTTCAAGTCATTTATCTCAAGCAACAGTTACTATAGGCTTTTATATCAACATCTGCAATGTTGCCAAAACTGCAAAGGATTGTTGAGAGACCAGAAATTTGTTTCCCAGTTACATGTTGAAGTGTCTGAATTGAAAGAACAACACCCAATTTCGAGCTTAATTGTTGGAGAAGAAAGCTCAGCTAGAAGAAGAGTTATCAGCAGTCAACTTGGCTTTTGATCGAACTGCTACCAAACTGCAAATTACCAACCAAGGACTAGCTGATTGAAAGCAAGAGATGACTACGGCCATTCAGTTGTTCCCATCTCTTAAGAATGAAGAGTCAATTGTAAAGGAACAACTGAAACATTATACTGACTTTTAGGCCAATCTATGGCTGTATGTATTCAATTCCTTATGAAATAAAATCTTTATTTATTATTTGAGTGTTTTCATATTTCTTTTGTTTATCACTTATTATACTCCTTGTGTTTTCCACGCAGTTGGATAATAAGGCTTCAAATATCTGCCATTAATTTTCTTAGGGTGTACATATCCATTCAAATTTCTCAAATAATATGTTCCCCAAGGAAAAACTTTATGAATTTGATATAGTCATTCCTAATTAGGTGACCATTTGTCAAACTTATGGCTTTTAATTCCTATTGGGAGTATTGTCTTCCATATCAAATCACCCTCATCAAAGCTAATGTGCTTGACTTTCTTATTATAGTTTTTGACTGCTTTCTTCTTTTAGAGAAGAATGCAATTTAATGCCAAAATTCTAGCTTCATTCACATTCTCTAACTCGAAGCACATACTTTGATGGTACTGCTCAGGAACTAACTGATCCTGATATCTCACCCTCAATGACTTGATATTAATTTCTACAGGTAATACTGCATCATGCCTACATACTAAGGCATAAGGAGTAACTCATGTACTTGATCTTGGAGAAGTCCTATAAGCCCATAATACATCTAACAGTAAGCTATGTCAATCCTTGGAATTGTCTTCCACAACTCTCTGTATTCTTTTTTTCAAGTATTTATTGGATGATTCAGCCTAACCATTTGCCTGTGCATAATAGGAGGTAGAATTAACAAAGCTAATTCCAAATTCTGCCACAAAAGGCTTTACTATCTTCCCATCAAGTACAAAATCTGTGGATCAGATCTTTAATGAATCCAATAACTTCGATTTGGTCTACAGCCTTATATGGTTTAGTTTCGACCCACTTAGTGAAGTAATCTGTGGCCACTAAGATAAAACAATGATTCTTCGAAGAGGGTGGATGTATTTTTCCTATCATGTCCATAGCCTATCCTCTAAACGGCCAAGGCTTTACAACCGTATGTAGATCAGTTATGGGTACATGTCTTATCGTGTCATGCTTTTGGCATGCTTGGCAATCTCCAGCATATTTTATGCAATCTTTAAGGATGATTGGCCAATAGTTGGAATGTCTTCGAAGTAGCCATCTTATCTTCACACTAGACTGATGAACACCACAGATGCCTTCATGAATGTCACGACCCAAACCCGGCCCTATGGGTTTAGCAATAATGACGATGTCAATCCGAGATTAGAAGGCACCTTAATAATGTCTGATAAAAGCAGTCTGAGAACTGGCGGAAGCCAATACAGTAAATAAATAATGTCCAATGAGCTGTGACAGTCTGTATGCCAAAAAGGTTTTTCATGTATATAAACATGCGGTACAGAACAGTTATGCACAATATTTACAATCATTCAGTACGGGGACTTAACCCCCACTCGACAGTACAGTAAACTTTCAGTCTATACAATCTATACGGTTATTACAAAACAGTAAGACAGTGCAAAAAGGGGAAGTACTAAAACGCCCCTAAGCCTTAGCATAATAGGCTCGGAACCTCGCAGTGAGGCACATTGGTTGGCTTGACAAAACTGGAGTTTACTCCGACGCGCCTAGCTTTGGTCCGGTGCCTGCACACCTACATATATATATGAGCAGTGAGCTAAAGCCCAGTGAATAACATAATGCGTAAAGAGGTTAAGAATGAAATGTCCTTACAGTAATGAAAACAGTTCATTAAACAGTATTTCAGTCTTTCAGTCAGAACAGTTATTCAGTCATATGTGGTACATCCATTAGCATAGCGATGTGATGGGTCTTAAAGACCGGCGAGAATGATGGCCATCGATCGATGCGATAGTGGTTCCACGAGGAACCGACAGAGATCTCTGTGGCGATAACGATGTGATGAGGTGCTAAGGATGCCTGTCTGATTCAATCTGAGACATACATTCATTTAGTAAATAACACCAAGATGCGATGCTTGATTCGATTTAGTATTCAAAAGATAATCATTTTGAACATATCTTTACACAATTGTTACTCACAGAGTTTGGGCTACAATATGCTAGGCGTCTCCCGATCGCCAACCCTACAGTTCACAGGTTGAACACACACTAAGCTACACAGTTGGGAAATATCATAATTCAATCCCTAATTTGCCTTGGTGTGTTCTACATCTATATCCTCATTAAGATGTCTTAAACTAGGCCTAAGAATGCCTAGGATGAAATGAGCATGTAACGATGCACTTAGAAAACCTTTTGAAATTTCGGTAAAAGCAGTCCTTCGGCGCGAGTTTCCCTTTCGGCGAGACAAAGCAAACAAAGGTACCCGCTCGAGCGTACACTTCCCCGCTCGAGCGTCTCACACAGTCCTCCGCTCGAGCGCACATTCCTCCGCTCGAGCGGACTTATGAAAAGTGCAAATGTGTCACGACCCAAACCCGGCCCTATGGGTTTAGTATCAGAATCGCCAAGATGTCGAGATTACCAAAGGCCTCTTGAGCGATGTACAATCGGTCAGTCTGAGGGCCTGGCGGAAGCCAATACAATAAATAACTAGTGTCCATTGAGCTGTGGAAATCTGTATGTCAAAAACATTTTTCATACATTTATGCATTCAGACGAGTACAGTATATACATTCATTACAGACATTCAGTACGGGAACTCAATCCCTTGATAACAGTACAGAAAAACAGTCTATACAACAGTACAAAACAGTAGGAGACTAGTGGGGACACAAAAACACCCCAAGCCATGGCATGGCGTCTCGGAACCTCACAGTGAGGCACATAAATTTGGTGACAAAAGCGGGGACCAATCCCACGCTCCTAGCTTGATCTGGCGGTGAGAACCTACATATATATATAATGAGCTAAAGCCCGATGAATAACATAAAAGCGTAAAGAGGTTATGAATGAATGTCCTTGCGATAAATGAAATCAATTCATTAAGATAGTTTCATCTTTGATATTTCAATCAATCGGTCATATGTGGTACATCCAATAGCCTATAACATGGGTCCAAAAAGACCGGCCTTAATAGACCCAACGATAATGATGGCCAATCATTGATGGCAGTATGGTTCCACAAGGAAACCGACAGAGCTCTAACGATCAATAACGATGAGTGCTAAGGATGCCACAATATAGTTAGAAATAGGACATACATTCATTCATAAATAATATCGATTCGATGCAGTTCGATTGCGATATTCAAAAGATAACCATTTTGAACATATCTTTACACATCTGTTACTCACAGTGATTGGGCTATCAGTAGCTAGAGCGCGTCCCCGAGAGTCAACCCTAAACAGTCAATCAATAGAACACACACTAAGTTTACAGTTGGAAAGGATGATAATTAAATCTCTAAATTCCCTCGGTGTGGTTCTATGTCTAAATCCTCATTAAGATGCTTTAAACTAGGCCTAAGAATGCCTAGGATGAGATGAGGATGCAAAAATACAGTTGGAAGGCACTTTTCAAAAATTGCTGAAAATAGGGGTCTCGCTCGAGCGAGCCTTCCTTCGCTCGAGCGAGTTTGCAAAATCAAAGGCTTCGCTCGAGCGAACAATCCTTCGCTCGAGCGCTCTGATGAAACAGTAAAAATACTGGATGTTCGATTTTTACGCTCGAGCCACCAATATCTCGCTCGAGCGTAGCTCGGAGGAAACCTTGGTCGCTCGAGCGAAGAAGCCAAATCTGGAATTTCCAGATTTGCCTTCCAAGCTCAAACCAAGTGTTCCAACACTCAAAACTCGACCTCTTGGGCCCAAATTCTGGGGAATACATCCCAACTCAATAAATAACAAGTTTCAAAAGCCAATTTGAGAATTTAAGCCCCAAAGGTGAGTCTATTCAAACCATTTTTCAAGAACAATTCAAGAACACTTTGTAAACATGCAATGCATGAGTTTCAAACCAATTTCAATCTTTAAATCTTGCTCTAAAGAGCTCAATAGTTGACAAATGAGATGAAATCATGGACTATCATGTAAACATGGACATGCATGTATGATTCAAGCATGAATTCAACTCCAATTTCACTAATTCACACAATCATGCACTAATTCTAACTTAATTCACCATGGATGAACTAAAACCAAACTCAATTCCACAATTTGGCATGAAAGATGCAAGAGACAACATAACTCAACAATTGAATGGTTGTAATTCTTACCTAAGTCCCAATTCAAGATGAACAAGCTCAAATATGCAATACACACTTCAACCTTCAAGCAATTTCCAAGTAGCTCTAGCCAATTCAACCAAGAATGAATTCAATTCTCTCTCCTCTCACTCTCTCCATGTTTGGTGGCTAAGAGTAAGGAAAGAAGGCTGATCAAATGTTTGTTTGAAGTGTATAGGCTCAATAGTGGTATTAAACTAATGTCCACTATAGGTGGCAATTCGGTAATTAAGTCAAAGTTCTCAATCAACTCGATTTAATCTAATTTAATCATTCCTAATCAATTTTTAGATAAAAATACCATAAAATCACAAATATTATGCTGATTCCAATACTTCAAACGGTTTCTAATTCGGCCGCCGATAAGGCCTTCAATTAGCAATTTAAACATACAATGCAAACAGATAATCACACAATCAAACAGATGCAATATGCAATTCAATAGACAAACTTATTCAGTTTCAGTTCCGGTTTCATTCAGTATGTTCAGTAGTTCATCCAGTTCACTTATCAGTCATTAGCAGTTCAGTTTATCAGTGATCAGTATATAATTCGGTGGTTATTCAGTAATCGGTACGAGGGTTATTACAAAATGCTGGATGCTCGATTTCTCCGCTCGAGCATGAATCTCTCCGCTCGAGCGGACTTCAACACAGGTCAAAAATACTGGGAGCTTGATTTCCCCGCTCGAGCGCTACTTCTTCCGCTCGAGCGGAAGTTCAAATTCTGGAAAAATGCAGATTGCACATTCAAGCTAAAAACCAAGTTTTGATGCTCCAAATTCGATCCTCTTGGACCCATTTTCTGGAAAACACTTTTAAACACATAGAATAACATGTTTCAAAACTCAATTTAAGACATCAAGGCCCAAGGGTGTTTAATCAAACTCATTTTCATGAATACCATTTCAACATGACATGCATGGATTAAAACCGCTCCAAGGCTTCAATTCTTGCTCTAATGGGCTCAATCCTTCCAAAACAAGATGAGAACATGGACTATAACAACATTATGGACATGCATGCACAATTTTACCATGAAAACACCTCAAATCTCATTCTTTCAAACATGCATGCATGAATCAAGCTATAATCTTACATGTATGAATTAAAACAAGACTTAACTCTACAATTTGGCAAGAATCATGCAAGAATTAGCTTAATCTCACAATTAAAGGGTTGTATTCTCTTACCTAAATGTTGTATTCAAGGTTTGGAGGCTCAATTTGACAATTCTCCAACAATTTCTTCAATTCTTCAAGCCCATTCACCAAAATGAGTTCAATTCTCTCTTAACTCTCCCTCTCCCTCACTATGGTCGGCTATAGGCACAAAAGAGCTGAGGAAGAATGTTTTGTTTCTCTAAGTGTGTTGCCTAAGTGGCCCACTAGGGATGGCAAAACTGTAAATAACTCAAAGTTTGTAATAAAACCATATTTAATCTAATTTAATCATACCTAATCACATTTTAGATAAGTATACCATTAAATCACAAAAATCATGAGGATCACGAAACACTAAACGATTTCCGGTTCGGTCGCCGATAAGGCCTTCAATTAGCAGTTCAAACACAAAACATGGACAGATAATCAAATAAATCAAACAGATAGAAATGCAATAAAATAGGTATACTTAGTCAATTCAGTTTCATTTTCAGTCAGTCAGTTCAGTAGTTTATCCAGTTCACTTATCAGTCATAATCATTCCAGTTTAGCAGTAATCAGTATGTAATTCAGTAAATTTCCGATAAACAGTATGGGGTTGTTACAATGAACCTCAGTCATGGCTATCAATGCCTCATTTGGCCCTAAACATTCCAATAATAACTCATCTGCCCCTCTTTTGTAAAGAGCATTACCATACATTATTTATTGCATAGATTGTAATTTGATTTTTCTGCTGGCTTTCAAAAATGGGCCAGCTAGATGCCGCATTATTGGATGCCTCCAATCTTGTTCTTGTAAGTCATTATGATTGACTTCTAACACCATATTTCTTTTAGTTAAGGGTGGTATTACCTTTTGATATGTTGTTTGGTTTATGTTTATTTGAGTGTTAGTCCTTCTCTTGAAATTCGAAACTTTTTGAGCCACATCATTAGCTTTGTTATTCATGAATCTTGGGACATAAGTCACATTTGCTATTTGGAATTGAGAAAGCAAATGTAATGCAACAACATAGTAAGGCAATATGCTTACACTTTGACATTTGAAAATTCATTTCATTTGGTTAACCACCAATTGAAAATTCCCAAATATATCAACTGCATGAACTTGTAATCCAATAAGTATTTCCAATCCCATTATTAAAGCTTCATATTCAGCTTGATTATTGGAACAAGTAATTTCATCCACTCTGAAACCATGTGTGGTTTTTACCCCCTGTGGTGACTTAATTACTACACCAATTCCAGTTAGACCGTTGGCTTTTGATCCATCGAACCATATTTGCCTTAGTTCAATACTAACCATACCAAGATCCATTATCACTTGGTTTTCTGTCTGACATAGATGATCTACCAAGAAATTAGTTAAAACTTGTCCTTTTACTGCTTTTTGGGGAACATATTCTAGATAAAATTCTAATAAAGCTAGTATCGATTTGCTAATTTTTTGTCTCAACATAGGTCTAAATAACATATATTTAACCAAATCTGTAGTTGCAATCACCAAGACAGTTGTAGGTAAAAGATAGTACCTTAGTTTCATTGCAGCAAAATACAATGCAAGGCACAGCTTTTCTACAGTTGAATATTTACATTCGTAAGAATTTAAGAACCTACTAAGGTAATAAACTGCTTGCTCTTTGCCTTCTTCATTGTCCTGGGCTAAGAAAACTCCCAGTGAATCTTCTGCTGCAGCAATATACAATTTCAAGGGCTTATCACCATTTAATGGCATTAGCATTGAAAGCTTAGCCAAGCAGGCTTTGATTCCTTTGAAAGCAATTTGATGCTCTGCTGTCCACACAAACTCCTCTTCATTTTTCAACCTTAATAAGGAAGAAAATACTTTAGTTTTTCCTGCAGTATTAGAAATAAATCTTTGAAGAAAATTAACCTGTCCAAGGAATTTTTGTACTTCTTTCTTACTTGATGGAGGCTTGGCTTCAATGATAGTTTTGGTTTTGTTTTGATCAATCTGTATTCCCTTCTTGTGTACTACATAGCCCAATAAGTTTCCAGCTGACACGCCAAAAGCACATTTGAGAGGATTAAGCTTCAACTTGAACTTTCTCATTCTTTCGAAAGCTGCTTCCAAGTGAAACAAATGTTCCTCCATGGATTGAGACTTCACTACAATGTCATCAATGTAACACTCTAAATATCCTCCAATGAGATCATGAAAGATAGTGTTCACAGCCTTTTGATATGTAGCTTGTAACGCCCCAAATTTCTAGCCCAAGATAATACAACAATCATGGCTCTTTCAAGGAAAACCGAATATAAATCTCCAAACTTACAGTACATGATACAATAGTTCTTCATGCAACAATACATTAATTCAACAACAAGTAAATAAACAAATAAATATCCCAAAGGGTTTACAAGTTTTCAAGGTTTGAGCCTGGTTACACAAAATGGTTATTGAAATCCACACACATACAACCCTTGGTTTACACACAGAGTCACAGCAAAATGAGAGTCTCGTACTCTCAACACACATTTCCTCGCTTTAGTTAGGTGGCATCACCACATCTTTTCCTGCACAAAAATCCCGTAGGATGAGCATAAAGCCTAGTAGGAAATCCTTAACAAAGTATATACATTTTATACAAGTCTCAAGAGATGAAAGACACATGCCATGCTATGCTCTTTTGAAAGAAAATCACATCTTTATCTTCGAAAACCATCATGCTCAGTGATATCATGCAATTTCAATTCGTCAAAACTTAACAATTCATTTCAAGAGTGGTAAATACGACTTTGGTAATCCTTAGGTTGGTGTCTGCAAGTAGACTATACAAGTACTACCAACTTGTCATTTTTACCGGTATTAATTGAAAGGCTCGACACCTATCCACACGGGTTTTCGGTCTTTCGGCCCAGACTCTCAGGCTGACTTATTCAATATCATCTGCATCACCTATCAAGACTTACCAACGTATTTACCCCAAAACCATTCCATGAAAACTTGTTTATCAATATTCTTTTCTCAATGCAAGTTTTCAAATCAACTTTCAAAGTTTAATGTAATTAAATGAATTGATACGCCAATGTGGGAGCCGAATTTCATTGGATCAATAGGAACGAATGGACGAGCCCAGTTTGGGACATAACCTTTATTCGGAATTGATCCTAGTCAATTGAAGAGCTGAATAAAATAATCGACATTCTAACCAGTAGAACCAAGGCCGAGTAGAAGTACACATAAATGATCGAGGATGGGCCTGGCCCTAAGGCCCAAAGAGAATAATATAAATACAAGATCATCAGTCAGAGAAAGGTATGTGAGAATTAGTGTGTTTAACTTAAGATACAAGCAATCAAGAGAGTATATACTGACTTGTCCATCGGAGTGCTAATTCTGGCACCCCCGATCAGAGTGTTCATTCCTTTTCAGGTGACTAGCTGAGGATCACGAGCGTCCTCCAGGATGAGAAGAGTATTTCCAAACCACATCCCCACAGCCAATAACACAAGACGAATATAAATACTTTTATTCCAATTCATCATCCAAGGAATAACACAATTCCCTCTTCTCAAGTATCCTCAACAATTAGTCATTTCAAGACTATTTCAACGTTTTGAACAATAATTTCCAAAATGACCAACAATTCTCGTATTTCCTAAAATTCATCATTTATATAAATATAAATAAGAAATTTTCCAAACATCCGTTTATTTTGACATATAAAATAAATATAACAATATCATTCATGGATTTTCAGTCTCTTTAAAAAAAATTCCCAAATTCTAGGTTTTCTCACCAAAACTATACAACTCAAATCTTTTGAAAGAAAACTTTTCAAAATCATCTTTTCTTCAATCAACGAAGATCAAAACCCATAAGATCATTTTAAAAGAACAAGAGACAAACTCACTTTCAAAATCTCTCAACTTCTTGAATCAACAATCAATTGTCAAAACTATCAAAAGATGATTTCGAAAATCATATAGATCTTGCAAAAATATATATATAATTCTAAGAAAATCCCTACCTCAAGTTTTGAAAAAGAAATGAGATGAAACCCCCAAAATCAACAGTGTTGAAACTCAATCTTCACCGCACACAACGAAGCCCTCAAGAAGTTAACCAACTTTGATGAAGAACTTATGGCATAACTCTAATGGATCTTAAGAAATCAAGGTTTTGATTCAATTTGGCGTAGGAAAATGTAGAGAGAAGGGAGAGGAAATGGTTTTTAGAGAGAGAGAGACATACAAAAGTGATCTGAAATATTAGATTCATAAACTGATATAACATGGTCCACTCGAGCGTGGAAAGCCCCGTTCGAGCATCGAATACACCTTTCCAGTACTTTTACAGACAGGTCAAACTTCTGAAACCAAACATTCTCCGCTCGAGCGCATAAACGGCAGCTTGAGCGGACAAGCAACTTCGAATGCATTTTGCATTTTTGCTTCGAGGGCGCTGTCGCTTGACCCCGCCAAGGCGCTGCCCTCAAACCTGCCAAGGGACGCTGTCCCCTGGACCACCGCCAGCTGACTGGGCAACTCGATTCCCGACCTAGTCAGTAAAGTGGCAAAACATGAAAGATACGCTACAACCCGATACAAACATGAGACATTACCTGTTCCAAACACACCGCTACAACTCGATAACAAAAATAAGGGGAATACAAAGAACTAAGATACGTAACATCGTTCAAAACCATACCAACTCGAGCCCGTAACACCACAAAGAGATGGGTCAAAATCGGGATCGCTACAACCCCACCATTCTTCAGGCCAAATGATATTTTAACCGATTCGAAGGTGCTAATATTCCCAAGACATCTGAATGCTATCTTATGGATATCCTCTTCTGCAATACAGATTTGGTTATAACCAGAGTGCCTGTCCATCATTAATAAAATCTTATGCCCTGCTGAACTATCCGCCAATAAATCTATTATGGGCATGGGGTACTCATCTTTTGGAGTTACTAAATTCATGCTTCTAAAATTGATGCATACCCTCATTTTACCAATCTTCTTAACTATAGGCACAATATTGGATAGCTATTCAACATACCTGGCTGTCCTAATAAAGCCTGCCTTGAGGAGCTTAAGAATTTCCTCCTTGACCTGCTGAATCACTTCAGGACTCATCCTTTTTAGTTTTTGCTTGTATGGCTTGAAATTAGGCTTCATAGAGAGCTTATGTTCTACTAATGACCTATCCAATCCTAGTAGTTCATTATAAGACCATGCAAAATAATCTTTATATCTCTTTAAGACCACCAACAACTGGTCCCTATAAAGAGCACTTAACCAAGCACTAATGTAGGTGGATTACTGTGTAGAACATTCCCCTAAGTTAACCTCTTCCAAGGGTTCTTGTATCTGAGAACTCACTAATGATTCTTTTTTGATTTTTTCTGTCTTCGAAGCAATTTCTTTGCTTTGTTCTGCTCCCAGTTTCTTTGATTCAATATCCTTGCCCTTCTTCTCATAGACAAAGTCTGTCCATAAGGCTTCTTCCTCCTGTATTTCCTGGACTTTTGTTTCAATGTCCAATGCACAGTATTTATCAAAGGTCAAAGGTCTGACCTGCTGTTGTTTATGCTTACAACCAACTATCATGGCTTCCTTCTCTTGTTCATGAACCTTTTGGACTATTGCTTTTAAGTCCAATGCTATGAACTTAACTAAAGCCAAAAGTCTAGCTTCTTGGGTTTCACCTTCTTGCCTACAACCAGGCATCATTATCATCTTTGACGACGAATTCTTCATCAGCACTCTCCTGTACCAAGTGCTTTAGGTGTACTACTTCCTCATTAGTTGTCACTTCAGCTAAACCATCAGGTTTTCTCAATATACTAAAGGGTGTTACTCCTTCAGTATACAACTTGGCCTCCGTAAAATCAGCACAAGCGACAAAATGATTGAAGGTCTGCATTGATCTCCTCTGTCTCTCCATTGCACAAGGCCATCATTATCTTCAGATGTAGAGAGGAATGAACATATTTGTTGGTGTGAATCCAGTTCTTACCAAGTAGAGCATTATACTTAGCATTGCTATCAATAATAAAGAATGTTGTTATGCAATCTCTAGTTCCTACACTCAGGTTGATAGGCAAAATACCCTGAGCCATATGTTTATCCCCAGCAAAACCAGCAATGGTTGTGCTGGTTGGGATTAATCTAGGGTTTCTTTTCCCTAGTTTCTTCAAAGAAGATTTCGGAAACAGGTTCACCACTGCTCCGTTATCTACCAATATCCTATTCATCTGTATCTCATCGAAAAAGGCCTTAATATACAAGGGCTTGACATGATGTGTCATGGATGTTGTAGAATACTCAAAAGGGTATAAGAGATTAATACTCACCTCTTCCTCACCCTCATCTCTAGTTTACATTGGTGTGGCCACTTCGGATTCGTCTTGAACCACACTAACTTGTGAATCTTCACTAGAAACTGGAATAAGGTCAATCTCCTAACCTTCTTGGTTTTCATTTTCAGCCTGGAACTCTTGTGGTAGTATATGCACCATATTCACTGACACTGGAGGAAATGAACCAAATTAAACCACTGGCTGTACTTGCTTCTTTTCCAGGCCAACTTGTTCAATTACTTCAAAATCATCTTCCATGCTGCATTCTGGCACTTCAATACTAGTGACTTCCTTCGAATGGTTTGTTCCTGCTGGTTTCTAACCAAAAATGTCTGTTCAATCATAAAGGCTTCAAACATTTCCTCATCAACCATCTCTTTCCTTTGGCCTAGGTCAATTTCTCCCTCTGTCTCACTATTGCTTTCCATCAAAGCCTTCTCAAGACCCGCTAAACTGGATATTTCTTTGGCTTTCAGTTCAGAGTGAACTTTAGCCAACTGCTCTTTGCTGAAACTCCTTCTATCCTGAGGAGTCGATTTTGGACTATGATCCAACTTTGGACTTTTTTTTTCCTCTGTCTGGCCTTTTGGCTAGGCCAATGAAGAACTTTCCCCACTTTCTTTCAGATCCTTTTGGTACTGAGTGTACCTTTGTTGGATCTTCCTCCTTTGGGACTTAAAAATCACTGGGACCATATTTGGTTCCTTTGTTTTTGGATGTTTTAGTAACACCCAATTATTTGGAGTCACCAAGAGAGGTTTAACCATCTTACATTGGTCTCCAACAACACTTCTCTAGGTATGCATTTCCTTAGGCTTGTTCTACATGACAAACCAATCTGGAACCCCAGGTACCCATGAACCCACTAGCTCAATTGTTGAATTGTTTCTTTCCGTCTTCGAAGCTAGTTTCAAAGCTACCTATGGAGACCACTGCTTGGCCCTGTTCCCTTGTCTTGGGCCTAATTCAGGCCTTCCATGAGGGTGGCTACTTTCCATCTTGTGTAAGGCTAGCCTAGGAGGCCAATCTCTAGCTCTGATCCTATAACTTGAGCCCACTTCAAGTCTCCTCTTAAAATGATTGCCCTCCATTCTGTAATAGTTGGGTGGTTTGAACTCATGTAGAGGTCTCTTGCCCTTGGAATGCATTTTAGTGGCTGTTAGTCCAGCCAAGAATGGCTGCTGTCTAGGACCAGTTAGGTATGGCCTATTATTGTGGTGGGCATTGGTTGGTTTAGGGCATCTCTGCACATCCTTGTAATATTGCTTCCCATCAATCGGGAGCCCTTTCAACCATTTGTAGCTTAACCTGCATCCGGGACACATTCTTTGCATGATAGCTGCCTCTAAAGAGTCATTATCCAGTGCCTCCTCATCAGAGTTTTTCCTTTGGTTTGCAAAGCTCTGCCCATTCACTGGTGAACTTTTAGTATCTTTCTTGACAGCAATATGACTGACAACATGCATCTGTACATTAACCTCTTCCAATTCCTTCAAGGATAAGTTTTGAAAGTCTGGCACAATAACATTGGCTGTAATTTCTCCAATTTCTAGGAATGGATTAGTGTCAATCCCCATATTCTCTGCTTTAGCTGGGAATTTTAGACTCCCTTTTCGAATTTATTCTTGGATCCTATCCCGAAAAACAATACAGCTTTTAGTTGAGTGAGATCAAGAATTATGCCATTTACAATAGATTTTTCCTTTAAGTTCTTCTAGAAAAGAAATTTTGACCCCTTTTGGTAACTTTAGGAAATTTGCTGCAAGCAAATGATCAAAAATGTCATCTACCTTTTTTAAATCGAAAGAATATTTCCTATGAAGGTCTTCATTTTTAAACTACTGATCTATTGTAGTGTCTTTATGAATTAATGCCTCATAGATCACAGGCTCTTTTCTTACGATCTCTGCTACATCAATCTCATAATTAGGATCTCTATAATATGTCTTGTATGATGCATTACTTCGGTCTTGTTCTTCCTCAAGTAATGATTCATATATGGACACCTCATACGTTAATTCCACTAACTTTCGAAACTCAGTTGAGTCAAACTTCTTTCGAAGCCTAAACTCTAAACTATTTTGAGCCAATCTCACAAATTTAGACTCTAGTAGAATGATCCTACATTTGTTTTGTGCTCTTTTGAATCTGGCAATAAATTGAACAGCCTTCTCATCAGGCCTTTGACTCAACCTTGCCAAACTTGTCATAGAAACTTTTGGCTCCGTTTGGAAGAATTGAACAGGAAATGCCTCCTCCATTTGTTGCCAAGTTTGGATAGAGTCAGGTGTAAGGTTAATATATCATAGAAAAGCTGCCCAAGTTAGAGAATTTGGAAAAGGTCTTAATTTCATGTAATCATTATTGGTAAATTCACCATATTGGGCAGCGAACCTAGCAATATGTTCTACTATTGACTGGTTTCCATTTCCATAAAAAAGAGCAAAGTCTGGTATTTTAAACCCTCATGGGTATTCATGTACCCTATCCACCCATTCTGGATATGGTTTCCTATACACAGGAGTTTGAACCCCCCGAGCCATAGGTCTACACATTTCTCTAACAATATTAGCAATTTGGTCCCTAAGAACCATATTTTGTGCTTGTTGAACCACCACTGGAGGGACAAACGCAAGATTTGGAGGAAAACCTTATGCTTGAGGTCCTCTCGGCCCATAAGGAGATAAATTTGGGACTGGTTATCCCTGTGGTGCTGGCTGTTATTGAGAGTATGATTGACCTCTCTGAGCCTGTCCTGCGAAGGGACCTGCGAAAAGTGCTGTAACATGAGGGACATGTGTTGTGTCTCTTCCAGTCGCAGGAAACCCTTCCAACCCCCCAGGTACAAATTCGAACAAAGGATTAGTAAACCCCCTTGTGCCAGGTATGGCTTCGAACATGGGATTTAGAAACATCTGCATGCCATTTTCTTGTGTTGGTCCATATCCACCAATTTGTATGGCTTCACTGTTAAGTAATGAGGCATTTTGTTTTATCATAGCCCTCGAAAGAGGCTCGTACCAAGACTGAGGTGATGGTCTTTCATAGTTTTGATTACTAGTTTGACCATTAGTATGTCCATTACTTTGTATAGACTATTTGTCTCTAGCTAATCTTTGCTGAGGAACATTTGAAATCTCCTCTATAAGCCTTGTGTTAGTTGGTTGATGGGTATTCATCCGATCCATAAAGGATATTGCCCATCTTTCCATTGTGTTCATTAACTATTGTCCCATGGCATCTACTAGGCCTTCCCGCGGATTCATTGGCTGAGTAGATGGAACAGTGGATGGTCCAATTCCATGGTCTCATTCACTATTCTGGACACGTGGTATATGTTCTGCATTACTGGCCTGTTCGACCACAGGTTCTGATGAGATAAGTGCTTCCATAAGATGTATTATCGCATTATCCTCTGGATCAGATACCTCTACCTCTCATTCCACACCTTCTGCTATGCGTTCATTTTCTCCTTGTCTCCTACGTCTAGCCATTTCAATTAGTCCCACTGGGCGTGCCAAAAATATATGTTAGCTTTTTTGACTTTCGAAAGTTAGTATTGTAATTTTAAGCGTGCCAGTAAAGATCAATCAGTCCTTACAGAAGATTAATTGCCAACCAATTATCAGACGATTGTGTTTCAGTTCTTTCAGTCTCAATGAAGAGGACTTTTACCGGTGGCTTGTTTAGGAGAATTTAGTAAACAACAATTAAATGAAGAAAAATTGCAACATTTCATTAAGTAAAAATGAAAAACTTAGGGCTGGTTTGGGGTACCCTAAATCAGCCAAAAAGCCAAAAAGTTACTCCAAAATCCAAAAAGATATCACTATTCACCAAAATATATATATATATATATATTTTCTGCCCAAAGTACACACCGAATTGACCCAAAGCCAAATGGCGGCAAGTTGCATATATATGAAAGGATTGGGTGTGGTTTGTACACCTGTATGTTTGGCCTGTGGGGGCTATCACGGGTCCCGTTTTGATAATCTGAACTGTTAGATGTGTAGAATTCGTCGAGTACTATATGTCTACAAAAAATCACATTGATCGGATATCGATAACTATATGATCAGATCATTTATGTACGACAAATGGATGGTGTTATAATCAATGATTGAAAAATAAATATATCTGATCAGATAGCTATCGATATCCGATTAACGTGATTTTTTATAGGTACATAGTGTTCGACGAGTTATACACATTGAACGGTTCAGATTATTAAAATGGGACCCGTGATGACCCCCACGGACCAAACAAAACCATGCAGTGCTTTATACCAAAAATAGCCAATAATTTCCAGCTCCCCTTCACAACTGCCTATTTGTACGGCTGGGGCCCACCTATCACTATTCATCTCTTACACACTCTTTTTATACAATTTTTTAATACACATTTTTTCATAAAAATTCAAAAAGTTAACCCAAATCTTCATATTTTTTTCTCAACTTTTTTAGGTCACCCCAAACCAACCCTTACAATGATCTGATCCAGTCTCGTAGAGGTTTACAGCAACAAGCTACTTGAAACTATTCCTATGAATAAAGTGCAATACAAAAATTTGAAGTGCAGAAATGTAAAGAACAGGAAATGGAAAAACTGGAAGGAAAATAAAATAGATAAAAACTGGTTTCTGAATCTGAATCTGGATTTTCTTTCTGGGGCCTTCTTTGCTATTTATACTTCTCAATGATAACTGTCAAAATGGACTTCTAACCGTCGAAACCTCCCTTCATGATCGCTAATTATGCTCTCTCATAGTTAGCTCCACTACGCCATATTTGCAGTTAGGCTTCCCTCCTGATTTTGAATTTGAACTTTAACTTTGTAAGTAACTGTTAAGCCACATCACTTTATATCCTTCGATCATTCCAGTGCTACATAGACCCATTATTATCAGTATAGGTTGACAAGTGTCTAACTATGGTTGGCAATTTATATTATTTTCCTAAATTACCCTTCTCATGTCACGTGTTGAATCGTGATTAGATTATACAATTTATACAGCCAACACTATTGCATTTCTTTAATTCAACATAAAAGAGAGAAAGTATAAACTAAAAGTAAGTTTTATTTAATTTTTATCGGATGAGAAATAGCATAAATAGATTGAATACAAATCTAACATTTATCATAATTTGCACAAAGTAATTGTACACGAACCTATAGATTCTGAAAAATATAAATAAACTGCAATAAACACACCAACTCAGTTTTCTAATTGACCCCAAGTCAACCCCTACAAGCTTAACTGGATGCAGCCCAATGGACAATTAAGGAGGCTTGAATCGGATCAGACCCACAGACCCGACCCAAGACTTTTTAATGGGACCCACTTCGTCATCTAATCGCTGACACACGTGTCACAGTTTCGAAGGACTGATCAAGATTTGCAAACAACATTTGTGACCATAGTTTTGTCGATAGGCAGAGGCATGCATTGGACTTTTTTTTTCTTTTCTACCGAAAGAGGGAACACTGTTCTTTTGTTGGCAGCACTGCAAATTTCTTCTTCCATTTTTTATTTTTATTATTTATTTATTTATTTACTGTTTGGGGTAAAACCGACACTGCCAAACGCCAAAGATTTTTCACTTTGCCAGTTAGTTTTTTTTTTGACTATTTGAAAAATAATAATAATAAATTAATTAATTAATTAAGAATACACTGGGTTAGGAAGACAAAAGAAATCTTTGATCGTTGAAAGGCACTCGTTTTTTAATATTTTTAGTTGCGTTCATATTGGTGTTGTTTGAATCCATTTTCATAACACAAATGAAACAGTCATGTCCATTTTTTTAAAAAATAAATATAAATTAATTGTTTGGATGTGCAAGCTAGCTAGAATGAGTTGAAAACGTACCCAACTAAAGAGGGACTTGGTACTAATGGTGGATTGTGATGATGCTTTTGTGTGTAGTCATTTTCACGAGTAGTGGCATTGTAAACAAAAAGACATTTAAAATGAAAGTGAAAGATTTGTTTTCAGTTCGCAATTGTATTGAAAGGTGATATTCGTCCGTGATGATTTTGACTTTAAATACATCTTGATGGTATAAATCGTTCAATGTATTCGTCCGTTGAATATACCATCAATGCAAAATAGTCACGTTAATCCGATATCAATAATTTATTAATCGTATCACATTATTTGTCAAAATGGGCATAAAAAATCATGAATTTGAAAGTCAATATGGTTATATGAAAACATATTTATATATTTTTAAAATTTTCATTTCTCATGCGGGTAAAAATTAATGTTACAATTTATATTTTCTTTTCAAAAGCTCACTTTGGATTAGAATTCTCAGTGCATCCCAAGTGAAAAGCTCTCAAATTTTTTTTAAATAATACTATATTATATATATATATATATATATTTATTTAAATACTCAAAGTGATTGATGAGCTCTACTTAACTTTGCCCATGCTCACACGCATGCATTGCCACACTCGATTAAAAAAATCAAATGAATTGGAAGAACAAAACATAAACAACTAAAAACCTCAACAGGATCGAAGATCATTAATGCTGACCACATGTCCTTTGGCATTATTATTATGATAACTTAGGTAGTGTTTCATGATGGGGAGTATTCCACATGCTCTTTTATTTAATTCCTTTAACCATACCATACCCTATAATAAGCCTCACTAAACTTTTCATTATGACCCTTCTCATCTTTCCCAACATTCTCAATAATCAATTCATCAAATGATATAAACTATATATATACACACATGAAATTATGTGCAAATAAATGGCACATATACAAAAGAGAATTATAAGATGTGGTATGAGGTTGCTATTTTCTTAAGTTTGCAGGAGAACTTTAGCCGCCCCACATGCCTTACCCATTGAGAAGTTATTAATTGGTCTTAGGGTACCATCACATGATATCTCAACAGGATTGTGATTAGTGGAGAAGGTAGAACTCACGAATTTGTGTTGAATAATTGAGATACATGAGAGAGTATGGTGAATTGTAATTGATGAATGATATGGCCACATGGAGCAACTAATAATTTTTCCTTACACATAGTCAATTTGACTGCTTTGTAGACCAAGTGCTAAGTTGATTAATCTAAAAAGATGTTTTTATATATATTTTTTTAAGGTCATATTGAACCCATTCTTAAAGAGTGTAAATTTTGATATCCATAATCACATATAGGAAGAGTCACATTCAACACACTCTTACAAAATAATTCAAATGTTCAGAATTACTTACAAATGATCAAAATTTTGATATTTAGATTTATGATTCATTCCATAATAAACCCTTTATTATTGGGCTAATCGTCCGTGGACAATCCATTGGTATATTAATGCTGTGTTTGGTTGGAAGATTTGATGAGGGATTTAGAAAAGGAAATGGAAAAGGTAGGTGAAATGAGAATAAAATATGCCTAAATTTCACATAGTTTCACACACATTTTCCTTTTTCCTTTCCAAATTCCTGCCCAAATCCTCCAACCAAACACAGCATAAGTGAGAAAAGAAATAGAGAACCATTGTGGACTCTCATTTGAATTGTGTTTTTTCATTATTATATTTAATTGAGTAAGAAAATAAAGCACACGAAATAAGAATATGAGTTTGATTTTTCTTCTTCTTTTTTATTTTGATGAAAAATATTGGTACTATTATGAAGAATAAAAAACCCAGTCCAGTAGCATTGCTCATGAAATCTTAAATCAGTTTTTAGAAAATGCAATTGCTTTCTTTCTATTTAATTTATTATTATTTCTAATCATTTTTTTTTTTAAATCTAATTTGTAAACTACACGTAAAAGAGTTCTCTTTATTATCATTCTTGTGAAATTGTTGAATGAATCCCAACTGACAATAATAATGGGCTAAATGATTTAAGTACTTGGGTTGTTTTTTATTTTACTCAATACATTTTCTTTATTTTTTTTATTTTTATAGAAATATTTTCTTCAGGTTGTGTGTTACCAAAAAAAAAAAAGCATCAGTTAGTCAGAGGGATGCAGATTATATAAATCTACACTTTAGGTTCTTGGTCAACAAGGTAATTATGATTTCATTTAGGATGTGAGTTGACTTTTTAATTTTTAAATTATTTTAGTTTGGGATTAAAAAAATTTGTTTGGAATAGATTTTTTTTTTTACTTTTTAAATTTTTGTGAAAGAAAAAATAAAATAATTATAATTTAACGTGACATCTTTTAACCTAAAGCTATTGGCAAAAAAAAAAAACCTAAAGCTAAAAAATTTCTTTTTTCTTTTTATAACTATTTTAATCTCAACCCATATTTCCAAACGAGTGCATTGTGTAAAATCATTAAAGATTGTGGACTTTTATTTTTCATGTCCATGTGTATGAATGTGCTACATATTATGAGCTAATGAAAACTTCCACCCATGAAGATCAAGATGTGATTTACAGTTTTTTTTTTTTTTTTGGGTTAGAAATCTGAGTATCATCACTTTATTATTATTATTATTTGTAAAAATGCTGGTGGTGCCATACCATATTATTGAGTATTTTGGAGGGAACAATTTTTTTGGAACAACATATAAGAATTTTAAAAATTAAAATTTTCGTCTTCAAAAATGAAATTTTATTGTAACAAATATTACATGATTAATTTCTATTGTCATGAGAATCATCACTAAAAGATCTTATCAAAAAATCAAAAAAGAAACATTTAATAACAAAATTGTAAAAATGTCACTAAAGATGATCTCAAAAAATAATAAATAAATATACATATTAGAAATTTAAGAATATTTAGATTCAATCTAAACTCAAGACTTATTAAATTAGATTTTAAAAATAACATCATTAAATGACTATAGTGTTTCGAGTAATATGATTGTATTAAATTCTTAAACACAACTATGCTAGTCAACAATAATTTACTCATTCTACATTCTAAATTCCATTAATTATTATAAGTTCCAGGACTTATCCAAATTTTGTACTTTTATAAATCTAAAAAAATTGATGCAATCTTAACTTTTGTATATACTTTTTCAGTCCCACCTTTCACTTTCCCTTTTGTCATGTCTTTATCATTATCGAAATCAAGTTTTCATTATACATTGTACCAAGCATTGTTACCACCATTATTGCCTAGCCACCACAAGTAGCAAAGCAATGCAACTTTTATTCGATAATCATGTGGAGCAAATGAATTTCTTGTATGTGTGGCCATACATTCAATACCAATCATAGGCCCATTTAATATTTTTTTAATTTTAAAATTATTTTATTAATCAATGTCTTAAGAGTATTTGTTAAAATTTTAAAATGCTTGTATATTTTTATAAAAAATACATCATAAAAAATGTACAATTATGTTAAATTTTTTAACTAATATCTTTAAAATGCTTATTAATTTACAATGTATATTGCACACTGGAACATTTTTTCATTTTAAAATAGAATAAGAAAGACATGATAAAAAATTTATTTGGGCTAGATCATCATAACTCATACACTTTACTTAAATATCAATTATCGGAACATTTATTCATAAATTCTTCTTCACCTACTTATATTTTATTTATGTCATGTTCATTTGGATGGATTGAATAAAAAGAAATTGTAATCCATCGGACTATTAATCCTAAGAATATATAGTCCTTGGACTATTTGATTGGAAATAATGTGTATTTCATGTTTGTTTTATTATGTGATTAAATGTCTGAAAATTACTATTTTATTGAATCCAATGTTTGATTGGAATATTATAAAGAAGGATAAATACTACCATTTTACCATTTTCAAATGTTTACTTAGTAATAGCAATGCTAAATATGTCTTTAATATTTTATTATTTTGGGGTAGATTAAATAAAAAATTTATTTTATTTTATAAAAATTAAATAAATTTATTTATTTTAATTAACTAAATTAAATAACTAAAACATCAATAAAAATTTATATTATTTTTAAATAAATTTATTTTAAAAATATTAAATATTAAATAATGAAATTAAATAAAAAAATCAATAAAAATTGAATAATGAAATGAAATAAAATATCAACAAAAACTTAAAGGGGAAAGCACCAATAAATCCCAAATTTGGGAATGTTAACCCATTTAGTCCTGAAGGTTTTTTGTTGGACTAATAGGTCATATTTCTCTAAAAGCTTACTATAAGCCTTTTTATGTCAAACATTATTCATCAAACATCAAACATTAGCAACGTCAGAATTATTTATCAAATATCAAACATTAGCAACGTCAGGATTATTCGTATAATGTGGGTGAAAACATTAGCAACGTCAGAATTATTCATCAAATATCAAACATTATTAATGTCAGGATTGTCCATCAAACATCAACCATTAAACGTTAAGATTATTCATAAAACATCAAACATTATTCATCAAACATCAAACACAACCATTAAACGTTAGGATTATTCATCAAACATCAAACCTTATTCATCAAACATTAGATTTATTTTTTAAAAAATTGAAACTATTGCTCAAGATCTATCATCAAATTCATTAGAACATCAGATTCATCAATCGAACACCAACACCATCGCCTCTGTTTTATCCATCCATCAACATTATGTTCCTTGCTTTTTCTCTTCTCTTCTCTGCAATGTGTATATATATCCGACGACCAACAATGGTGGCTCTGCCATTATCAACAACACCATCAGGATCTTGAGAAAACCCTTCCAATGTAAGAGAAAGCTTCATCAGGATCGATGTTTCGATCATCATCCGAGTAAGGAGGATAAGCCTCTCCTTCTTCAAGATCAGTCTTGTTCATCTCCACCCAGCCCTAAGCCCAAAATCAGTCCCCAAAAAAAAAATCCGACCTCTCCAATCCACAGTTCCCTCTCTCAGATCCGATCGATTTCTCTGCAAATTCCAAACCCTCGAAACCACAAAACAACAACAATGGCTTCAACCTTCAGTGGCGATGAAACGGCACCGTTCTTCGGCTTCCTCGGCGCTGCATCTGCCCTAGTCTTCTCCTGTAACACCACCAACTCTCAATCTCCCTTGTCCGATTTCAATTTGAACTTGATCTTCTTCTTTTTCTTCTTTTTGTTATTGTTTTTGGATCTGCAATTCTTATATATGGATGTGTTTTTTAGGTATGGGGGCTGCGTATAGGACAGCGAAGAGTGGCGTTGGAGTAGTGTCAATGGGCGTGATGAGGCCAAAGCTTGTGATGAAGTCGATTGTTCCAGTGGTTATGGCTGGTGTGTTGGGTATCTATGGATTGATTATTGCTGTGATCATCTTTCTAAGGTAGAGAAAGGGATGATGATGTTGTGAAGTTGTTTTTGATGATGATGGTTGATGTTGTTTTGATGATAATGTTGTGATGTAAAAAAAAGATTAAATAGTTTTAAAAAAAACACTCAGGACTAGATAGAGTAACATTTTCTAATATAGGACTTATGAGTAATTTTTCCAAACTTAAATAAAACATCAACAAAAAATCTATAAAAACTTATTTAAAAAATTAAGTAAATAAACATCAATACAAATTAAATTATTTTATTTCATTTTATTTTTTAAATGAGATTTTTGTATTTTATTTTATTTTACTAAATACAATACATAATGAAATCAAATACTTAAAGGCCCCGTTTGTTTTTGGTCATAGGGAGGGGATTGGGATTCATAGTAAAGTGGAACCCACTAATATCATGTTTATTTTGAGAGATAGAGAGGGGATTTGTAATCCCCTCTGGACTATAAATCCCCTTGGGAAGGGGATTAGGATAAGCATGTGGGACTTGATATTATAAATTAGTCGATGGACTATTTTATTTTTATTTTTTATTTTTTTATATGTTGGGCATTTTTCTTGAACATTAATGTTTAATTTTTTATATTTTTTGTTAAGTAAAAATCATTATTTATTTGTTTTATTTTTTTCTAAATTTTTTTAATTTTTTTAATTTTTAATTTTATTTTTTACATGTTGGGCATTTTTTTTTAATATTAATGTTTAATGTTTTTGTATTTTTTTTATTTGTTTTATTATTTTATATTTATTTTATATAAAATATAATTTAACAATTCCTATACCAACAACTATCATCAAAACAAACACAATTTTACTTAATCCATCACTAACAATTCACTCACTACTCACTATGAATGCCCTCCATTCTACTTCTAAAAACAAACGGGGCCAGAGAGTAACTGTGTTATTTTACAACTTAATCATTTCTATCCCACTTCTCTCCTAAGACACAACAGTCCAACATACATGAGATTTATAATTTAGTGGGACTCCTAATCTGACCTACAAATTCTCAACTAAACAATGGATTCCATGGTAGAATGGACATGAAGACCAATCCCCACATCCAATAATTCCAAACAAACACTCCCTTAGTTTAAATTATTTTTTTATGTTTCAATAAGTCTTATAGATGATATAGTTAACAAAATATCCCTAATAATAATAGGATAAAGTGCACATTAATACTTACATTGATAGTGTGACTGTTCCATAATGTAAACATTTACACTATCAAATTTATTAATATAAATGTTCACATCACCAAGTTACTAGGGGTTCAAAAAATATTTATAAAGGTAAAATTATATATAAAATACCTTAAATATGATAATTAAAATTTGATGAATCAAATATCCAAAATAATTAGATTTATTAAAATATGAAAATACCTTATGAATTAATTAGAATACAAATATTTAAAAAATAATATAAATTCACTTAGATCGGAGGTAAAACTTGCTCATGAGGAGGCAAGAGTAGCTTCATTCGCTAAAGCTCTGTTTTACTTAAGTTGTTTGCGTTAGTTATGTGGTGTTTTGCAAAATTGATAAAAACTTGATTTTTTGATTTTTTTTGATAATGTTTTTTGGTAAAAAAGTTAATTTTTTGATTAAAAAAGTTAAAAAGTCAAGAAGTCAAAAAATTAACTTTTTTAATTTCTTCCCAAATGGCCGCTATCTATGATTTCCTATTCGTCGAAAAAAAAAAAAAAATCTCAATTGGAACATTATAAATTATAATATGCACATTTGGGAATTTTGGCCCCCCAAGAAAGCATCCAACATTGAGATGAGTGGAATCATCCCAGCAATGGAACAGTTAAAATAATGGGTTGTGTCATATATCAATATCACATGTACACATTTGCTTGTTTGGTATAATTTACTATAAATTAAAATTTTAAAATATTTTTTAATTTTTAAATAATTAATTTATTTTAAATTATTTTTACTTAATAAATTATAAATAAAAATTACACCAAATAATTTAATAATAAATTCTCAAATAAAAAAAAAATTATAATCAACTCAAATGAACTAGAAGTATGCAATCATATATAGGGTAAATTACACTTTGCCCTCTTCATGTGTGATCATTTTTTCACTTTGGCTCTTATTTTTATTTTTATTTTTTTTCTCTATTTTGACCCTTTAGTTTCAATTTTTTTAAATTTATTTCTAAAATTAACTTATATTTAAAATTAGACAGAAAATATCACGTTAACTATTACATAACATAAAAAATATATTATTATACTAAGATTAAGTTTTCATAAAAGATGTGATTTATATATAATAAAATATTTCTATAATGTGCCATTTTTATCTAATTTTAAACAAAAATTAATTTTTAAAATTAATTAAGAAAAATTTAAAACATAAAAGGCTAGTGTGTATATATATTGACACATATTTGTCTCTAGTCTAAAATCAGACTAGAGAGTATTGTTGGGCTTTGTAGGCCCACTACAGAGTCCACATTGGTGATCTGAATTGTTCAATGCATTGAGCTCATCGAATTATTCATGTCTATAAAAAATCACGTTTATTAGATATCAATAGTTACTTAATCAGATCAAATTTGTGTCAACGATCTGATCAAGTGACTATTCATATTCAATCAAAGTGAATTTTTACAGGGATAAAATATTCGACAAGCCGTACATATTAACGATTCAGATCATCAATGTGAATTCTGTGATGAGCTCACGGAGATTGAACAATACGCTCCAATTGAAAACCCAACTGGAGAGAAATTTATCCCATATATATCTCTATTTATCTATACTATTATTAAGTGAAAGCCTACATTGATTTAGTGAAACATTCTTCTACTCATGCCACGTGATAATTTGATATATGCTAAAATAAAATAAAAAAAATATTATACACAGAGTAAGTAAGTTTTGAAACTAAGATTTTGAGTTTCATTAAGAACATACTTATCACTTAAATAGCATACATATTATAATATTAAATTCTTTATTATTTATTTTTAATATTAATTATTTGAATTGCAAGCGATGTGTGTGTCACTTGTTAATTATAGATAGAAAAATACTTTTGAGCTTTAATTCTTGAGTTCTAAAGTCAATCCTAATGAATTAGCAGTAGATTGTGATGTGATATTTTGATCTTAGTTTATTTATTTATTTATTTTTTTCTTATCATATCACTTGTGCTGTATTAGAATATCAAAATTAGTGTTATAAATCATTACTATTATAGATATATATATATATACTAATGGAGGATGGGACCCACCACACGCACTCTCCTTACTCGGGGAAGCTTTACTTGGGAAGCTCTCCCTTCTCAACCCCACTCACCAATTCTTGTCAAATATCCCTCTCTTTTGTCCACAACACAATCAACGATACAAAACACTACTCCCAATTATTTTTATGTCTATGAAGAAAAATAAATCCCAAAACTCGATATACAACAAACATAGCCCATTCTTATCATGAATCATGCTTTCACACGACCACCACCACCACCTCCTCCTCTTTAACTTTCTTAATCCATTAATATATTATTTTGAAGTTAAAGTAAGGTTAGAATTATTAATAATAAAATTATTTTTATAAATTTCAATCTCAAATCTATTCATTTAAAAAACACCTATCAAACAGATTCTAACTTAAATTTCAAATGCGAAACCTGAACATTAGAAACGAAACAAACCCATACCCGACCCTGTCTGTGTGCAGGAGTAATGATTTCGTGCATTAATTGTGTGTAGTTACCAAAACCATACAACCAAAAAAACATTTTTAATTTAGTATAATCCGCATATCCTATGGACTATGGTCCTTGTCTTTGCATGCACCACAGATTTTCTAATGATTTTGAAACAATCTTTCTGTACTCTTCTTGATGGACTTTCGCATCCAACAAACACTTGAAAATGGTCCTTTTTTCAGTAGTTACTTTGAATTATCAACCTCATGCAATTTAGCTTTGATTATAACTATGTCATTGCTAAAATTTGATATATATTTTAAATGGGCAGTGATTCATCCCCCGAAAAGGGGGAGCCCGAATCCCCCGAAATGCCAAATTAAGTATAAAAAAAAAAAAAAAAAAAAAAAAAAAAAAAAAAAAAAAAAAAAAAAAAAAAAAGAAAATTAGAGGATATATATATTTTAAATAGTGGAGAAGTGATTTAGCACGAGAGCTGTGGAGTCTCCCATGTTGTAGTAAGCTTTAGGTGGAAGCAGAAAATAGAAAGAAATGAATATCACTTTTATAATATATTGATCATAAGCTAATTAAGAATTATTATTTAGTCCAAACCCAAACTTATATCATGAGTAGTCTCGACTGAACCCCAACAAGACTTGGATTGAGTCTAGGTCACCAAAAAAAACATCATCTTTTAGTGTAGGTATTTATCGAGCAGGATGGGAGTAGCTAGAGTTAACCATTGCTATTGAGAAGCAAATCACTACCAAGAAGCAAATCAATGCGTAGATGACCTGGCAAATCTTGGGCTTGGAATGGAAGTAGGAATCAGTTTTTTAATATTGCACTTCCTTATATTTTTAATCAACTGACCCTTGACGTCAGAGGAACTATATGTACGAAACTCTTTTAATTTATTTAATACCTGTTTTAATCTTAAAAAAAAAAAGAAGAAAAACTCAACAATTAATAAGAAAAAATTTTAAAAGTAGATCTCAATCCGTTGATCCATGATCCAACCTGCTAACTCAGTTGTTCCAAACTCATTGGCCGGGACTTAAACCAAAGGTTTTTGTTCCTGAATTGGCCTAGCCTAGTTTGCCATAAAAAAAAATCGTCAAACTTACCACAAGCAATTTAAACACCAATTTCACGTGGCTCCATGTTGTTTGGAAAGTTGCTAAATAAATAGTTTATTAGTTTATTTATTATAAATTATTATTTTATTTATTTATTTATTCATTTATTTTATATATTTTCATAAAAAATTAAAAAAATTACAAAATAAATAAACCCCAAACCACCACTAAACTTCACAAGTTTCAAATTTTTAAGGTTATGTTTAAATTTTTTTCACTTTTGTTTTATTTTTAAATTTTTTTTAATTAAATTCATGATGTAAATATAACTTAAAAATAATACTTAACAAATAAAATATGGGTTTTTATTGATAAATCCTACTTAAAATATGTTCTAACCCAAGAAGTCCATGAAAGAAATTTATAATCCACTTAATCCCATATATTTATACCTTTATTCCATAAGATCATTTTTCTTGATTTATACTATTTTCTTAGGCTCTTATACTCTTGTATTTAATGTTAATATGCATTAACTATACACCACTATTTAATGTTGATATACATTATATAAAAAAAATTAAACATGGTTATTTATTGATGGTCATTATGTTTTGGTAATTCTCATGCATCCAAAAAATTAAACATGATTCTTTATTGATTGTCATTATGTTTTGGTAATTCCCACGCATCTAAATGTTGACTGTACGTGATGATGTGAATATCCACATTAGGCGACGTGAATGTGAATATTCACATCAGATGACGTGAATATTCACACTAAAATATATTAATGTGAATACAAATGTTAATATTTATAATGTTAATATCAGATGACGTGAATGTTTACACTAAAACATATAAATGTGAATACAAATGTTAATGTTTATAATATTAATGTCTATATTCTAGAATTCATGTGAACATTCACATTCATATGTTTTAATGTGAACATTTACGTCATGTTTATATTCAAATGAAAGTTGAGGCTTGTGGTTATGTAATTTGATGCAATGCTGATGCGAACCTTAACATCACCTTATTTACAACGTCATCTCATATGAACATTCACATTTTCGTCATCTAATGTGAACATTCACATTCACATTCACGTCATCACGTACAGTTAGGGTCCGTTTGGGAAGATGGTTTGCGATTAAAATAGCCACAAAAGACAAAATAGGCTATTTTAGCCACAACAAATAAAAAATCACATCTAACCCATAATCATTATACTATTTTCTCACAAAAAAAGTAAAAAAAGCCAAAAAGTCCTTCCCAAACCAAGCTTTCTAACCTAGGCTAAAATAGCCAAAAAAGTTAAAAACCAAAAAAGCCAGCCCACTTCCCAAACCAACCCTTAACATTTGGATGCATGAGAACTACCAAAAACATAATGACAATTAATAAAGAATCATGTTTAATTTTTTGTGTGTAGTTGATGAATAGTGGTGTGTAGTTGATGAATTTTTTTGGAATGAAGATATTGGGAATAGGACAGTGTTTTTGGTTTGAGTTTTTTGAATTAAGTTTTTTGAAAACTCAATTTTTTGATTTTCGTGTTCTTTTGTTTTTAGTGAATATTTTTAAAATTTTAAACATTTTAAAACTTTTTTAGATGTACCTTACTTAGATGCATCTAAAAAGTAAAAATTTATGAAAAAATATTTAAAATTTTAATAAATACATAAAAATACAAAAAATGTATTGAATTCTCGTATTTTTTTTTATATTTTTGATATTTAATGAATTTTTAAAATGTTTTTTTCACAAATTTTTTACTTTTTAGGTATATTTATGTTAGGTATGTCTAAAAAGTAAAAAAAATTGCTTAAAATATAAAAAAAATTCAATAAAAATAAAAAATACGAAAAACAAGAAAATAAAATTTTTTAAAAAGTATTTTTGAAAAAATACAACCAAACAAGCTGACCTAATGAAATAATTAAAAATGATTTAGATTTTTAATGGAGAGAGGACACTTTGGTCTTACTATATTGAACGAGACCTAATAGAATAATTAAAAATATTTGAATTTTATGATATAAAAGTGTTAAAAACGTGATTTATAAAAAAAGATTTTCAAAAAATATATATTTTTAATATTAATTTATTGGTGAGAATATGACAAACTCGTGGCTGCGAATCTGTGGGACCCATTGTAATCACCAAAGTCATGTCCAAAGATAGTTCCTTGATTCGAATCAGACAGGGGTCTAGCACATAATAATCACCAAAGCAATAACCAATCACAACGATCCAAATTATACTGAGTCGGGTTCCTACTTAATAAACTCAAATAATTTATCCGACAAATTACATTTTAGCTCCTAAATTATTATCTCATAACTCGAATTAAAAATTATAATACTTAATCTTCATCATCTATTACAGTAATTTTTTTTTTTTAAAATTTAGATTTTAATAACAAAATTACCCTTTTAACTATAAGAGTAATTACACTTACTCCCTTAAACTATCACTCAATAGGGTGTTTGATGAGAATTATACAAACACTTTATAATTTATAACTTATTTTAATATAAGAGTTTGTTTTAGACTATTTGGTAAAGCTTTTATTTATAACTTATTAGGCAAAAATAATTTAAATAAATTGAAAAAAGTTAATTTTTCATAAGTTAGGGGAGGAGTGCTTTATCTTCTACTTTTTTATTATCAACTTTTAATTTAAAATAATCTCCACCAAACACTCCCAATATCACTCTACACCACAACTAAAAAAAAAAATCGTTGGCTTTTAATTTAAAATGCAAATTTTAACCCGAGTGTGTGGCACAACTTAGTAAGGGGTTTGTTTGCCTGGCCTCTAGGTCCCAATCCTCATCCTCTCAATCTCTCAGCGCTGACAGACCTGGTTAGGAGGTTGACCTCAAAGATGCCTTTCTTTATACTTGGTGGGTTGGTGGTTCCTTAATTCTCCAAGTCCTAACTAAATCCTTACTTGTGTTGCCTATAGCTTTCGTGTTAGCTCTTGGCTCAAAGCAGGACAAACACACAACAGACATGATCTCTTGATCTCTGACCTGGGAGAGTGAGGAGAGAGAGAACAAAAAAAAAAAAATGCAAATTTTAAGTTTTTTAAATAAGTTTTCTTATTTTTTATTTTTAGTAATTTTTTCATATTTTAATCAAAAAATTTAAATTTTAAATATCTGTGAAGATTTTTTTTAAATATTAAAGATGAAAAAAAATAAAAAAATAAAAAAGTGATATTTTTATATATTTTTTGTCTTTAGTGAGCATTTAAAAAAAAATCATAGATATTTTCGTAATTTGGTTTTCAATTTTTTTTAACAAACTAAAAATTAATTTAGTGATAAAATGAAAAAAAATAAGAAAGTCCAAATTAAAAATGATATTAATTGATAGTTTAAGAGGGTAAAGTGATATGAAGTGATAGTTTAATGAGATAAAATGTAAATTATCCAATTGATAAAAAGGTATTTTAGTCATATAAGTTTAAATTGAAAAAAAAATAATAGATGAGGGGGTTAATTGTTACATTTTTTAGTTGAGGGATACACTGAAATGGGACAATAATTAAAGGGAGTAAAGTGCAATTTACCTTATACACGGCAAGAAATTCAGCTTTTAGAGGCGCTTAGGAAACGCCACTATAGGTGTCCAAAACACCGCTAATTTTTTTTGTGACGCTTAACACCAAACGCCGAATATGCGGCCGTTGCTGTAGCCTTATAGCGCTTTAGAAACGTCATTAGATTACTATAAGTGGCGTTTTTAAAATGCCGTCATAGATTTCTTTATATTTTAAAAATTTAACCGTTGGCGATATAGTGGTGTTTGAAAAATGTTGTTATAGCTTCTTCTTTTCTTTTTTTTTTTTTTTTGAAATATCTAACAATGGCATTTGAAAAACGCTATTATAGTCTTTTTTTTTTTTTTGTTGAAACTGTGCTAATTTTATATGATTGAACCAAAAAAATATTTATAATAAAACTGAAAAATAACAATAATATGAATAATCTGTGACTTGAAACATTGGGGACAATAACCATCACAATAATTCAATTGCTTCGAAAACCAGATCAACACAATCCAATCCTCAAACCACACCCTTTAAATTGACCAACAAATCACTAATAATAATTCAATTGCTTTCATCATCTGTTGACAACAATTTCAGTGTTTGCCGCATAAGGCTAAATGACTCCCTAAATTAAATTGAATAGCTAGTCCTAAATTATTCAAAACAAAAGACTATCAAAATTTTGATGTATAGCTTGAAAACTGTCCACATCACAAACCATAGAAATTGCAGAGAATCATCATTACCTCTCGAAATAGCGGCCCATTTTGGGAAAGGTAAAAAAGCCAGCCATTTTTTTTTTTTTTTTTTTGATCACCATCATCACAAAATTTTTTTTTAAAAAAAAACAAACAACAAAAACAAAAGATAACCTTTGACGCAAGTTGAAAACTTGAGAAATTAGGATTTTCTAATTTAGTACATGAAAATCAACAACCAAATCGAGACGGAAGGAAGAGCTTGAGAGAGAGAGACCGTCGTACTCGCTTTCATTGCCAGTGAAAATGGTGGTGGGGTGAAGCTCGAAATTGAGAGAGAACTTTGAAATTAAAATCGAAATCACTTTGTGATTTGATCCATTGATAGAAATTAGGGTTTAGAGTAAGAGAGTGAGTGAGAATTTCTCTCAGTGATTCATGAGCCCGTCTATTTGAAAAAGAGTGAGAGAAAGTTTTTAGATATTTGAAGGCGTTTCTAAACACCTACTATTATCAAAACGATACCGTTTTAATTTTAAAATAATGTAAAGTTTATAACACATCATTAAATAATTTTAAAAAATAACATTTAAAAAAACGTCATTAAATAAACGACAGTTAAATTTCACTTTTCTTATAGTGATATTGATCATTATCTTAGTGGGACTATCCAATTCTTAGTTCAGGATGTCGTGATACGCATCTTCACCGCCCTATGATCCTGTCCATGACCACCCCCATAGTCCAAGATCCAATACGGATAACATCAGCTACTTCACACCCCACCAAACCCCTGTCCTGTCCTTTCATCATTTTTGTTTATTTTGGACCCATACTGTCCCATAAAAATACATACTCCGTAATATAATACCTCAAATCATTAAACAGTATCAATTGTTGTGGGCCCATCTTGACGAGGAAAAGAAAAAAATAATGAAGAAATTATAATTAAGTGTATATTTAAAAAAATTACACATCAATAATAAATTTTATAAATATTAATATTTTTATTTTTATTTTTTTATGTATTTATAAATATTTTTTTCAAAAGATTATTGAGTTGTAATTCTTCTAAAAATAAAAGTGTACGACAAAATATAAAATTTTATTTAAATTGAGGAATTCATAGGACTCGTGAAATATAATATTAATAAAAAAAATGAAATTAATTAAATATTAATAATTATATAATTAAATTAAATTATCTTTCATTAAAATAAAATAATAAATGTGTCGTGTCATGTGATTAATGTAATTTTTTTATAAAAATAAAATATTCAACAAATTTTAAATATTAAACAATTTAAATTATCCGTATAAACTCACATATATTTAATAATGAGGGAAACAAATGTGCAGACTTGCTTCTACTCCTAACTGTATTTTCTTTCAAGTTTTTGAAGGCGCTAAGGATATCTTTTACCCTAAAAATATAGGGCTTGTTTGGTTTGTTTTTCAAAAAAAAATTTAGGAAAAATTATCTACAAACAAATTATCAAGAGTAATCAAACCAAACAATTTTTTTTAAAAAAAATCTCAAAATTTTGTTTGGTTACATATTTTCTAAAATCACTCTCTCTCTCATACACATCAAATCAATCACTTTTTTTAAAATTCTCTCTCCAAAACAATTTTCTAAAATCATTTATGAAAAAAAACAAACTAAACAAGTTTTCGTACTTTTTATCTAAAAAACTATTCTACAAACACAAACCAAACATACCCATAACTGCTTAACTCTTTATTTATTTAATTTCGATCTTCGTTATCAAAAAAAAAAAAAAAAAAGGTCTTTCTGTATTAATATTTAAGTGGACCCATAAAAGAGTAGAGCACAGTCACACCTTCTTCATGTTGACCAAAGCAAATCCCACTGAACAAATTGGTAGTCCGCGTCGCAGGTGATCACCATCAAACCAGTCCAAAAAGCAGAGCGCACACACAATGTGGTAGACCCAAAAAAAAAGGTGGACCCGGTTCACAATGGGTTTGACTCGACCGTTACAACTCAACCCAAGCAGAATATGGGAGGGTACATGAATTAGCAATGATTCATGCACATAAATTTTTCGTTTCAATTTTTCTGAATAGTAAAGTTTAATTTCTTTCCGGATGGGATTTCATATGGATAAATCATTAATAATAAATGAATATATTTTGAAACATGCATACAGAGACTAGAGAGAGGCACAACTGTATAACTAGAGAGAGAAAATGGAGAGAGAGGGTGAGCACATATTGAGAAGTCTGCAGGGTAGAGAGGACTGCAAGTTCGAATTATTCTTCTTCTGTGTATGCTTTGCTTTTTAATCCTCACTGCTTTCTTTTGGACTATAGCCTAGCCCCCTCTTTCTCTTTCTCTTTCTCTTTTCTCTCTCTATTAGCCACTGTTTTATTTAGCTATATATATTGATTCAGTCCAGAACCCAAACCGAAGAGAGAGCTGAGGAGAGAGAGGACAGACCAATTTTAAACAAAAGCAAAGAGGGCAGGCCTTTTACACGTGATAAAGAATACACTAAAGCACTTGCATGCGTGTATAAGATTCATCATCATCATCATCTCCATCATCTCTCTCTCTCTTTATGCAATCTGTGTGAATCTCTCGCCCCACAAAAACCCATCTTTTTATCCCCACTTTCTAACGCTTCACGTTCTTTGCCAGTCCCATCTTTTGAGTTCCCGAGTCCTTAAAGCTTCTGTCTTTCCCTCTCTGTTTCAGTTCAATGGTCACTGAGTTGGGTTAGTATTGAAGTTCGAATTTTTTTCATGGCGAATATTCATTTCTCATGTCATTTTCTATGATGCAGTGGAAATTGGGTATCTTTGGATTGTGATTTTACTTTGGTTTTCATTGTTTATTTATTTATTTATTTATTTATTTATATATACGTTGTTTTTGTAGGTAATTACTCTAGTTGGGCTAGCTTTTGTTTTTTTCTAGGCGTTTTATTCTCTTCTTCAGCAGTCATATATGACTTCACATTTTCATCTATACATGTTTGTACATGTGTATGTTGAGTCTCTATTTACTTGGATTTATTCCTCTATTTTTGTGATTTTCTGTAGAAGTTCGGTTTTGGATAGGGGACAAAGCGGAGGTATGGTTTTGTCTTCTGGATATTCCACTATTTGATTATGATATGTATCTATAGATTCACACACACACACGCTCATATATATACACGCAAACACACACAGATTATTTGTGTTTCTAGGTTTTTGTCTACATGATTCATGGTCATTGGGTTTCGAAATTCGAACAGAAGCATCGAAGAGGGTTTGGGTTTTGGGCAATGGAGAGTTTTGTCTCTACATATATGTTCTTTTCTCAGTCCCCAGCTGATTTTTTTCTACAAATTTTGTTTGGGTTTTTTCTGATTTGAAACTTTGATTTGGTGGGTATTTGAGATTTGCAGCAAAAATTTAACAAGAGATATCAAGCACACACTTGTTTATCTACATGTATGTGTAAAATCATATATATTTTTGGTTTGCTACAATCTTTGCCTTCTCCATTCATGGTTCTTCTTCTTCTTCTTCTTCTTTTCTTCTGCATTTACTGCAACTCTTGTTTTTGGGTGTCGAGTTTTTAAGTTTTTTGTTTTTTATTATTAGTTTCTGGTTGAGTGTATTTTTGGTTGAGTTGTTGAATGAAATGTGAGAGGCTTGGTTTTCTATTCTGGAAAGAGAATGTTAAATGGTTGTGGTCTGCAATAAAGACTGGGTTTTAATGTGTACCCTCTTTACTTTGCGTGTGAAACTTGGTGCATTATATGAATTGTTTTCCGTATATGTAATCTTTTATTGTTGGTCATCTTGCTGACATGTGTTCCTCTTCTCCGTTTCTAGGTATTTTCAGTACACAACGCAGTCTTGAATAATCTGTGAAGGGTAAATGAGTGAAGGACAAGAGGAGAAGACAGTGTTTGTGTGTGTCATTTGGTGAGAGACAGAGACATATCCTTGGACAAGTCTTTGGGCTTTGTTTGAATAGCAGTTCCAGATAGCAAACCCTTGTCATCATGCCTATGAGGCAGATGAAAGAGAGCTCAGAACAACACCTTGTGATCAAACCCCAATTGCAGAACACCATGAATCAAGCTCAGAAACCCCCTAAGACTGCTCAAAATGGGAAAGGACCACCAACCCAAGAGCCCCAAAACACCAAAATCTATAACCAGACCTCACCTCCATCGAAGAACAGAGGGAGGAGGAGGGGGAGAGGTGGCCGGAAGTCCGATCAAGGCGAGGTTTTTATGCGGCCGAGCTCGAGGCCGTGCACCGGGGTCCACAAGCTGGCCGGAACCGGTGAAACAGACATACCGAACGGGTCTATTGTGAATGGGGCCAATTTGTGTGAAGTGGAGATGGGTTTTCCTTCTTCAAGCAAGTCTTTAAGTTTTGCCCCTAGGCCTGGTTATGGGCAGCTTGGGACAAAATGTGTTGTCAAGGCTAACCATTTCTTTGCAGAGTTACCAGACAAGGACTTGAACCAGTATGATGTAAGTGATGATGGGTTTTACATTAAACATTTGTGTTAAATAATACACTGCAGCAAAATTATTAATTTATTTCTGCCTTTCTCACTGTGACATAACAATTGGGTTGGGACCCTTTAGCTGACATTTAGTATGGCTGTGGTGTGTTGTTTTCTTCTTATACATTCTGTCACATGCAGATAAAATTTAACCGGGAAGGCTTTATGTTTGTCCTTCGCTTAATAACATTTATGAGTTTTTGTTTTTAAAAAATTGTTATAATTGCTGTGTCATGTGTGTGTGTATTATATTGCTTGCAGGTTACTATCACTCCTGAAGGGGCATCAAGAAATGTGAACAGAGCTATCATGGCAGAGCTGGTGAAACTCTACAAAGAATCTGACTTGGGGAAGAGATTGCCAGCATATGATGGCAGAAAGAGTCTATACACAGCTGGTGAACTTCCTTTTGCATGGAAGGAATTCAACATTAAACTTGTGGATGAAGAGGATGGAATCAATGGTCCCAAGTAAGAATTTATTGCTTTTTTGGCAGTGTTGTTTTATATGTAATTTGTGCCTTTCAGTTTTTTTGTACACTTGTTGGGAGTTCTTACCGTAACAAGTTGTTGTGGGTGTCTCTCAAATTCTGCTTGATTATGCTTGTTACCCATTAGCGGCCTGCATGTCCAGACAGGTCTGACGTGATATTCTATTTGGGTCTATTTTGACCCGGTTTACTACTTTTAGATCTTTATATATTGTGTTATTTTGGGTTTCTAAGGTTGTGATGATCTAGAGCTTATGTAATAAAGGGTTCTTAAGAGAGAGAGCTGGCTCAGTGTAATCTCTATATTCGTAGTGAAATTTTTTTACCGTTACCCCAGTGATGTAGGTTTATAGCCAAACAATGTAAATTATTGTCCGTTTGCGTGTTTGTTCCGTTTTTCTTTTCTCATCTTCGCTTTTTGCATTACCCAAATTATGTGGAAAATACCAACTAAAGACCACACAGGTGGGGGAATTAAAAAAAGAGACTTAATTTGCAGTATCTGTGGTATTTTTTATTGGTTCTATTTTTTGTGGTATTATGGAACTGGTATTAACTGAATATTTATTCAATTTTTCAGAAGAGAGAGGGAGTACAAAGTGGTGATCAAGTTTGTTGCACGGGCCAACCTGCATCATTTGGGCCAATTTCTTGCTGGTAAGCGTGCAGATGCTCCACAAGAAGCTCTTCAAATTCTCGACATTGTTTTGAGGGAGCTCTCATCAAAGAGGTATGATTTCTTGAAGTGCTTGAGATCATGTTGACCTCCATTGGTTCCGTTTAATGAGTTCAGCGCAAACTGATATCTTATTTGTCTCATAATGCACTTTAAAGGTATTGCCCTGTTGGGAGATCGTTCTTTTCACCAGATATTCGGAAACCACAACGGCTTGGTGATGGTTTGGAATCATGGTGTGGATTCTATCAGAGTATTAGGCCTACACAAATGGGCTTGTCTCTTAATATTGGTACATAGACAACATTAGCTTGATCTTTCATGTGAAATTGTTTGTTGTCAATGTAATGATTGTCATCATCGATGTAATTTTTGAGGGATCTATGTTCTATTGCTCGTCATACAGATATGGCTTCCGCTGCCTTTATTGAGGCTCTCCCTATAATAGAATTTGTTGCCCAACTTCTAGGAAAAGATGTGATATCAAGGACATTGTCTGACTCTGACCGTGTAAAGGTACTTGTCTTTGTTTTGCTGATATGTGCATCATGTATTTACCTCTTAATTTTTTTAATTTGGAAATTTACCTTGAAATATGAACCAGATCAAGAAGGCCCTTAGAGGAGTGAAAGTTGAAGTAACACATAGGGGTAATGTACGAAGAAAGTACCGCGTTTCAGGGTTGACATCTCAACCAACAAGAGAACTAGTGTAAGATATTAAATGTTCAACTTGGATCAAACTGCTTCTCAGCACTTTTGTTTCTTCTCTAAGGAGTCTTGATAAACGTCTGACAAGTGTTATAACATTCATGGTAATTTTGTTCAGGTTTCCTGTTGATGACAACTCGACCATGAAGTCCGTTGTTGAATACTTTCAAGAAATGTATGGCTTCACAATTCAGCATACACATCTTCCTTGCCTTCAAGTAGGAAACCAGAAGAAGGCTAACTATCTACCCATGGAGGTGAATGATCACAACATGTTGTGCTGTCCTACATATGGATTCAGTTACTTTCTCCTTTTAAATTTTTGTGCGGTACTCAAATTATTCGTTCGCCAGGCCTGCAAGATTGTTGGGGGGCAGAGATATACTAAAAGGTTGAATGAGAAGCAAATTACTGCTCTTCTAAAAGTTACATGCCAACGACCAAGGGATCGAGAAAATGACATTTTGCAGGTACTTGTGGTGTATGATTCTCATTACCTTTCACCTTTTCTTCCCCCCTCGGGCCCTTGGTGTCTGAGAAAGATTAACTGAATTGAATTTTTATGCTCTATTTGATTGTTGAAACTTGAAACGTTAAGAAGAAATTATTCACTATTCAATTATAAAATGGTTTTGTGTATCTACAATTTGGTTTCTCTATTATCTTGCCAACCATGTGAACTTTTTATAACGTATTCAGTCTTATAAACTATGTAGAGAGGGAGTCGGTTGTTTCATAGGCATCTGAACTCACTCAAATATTCGAGTCAAAAATTTCTGTTGGAAAATTTATTATTATCTACATTCTGGACTAAATCCATGATTCTGGTTACTAGTATCTAGGAGAAAGTTATAAATTTTGTAAAACAGTTTATTTATATAAATATCAAAATGTTGAATATAGTTTGCTAAGGTTGAGCCTTGACCACATGATTTTATCCTCTATGCTCTGACAAACAGACAGTTCAACACAATGCCTATGATCAAGACCCATATGCAAAGGAGTTTGGAATCAAAATCAGTGAAAAACTAGCTTCTGTGGAGGCACGTGTACTCCCTGCTCCTTGGGTAAGACCATCGTTCTTTCTTCATGAAATTCTAAACTGGATTTGGGTGTTTATTAATAGCACCACCTTCATCTGCAGCTGAAATATCATGAAACTGGGAAGGAAAAGGATTGTTTGCCACAAGTTGGTCAATGGAATATGATGAACAAGGTATTTATTTTTTCTTTTTCTTTTTAGTGTCGCCATAAGAAACAAGTATGAGAGAATGAAGAAAGTACATTTATTGTTCTGTATCCTTTAAAATCAACAGAAATATCCCAACCAGGAATGTTTCTTCAATTTTAGTTTTCCTATAGTTCATTCCAAAACTTGTTTTGCAGTCTATAACAACATTGATTCAATTCACATCCGTGCCTGCAACTAATCTTCTGTCTCATAAATTACAGAAAATGATTAACGGGATGACTGTTAGCCGGTGGGCATGCATCAACTTCTCTCGGAGTGTGCAAGAGAGTGTTGCTCGTGGATTTTGTAATGAACTGGCTCAAATGTGTCAAGTGTCTGGCATGGTACTTACTACTTATCTATTCCATGTTTTTTTAGATAAAAAAGCTCGTGGTTTTGCTCGGGAGCTGAGTTGTAATCTGCTGCTATTTTTAGGAATTTAATCCAGAACCTGTGATTCCAATCTACACAGCCAAGCCCGAGCAAGTAGAGAAAGCTTTGAAGCATGTTTATCATGTATGCATGAACAAACTGAAAGGAAAAGAATTAGAGCTTCTATTAGCTATTTTGCCCGACAACAATGGTTCCCTATATGGTGTGTCATCGGTGAATTTGAGTTGCTTGAATTGATATGCAATTTAAGATTTTAGTCGTGAATTGACATTTCAAGCTGTACCTGATCCTGCATTTTCAGGCGATATAAAGCGAATATGTGAAACTGATCTTGGTTTAATTTCACAATGCTGTCTGACGAAGCATGTCTTTAAGATTACCAAGCAATACCTGGCTAATGTGTCCTTGAAGATCAATGTTAAGGTGTGATTAATCTTCATGATTGTGCAAAGAGACATTTACAAAAATTTCCTTAAATTATTCATTTGTTTGATGTTAGCCGTAGGGGCTCTCCATTCTGTCTTTCTTTCCTCATTTACCTCCTAATCAACTTTGTCTACAGGTTTTGAATTTTCCTATCATTGAATTTTCCATCATTCTCATCATATTTGTCTGGCTTGTTTTTAATTTTATATTACAACAACACCTAATAATTACGGACTTGTGATCTGTTTCTGTTATTGGTGCAGATGGGTGGTCGAAACACTGTTCTTTTGGATGCCATCAGCTGTAGAATTCCTTTAGTGAGTGACATACCAACTATAATATTTGGAGCAGATGTAACCCACCCTGAGAATGGAGAAGACTCTAGCCCCTCAATAGCTGCTGTACAGTTCCTTAACTGAAAATATGCTTTGTGGAACATTCTTTTTCTACAAATGATTATTGACGACTTTGATGGCTGATAGATTTTGTGGTGACTGTAGGTAGTAGCTTCTCAGGATTGGCCTGAAGTCACAAAATATGCTGGATTGGTTTGTGCTCAAGCTCATAGACAGGAACTCATACAAGACTTGTACAAAACTTGGCACGATCCTGTTCGCGGCACAGTTAGTGGTGGAATGATCAGGTATAGTGTGCTTTCTTTGCCACTGTGGACTATCTTCATAGATTTTTTTTTGTATTTTTTTTACATTTCATTTCTGTTTGTGTAGGGATCTTCTGGTTGCCTTCCGCAAGGCAACAGGGCAAAAGCCACTGAGAATTATATTTTACAGGTCAATTTGCTTATTTTCCTCTTCTTTTTTTCTTTTTTTTCCCTTCTCTCATGGCTGCTTTATAAATTTAAACCGCATAGTGACACTTGAACCTTTAAATTTTCATTTCCACTACCACCATTGTCACTTAGATGGGAATTTTACTTGCATATTCTCTGAACACTTTTGATAGTAACAGACCATCATCAGTATCATGGTAGCTATGCTTATTGCAATATGACCAACTCTTCCATTCAACTGTAGACATTGTCTCTGTTCCAGGTGCCATAACATCATCAATTCAATATTGTGTCGTCATTGATGCTATCACCACTACTAGTACTACCTTTGCCTCTTTGGCACCATTGCAATTTGCTCAATGGCCATTGAAACCATCTTACCTTTTTATTCGTATTGCAAAATTTCGATTACCTTGTGTCTTAGCCTCATGCAGTTGAATTGTTGTTGAAGTTAACACTTGGCCTTGAATGAATTTTAAGTAAAAGATAAAAGTAACAACTCCTAGAGCCAGAGTTTTGAAAACTTAAGTTGTTAGGAAATTATGTGAAAGCTGTCTCAAGTGTTTAGTCACCAATTCTGCCAAAAGATTAAGTTGTTAGGAAATGAGCCCAACAATTTATATATAGCTATTCTACACCCTTCCTCATGTTGCATGTAGGGATGCAAACATTCATACATGGAGAGAAGAAAGAATGCATACGAGAAAAAGATGAACTTAGAAGGAACGGGGTGGGTTGGTTTGAGGGGAAGAGAAGTGTGCATGTCTAAAAGGTAGTATCCTCTTCTTTGGGGAAAAAAGAAAAAAGAAAAAGTGGAAATAAATATCTCTTTAAAAATGATTGCACCCTTGTCATTTTCTTTTTGGGCCAGTTCTTGGACACTAAAAAGAGGTGGGCTCCCTTGCTACATAACTTTCAAAGATACTATTTTTGTCAAAGATTCTGACATGATTTTATTGAAGCGAAACATGGTCCACATGGACATGAATCAGTTTATTCATTTACATTGTTTGCATACCATGTGTCTACACAGACATGCATGTATTGTGCATTTTTATACACACCCACCCCCCATATATGTGGAACCAAAATTGTGCGCAATGGTAACACCATACTAAAGCCTAGTTGGGTCCAATTTATGTGCAAGTCTGCATCATAATTTTCTCCTTGATTTTAATTTGTATTTTTAATTGGAAAAATTTGAGCAGGGATGGTGTGAGTGAAGGGCAATTTTATCAAGTCCTGCTTTATGAGTTGGACGCAATTCGGAAGGTGAGTGTTGTTCTGTCTTATTTGGTATGCTATGAAAATTATGTGAAACAAACTAGAAATGACTCTGGTCCTGATCGATTACTTCTTTGTAGGCTTGTGCTTCTTTGGAACCAAACTATCAACCACCAGTGACTTTCATTGTGGTACAGAAACGGCATCATACTAGATTATTTGCAAACAATCATAGGGACCGCAGCAGCACCGATAAGAGCGGAAACATCTTACCTGGTAATTTTTTTCTGTCATCAAAAACTGAACTGTCTCTTCATGCTTATGTGGAATATCTCTCGTTTGTAATATTCATCTGATTGTTTATGCATTTTTTCTCAGGCACTGTGGTTGATTCCAAGATCTGTCATCCGACGGAGTTTGATTTCTATCTCTGCAGCCATGCTGGGATTCAGGTGAAAACTTAAACTTTTCTTTTATTACGTATGTGATTAGAAGATATTTATAAAATAAATGAGCCTTGTTGCTCTTCTTAGAGGAAAATAATGAAAAACAACACTTTCAACTGGAATAAAAATGTACCGTTAACTCCGGAAGACTAGTGAACAAGCAAACAACTTTGTCCTGACCTTGAAAGATAATCTTTTTGAATTGTGATTATAAAGCTTATAATTTTGGGAGAATATCAAAAAAGTGGAAAGTAAAAGTTATAATTTTAAATGATGGATGTACAAGATTTATTTGCATAATCTAATGCGTAAATCACTTGTACTTCCATCATTTTTCTACTCTCCACTTTTTTGATATTCCCCCTATAATTTTTGGTCCTAAAAGTAAAAGCCTTTGGCTCGAGGGGTGGCAAAGAGGAAAAAGAAAAGAGAACAGGGAATTGGCATTCCTGTAGTTCACTACAATGTGCTGTGATTTATTTAATTTTTTTTTGGTAAAGAATGAATCTTATCTTGTTTATAATGTAACAGGGGACGAGTCGACCGGCGCATTACCATGTTCTATGGGATGAGAACAATTTTACAGCAGATGGAATTCAATCATTAACAAACAATCTTTGTTACACATATGCAAGGTGCACACGCTCCGTCTCAGTTGGTAAGTCACTGTTCCTTGTTACACGTGAATTGGCATTTGCATTTGCATTTGCATTTGCATCTGGAGTCATTCACTTAAGCTTAAGCCTTAATCATTCCCGCAAACAAAAACCCTGAAGCACACACCCTGAAAGCACACAGTGAGAATGTGAAAGGAATGTATTTTTATTCCTGAACGGACTGTCTTTTTGTGTAGCACTGCGAATTGACATCTCCAACTCATTGTTTAGCAAAATTTGACTAGATATACGATCTTGAAATTAAAAGAGTCCCGTACCTGATTTGTTGTTGTGTTGTACTTGGTAAAATTCATACCAATGCTCGCAATCAAGAGTTTGTGCTATTTTCTCATTGACTAAACAAAGTAATGAGAGTTTTGTCCTCTCTGCAGTTCCTCCAGCATACTATGCACATTTAGCTGCATTTCGAGCCAGATTCTATATGGAACCAGATCTGCAGGAGAATGGGAGTGGTGGCGGTCAAGTTGGGAAGAGTACGCGTGCTAATGGGGAGACTGGTGTCCGGCCATTGCCAGCCCTCAAGGAGAATGTAAAAAGAGTAATGTTTTACTGTTAGAAAAAAGAGAGGGTAGGTAGATCTGGTAATCTAGTGTTGGTAGCCTCTTTGTACATGTATGATATGATTCATGCAGTTGCAGCAAGGTTTACAGTTTAGGTCAATGATTATAAAAGAGCAAGAGCAGTAGTTTCCTTCGCAACCCATATTATGTTTCAATTTCTAAATCCATACTCCTGAGATAAATTCTAACAAATCAAAAAAAATTAAAAAAGAAAGATGCTTCAATTTATGAACTTTTAAAGGTTGTGAATATGATTGCTCCTCATTCGCCAAGACCTTGCAGAGTGTCGTTCAAAAACCATACTGGGCTTTTTCATGGCTTGAAATTTAGTCCTGCCTGGAATCATCTGAATCCGATCCCATTATAGAACATTCTCAATTTAAACCCAATCTAATCTCTACAAATCTAACAGATCATCCAAATTTGAATTCTGTTTATCAGGGTATTTTATTCGAAAATTTGATCCATCAAATTAGTATATCTTATGGTAAGGGATTCTTTGTTTAGATCTCTCTATCTCAATCGGATTTCTCATGTCCCGATGCCCCTCTCCATCACATAATTAACCCAGAGAGACTTGTTACCGCCTGGGATGGAGGCTGTGACGCATAAATGGTAGTGAATAATTTTCACTCCTAAATTTGTAATGATGTGAGAAGTTTTACAATTAAAAAGTCATTCTTGAATTTTTTTTACTTTTTAAGTTTTAAGTTCAAATTTAGCCACGTGACTTTGTATCATTCAATGGATGAGAGATTTATTCATCAAATGATTACTAAAGTACTACGACATATGATATTTGAACACATGATTTATTATTATTATTATATATTCTGATAGCATACTAAATTATTGATGATCTTGTATAAAACTAGAGACAATAAAAAAGGATGATTTTTTTATTTTTTATTTTGGATCAAAAGAACCAATCAAATGAAAATTTTTTGTATGTCAATAGAATATCACGTGACATTACTTTTCATTAATCACAAATGTATATTTCCACTATTGTTTCTCAAACACTCAACATAAATGCAATGAACCCTACTGTTAAAACTAATTACAATAGTAGGAGGCACTGCATGGCATGTACCCTATCCGCATACAAAAATTTCTTCAATCAAATCTATTTATTATATAAGAAAAAATAGATTTCTAACTCACAAGTTTTGTGGGAGCTCTAATATCCCAATCCTTATTTTCTAATTTTTTAATTTTTTTTTATAAAAAAAACTCTGCATTTGTTGAATTCTTCCAAGTCTTTTTGACTTCTCCTATACACACACCTTTTTAAATTTTTCACATACCTATTGTAGCTTTTCTCACTTCTACTATATCTATTGGACCCTTTCAACTTCTTCGCGTCATTTCGGCAGCACTTCTTCACTTCCAACTTCTCCCTTGCAAACAGTGAGCAATACCTTTTTCCACGTATGCACACTTTTAGCTTCTCCCTTGCAAACAGTGGGCAATAATCTTTCCTACCTATGCAAACAGTGAGCAATTTCTTCTTTTGTGTTCTTTTTATTTACTGCTTTTTTTTACAATTCTTATTTTTTATTTTTTCTCCTTTTGTGATTTGTAAGAAAAAAAAAAAATTATAATTTAATTTTTTAATATGATTGAAGTTAGATAAACATAAACACTCATAAAGAAAAAAATGTGATTTTAGTTAGTTTAACGTTTTTTTTTTTTTTTAATGTGACCGTAGTTAGTTCAATGGTTCTTTTTTTTTTTTTTAATGTGATTGTATTGTAATTAGTTTAATGTGGTTCTTTTTTTTTCATTTATTTTTTTTATTATGGAAAAAAATGTGATGTGATTGTAGTTTGTTCTTTTTTTTAATGTGATTGTATTGTAGTTAGTTCAATAATTCTTTTTTTTTAATGTGATTGTATTGTAATTAGTTTAATGGTTCTTTTTTTTCGTTTTTTTATTATGGAAAAAATGTGATGCGATTGTAATTTGTTCAATGGTTCCTTTTTTTAATGTGATTGTATTTTAATTAGTTCAATGGTTCGTTTTTTGTCATTTATTTTTTTTTATTATGAGAAAAATGTGATGTGATTGTAGTTTGATTTTTTTTATTATTGTTTTAATGGTTCTTCTTTACAATTATTTTTTTTTATTATGAAAAAAAATATGATTGTAGTTAGATAGCATAAAAATATTTGCTATTTGTATGATTTGATTTTTTAATATAATTAAAGTTAGATAAACATAAACACTCACAAAGAGAAAAATATAATTGTAGTTAGTTCAATGATTTTTTTTTTTTTTAAATGTGATTGTATTGTAGTTAGTTTAATGATTTTTTTGCACTTCTTCACTTCCACGTATGCGAACTTCCAACTTCTCCCTTGCAAACAGTGAGCAATAACCTTTCCCATGTATGCAAATAGTGAGCAATTTCTCCTTTCGTGTATTGTTTTAATGGTTCTTTTTATTTACTGTTTAATGTTTCTTTTTTACAATTATTTTTTTTATTATGAAAAAAATATGATTGTAGTTAGATAGCATAAAAATATTTCTGAAAAATCCAGTGATTATTCACCCAACAATCCTTGACAAGCAAGGAAGATTCGTTAGAATTTAACGGGCCCTCAATGCAATTCCTAATTGGTCCACACTTAGCCCAATCGTCTAGACATTGACCCCATTTGGTAGAGCTGTGAAAAAGTGATTATAGCTTATAGTTTAACAGCTTATAGCTTATAACTGTGAACATAAGTTGATTTTTGACTTATAAATTAAGTTTCTCCTTCCCCACTCAAAGAATAAGTTGATTTTTGACTTACAAAAAGTTATAAGCTGTATTGTTAAGCTGAACTAAACACATGAAAATAGCTTAAATTAAGTTAAAAACTAAAATAAGCTGCAAATAAGCCCTACCAAACAGGGCCATTGTTGGGTCCATTAAGAGCTTATCTCCCTCTTGGTTTGAGTCAGAACTAGACATTAGAGTTTGGAACCGATGGGAACTTCAAAAGCAGCTCTACTTATTTTTTAACCCGCAATTTTCAGGCATTGCCGCCTTTTCCTAATTGGTCCTGGTTGTGGGCAGTGCCGGCCTCCCCGAGAGTCCTTCATTTCCTTTGGCGTGCTCTTCATCAAAAGCTTAACACCAAAACTCAACTTTTCCATAGGCACATTGTACACGATGACCTTTGCCTTTTGTGTAAACAATACCCCAAGACCACTATTCACGTCCTTAGGGACTCTTCTTTTGCAGCCCAATGTTGGTCTCATATTGGTATCCCCCCAACGACACTCCTTTCTTTCTCCTCTGACCTTCCCTCTTGGATCAAACTAAATTGTCAAGCTAAATTTGTTCACCCATCTTCTATAAATTGGGCCATAATCTTCCCCTTTGTGTGTTGGGAAATCTGGCTGCACCGTTATGATTTTTGTTTCCAACCCAACCCATCCCCTTTTAGTGCAACATTGCTTGTGGCTCGAGCTCTGGAATGGTAGCATGTCAGTGAAAAAAATCTTCCATCCAAAGTTGTACACACTATCTTAATCAGATGGAAGCCTCCTTGGGAAGGTCGGTTCAATTTAAATATTGATGAAGCTTCAAAAGCATCCCTTAACCGAGCAGCAGAAGGTGGCATTATTCGTGATAGTTTGGGCAGGTGGGTAGCAGGATTCATGAGGAATATAGGCACAGCTTCGGCATTAGAGGCTGAGTTATGGGCTCTGTAAGATGGATTGCTGTTAGCGGCAGGCTTACATTTATTGGAAATTCATATTGAATCAGATGCAAAAGAAATGATCAATTTACTATTACATGAACCATCTAGTCAGCACCATTACAGTAATCTCCTATGTGATTGTAGGTATCTCATGAAGTAGCTGAGAATCTCGACGGTTGAGCATATCTTTCGGGAAGCCAACAAGTGTGCGGACATTTTAGCAAATCAAGGCAACTATGCCATAGATAGTTTTGTTGTTTTTAATTCTGCTCCTCCTTGTCTATCTAAACATTTGCTTGATGATGGTGTAGGGGCTTCATACCCCATGACTGTTTCTGTTACTCTTTCTTAATTTATGATATCTCTGTTTCACCAACAAAAAAAAAAGTTATTTCCTTTTGTGATTTGTAAAAAAAAAAATTATAATTTGATTTTGTAATATGATTGAAGTTAGATAAACATAAACACTCACAAAGAGAAAAATGTGATTATAGTTAGTTCAATGGTTCTTTTTTTTAATGTGATTGTTGTTAGTTTAAAAATTCTTTTTTTTTTTTAATGTGATTGTATTGTAATTAGTTTAATGGTTCTTTTTTTTCATTTATTTTTTTTATTATGGGAAAAAATGTGATGTGATTGTAGTTTGTTCAATGGTTCTTTTTTTTAATGTGATTATATTGTAGTTAGTTCAATGTTTTTTTTTTTTATGTGACTGTGTTATAATTAGTTTAATGGTTCTTTTTTTTCATTTATTTATTTTATTATGGAAAAAATGTGATGTGATTGTAATTTGTTCAGTAGTTCTTTTTTTTAATGTGATTGTATTGTAATTAGTTTAATGGTTCTTTTTTTTCATTTTTTTTTTATTATGGGAAAAATGTGATATGATTGTAGTTTGTTCAATGGTTCTTTTTTTTAATGTAATTTAATCTTTTTATTTACTATTTTAATGGTTCTTCTTTACAAATTTTTTTTATTATGAAAAAAATATGATTGTAGTAGATTGCATAAAAATAATTGTGCTTTTTAACTATGAATTGACTGAATTTGTGATTTTATTTTTAACTCACTGTGTTTTTTGGGAAAAAAAAAGAAAAGAAAAGAAAAAAGATTATATTCATTAGATTCACATAAAGTACTCATTATTGATGATGAATTATTGATGATGATTAGATTATATTTTAAAAAAAATATATTTGTAATGTAGTTAGATAGCATAAAAATAATTGTGCTTTTTAACTATGAATTGACTTAATTTGTGATTTTATTTTTAACTCACTGTATTTTTTGGAAAAAAAGAAAAGGAAAAGAATTTTATTCATTAGGTTCACATAAAGTACCCATTATTGATGATGATTAGATTGTATTTTGAAAAATAATATATTTGTAATTGATCTTTTTAACTCACTATGTTTTTTGAAAAATAAATTATTGTGTTTTTTAATTATCAATTGACTTAACTCACTGTGTTTTTTTATTATTATTATTATGAGCAAAAATGTGATTGTATTTTTAGCTACCGATTAACTTAATTTGTGATTGGGTTTTAATTCATTGTATTTTTAACTAACGATTGTAGTTAGTTCAATGGTTCACATAAAGTACCCATTATTGATTATGATTAGATTGTATTTTGAAACAAAATATTTGTAATTGATTTTTTTAACTCATTGTGTTTTTTTTTTTTTAAATTGTTGTGTTTTTTAACTATCAATTGACTTAATATGTGATTTGATTTTTAACTCACTATGTTTTTTGAAAAAAAAAAAGAAGATTGTATTCATTAGGTTTACATAAAGTACCCATTATTGATGATGATTAAATTGTATTTTGAAAAAAAAAATTATAATTGATTTTTTTCTCACTGTGTTTTTTGAAGAAAAAAAAACTAATTTTGTTTTTTAACTGTCAATTGACTTAATTTGTGATTTGATTTTTAACTCACTGCGTTTTTTTTTTTTTTTTTAAATGGATTGTATTCATTAGGTTCACAAAAGGTCTCCATTATTGATGATGATTAGATTGTATTTTGGAAAAAAAAAAATATTTGTAATTGATCTTTTTAACTTACTGTGTTTTTTGAAAAATAGATTATTGTGTTTTTTAATTATCAATTGACTTAATTTGTGATAATATCTGTTTTTTTTAAAACAGAAATGGATTGTATTCATTACTATTGATGATGTTTAGATTGTATTTTATTTTAATACATTATATTTTCACTACAAAAAAATTGACATATAGCAGTGGCCAAAATCGCCGCTAAAAGTAATAAAAAGCGTCGCTAAAAGGTTGTACACATTTATTAGCGATTTGAATATCGATGGCCAAACCACCACAATAGCCCTGTCGGCATAGGTTTATTGTGACACTTTTCTCAACCGCTGGTATAAATATTTTTCTTGCGACGTTTGATGTAGCGACAATTGTAAACATCGCTATATCTAAAATTTACCCATTGCTTACATACCTTTATAGCGACGGTTTGACTGCTGCTACAACATTCACTTTTGCGACATTTTGTCAACGGCTACTATATTTTGACTCTATTCTATCAGTTTTACACAATCGCTATAGCTATAGAATTTTTTTGAATTTTATTTGTAGCGACGGTTATTAATCGCAATTATAGGCTATGTTTTACTATTCAATTACCAATAATATATACCTTGAAATTTTTAATGATTTGCTAACCATTAATTACTGTCTCCCACTTATCCCTGCTTACATAATCACCATTATATATCTATAAATGCACTATGTTATTCTAATGGCTTAGTACTCAATAATTCTAAAAGGTAAAAGAGTTTACATTTTCATAATCTCAAAATATTCAAAACACCTTAATGAAAAGGTTCATTACATAAGTTTGTCATATCAAAATACATCAAATGTTTCTAGCAAACTAATAGCTACACCATAATCCAAAAAGTACATATAAAGTTGTCACATGACAATAGTACTTAAAAAGTATTACTCATGATGCCATTTTATAAAGACCTCCATGAGAAATGTTCAAATCGAGAAATGACGTCCATTTTGATGCTTTCATATTGTTCTATTTCCTGCAATGAAAACAACTTCCATTTTGATGCTTTCATATTGTCTTGTTTCCTGCAATAAAAATGATTGAATGAGCATAAGTATCATTTTCAATTTAAAAATCTATAAATCACATAATACAACATAGATGAGTGATTATTTGTTGGTCTTGGAGCATTACTCTATATCTCTTTCACTTGACACTCATGAAGTTCTCCAAACTCTCACCAATTACTTTATATTTATTTACTTAAGTCATGCAGAGCTAACAATTTAGAATTACTCAGTTAGATCATATAGACAAGCTAGTTACATCAATGGACCATTTTGAAAATCCTAAAACCGATTACACGAGAAGAATACAAACTTCAACACAACTCTATACACAATATTGCATAGAAAAAATGCAGAATACTATAACAGAAGAAACCAATTCTGGACATTAATTCCACTCTAACACTACAAGAAATTGCACTTTTAGCAACCACTTTTGGCAACGATACCAATTTTTCATAGCAAAAAGTATATTTTTGGCGACACAATGATCAATTTCGTTGGTAAAAGTAGACCTTTAACGACGAAATTTACTATCGTTGCTAAAAATGTATAATATTCACTAGGCGCCTAAATTTTTGATTGACGCCTAAATTTTGAAAATTTTAGCGACGAAGGTTAATTTTTGGCAACGTGATAAGCGTTGCTATTAGTCTGTTTGTTTTTGGCGACAACAAGTTGGCGTTGGCAAAGAATTAAACATTTAGCGATGACAAAATTATTCGTCGTTAAAAGTTGAGATGGCTTTGATTTTCTAAAACTTGTTTCAAATTTCTTTTAAAAGATTAAAAATTAGTTTCATGAAAAATTTTAAAAATCAAACAGTTTGTTTGGTTTTGTTTTTTAGCATTCACTTTTTAGAAAATTCTAATTTTTTGTTTTTTGTATTGTTTTATTTTTATCAATTTTTAAAAATATTTTAAGCAATTGTTTTAATTTTTAGACACACCTAACATAAATACATTTAAAAATTATAATTTTAGTATTTTTTTAAAAAAAATTAACTAAAGATCAAAAAAAAAACAAAAAAACCAAAATTCAATATTTTTTTGTATTTATTAATTTTTTAAAATATTTTTTCACAAATATTTTACTTTTTGAATACATCTAAGTAAGGTGCATCTAAAAAAGTAAAAAAATACTTAAAAATTTAAAAATATTCACTAAAAACAAAAAAAATACGAAAAAAAAAAAAATCAATTTTAAAAAAATTGATTTTAAAAAATTGAAACCAAATAAACTGAAAAGTACTTATCAATTTTATATAATTATATAAAGTATATGAATAATTTTTAATTTTAAAATATATTTAAAAAGAATAAAAAAAAATTTTTTGGATGAGTTTAAAAAAATAATAATAATAAAATAGAAAGTTGAACTCAAACCATGACCTTCTTTTTTACCTTCCCTCCCAATTTCCCCTCTCTGTTTTTTTTTGCTGCTAGGTAAAACCCCTATTCTATCTCCACGATTTTCACTTTGCACAGCCATTCTCTCACGATTGGAAATTCTCTCCCTCTCACAATCACATGCCCGCGTAGGTATTTGTCGACCGTCGGGTTTTCGCCATTTACCATTGCTGTGCTACACCATCGCCTCTTCATTCTGGCTCGGTAGGTTCGTCCCCTCTTTGCTCTGTATTCTACTTCTCTCTCTCAATTTGTTATCTGATTCTCTGCTCTGTTTGCTTTGTAATTCGTTCATTTCAATTATTTGTTTCTTTGTCAAGGGTTCCTAGCATAACCTGCAATTCTATCTGCTTTCTATTGAGTTTTGAACTGGGGGAGAACCATTATATCTCTAGCTCCTAGTTGGATTGCCAGGGCTTTTTAAAGATGTTTTTTTTCTTGCTTATTTTACGCTATTTCTTATTAGATTGCACTGTAGGAACTATGTTTCTGGTTGAATTGATAAGATTGATTCTTTTCAATTCATATTATTATTCTTTGATGCTATCTTTTTTTCTGCTTTGTATTTCTTTTCTGAACTTTATTCTCTTCCAAACTTTATTATTATTATTTTTTTGAATGTTTGCTTTTTTTTCTCTGTTGGGTTGTTTGTAATTTGTGGTTTAGTTGATGGGTTTTTGAGATTTATTAAAACCCTAGGATTAAATTGGTAATTTTTGTTCTTATGGTTGGGTTTTCAAATGTTTTCGATTTTTCTCTGTTGGGTTGTTTGGAATTAGAAGAAAATATATATTTTATTTAGTATGGTTTAAATTGTTTTTGCTTTCCAACTCAACCATGCACAGTTGCCTTAAGTCTCAGCTCTACTTTGTTGTGTCATTTGGACCCTAGAATCAAATGGGTGATTTCAATTATTGTGGGTTTTGATTGTTTTATAATGAATTTTGATGATGCAATATGAATATAAAAATAATAATAATAATAAAAAAAGAAAAGAATTCAGGTCACATCAGTACAAGTAAAGAAAAAAAAAGGCCAAATAATTTAGAATATATGATGATGGTTCATAATCACTGAACAAGAATTGGGTTGTTAGAAAATGGTGAAATTTTCTGTGACAAGAACAAATTTTTTTGAGTCCACTGAAGATTCCAAATATCATGTTGCTTGTATTAGCTGTTAAATGGGAAGAGGTATTTGATTTTTTTGAAGATTTGATTGACCAATTAGTCTTAAGAGCTATGTTGTTTGGAAGTCTTTTACTGACAAGAAATTTATGAGAAAGCAATTGAGTGGTTCTTTTATTCTTTAATTGCTATTTTCTTTTTTCTTATTTAATTTTTATTTCACTGTCTTTTAATTTCGACATTGTTAACTGTCTTGATTATGCAAGCATGGCTCCTTGCTCTAGTTATTTTGCTTCTTGTTGAGATGGCTTTGGGTATGGTTGCAGATTAAACCAACTAGTTCAGTTCTTATTGTTTATAATAGCAACTGATACAACTGTGTGGTATTCTCATCACATTCCTAAGGTTGAGTGATATGATATCACTTCCAACTTTGTAAAGAGGCATCTTAATTCTCTTTATTGACTTAATTCTTTCCTGCAAGATAAATGTTTCCTTTTCCTAGATCTTGATTCATATCTTCATTTATAAATCTAGCTTTGTCTTGATCTTGAATAGCAGCCAGTGCAAGCTTACTTCCCAATACTTACGAAGGGTGCACCATAAAAAATAAAAACAAAAATCTTAATTACAAACCCTTAGGATTATGTCATGAATTTTTTTCTCTCCAAATTTTGTTACCAATCATTGTGGTCTATAGTGGGGAAGGAAGAGTGGGTTACGGTGGTAAAGGAAGCATGCTATGGTCTGTTGCATCTGATGACAAAACATAATGATTTTATTTTATTTTTCCTATGTGTGTATCTTCTTTGGGCACTTAATTACCATCTGAAGGTCGTAGTTCTAACAGAGAAATTGCCATCTGCTATAATGTATCCTATGAGCTCAGCAGGGTAGCCCGCAACGGATATTCTTGTCTACAATAATGAAATCTCCATAGTAGCCACTGTTTTGCTTTCTTGTCTTTCTTTTTTCCTTTTAGTATTTTATTGAACATTACTATCAAAGGGTCATAATAAATTTTATTGCTCATACATTAGAAATCTTGTTGCAAAAGTCCTTTTAAGCATGCTTTTTTTTTGAAGGGGGGGTGTTGGGTTTAACAAGGCCCAATAAGACTTTGTTCTGCTTGATTTCACCTGGCTTTGGTCCTTCATGGCCTTCCTGTTCAAATGTCTAGCTTGCTTAACTTTTTTGTGGTTCACTATCTATTAGACATCGTGTTTATGCTTCCACTGAATTGCAAATTAAACTTCATGTTAGTGGAAGGAACAATACTTTTCATAAATTTCCTACTAATATCAGCTTAGCACAATGTACAAGAAAATGCTCGGTTTCTGGGCAAGTCATCGCAATTCTGAAATAAGAGCTGTACTAGCAAGTGAATGGGAGAATGACACAGAACTTGATATCTAGAACAACAGAATAACTAGAGGCACTGGACATTTGGTATACCTACAGAAATTCTATACCACAAAGTTCTGCATATGCTCGGGTGGTTCACAAGTCAATAATGATCGCATAGCAGACTCTATTCATCACGGATGTGTACCTGGTAAAAGAAATATATACTCACCTAAACTTTTTATACAGAGTGCTTGTATAAGAACAAACTGTCTTGAATTTCGCTTTTCTAGCGCTTTTTTTTCTCTCCAAATTATCTTATTTTTACTTATCTAATAATTGAACTTTATTTTGTAGATTGATTTAACAATGTTTGGTGATGAACTATTGTATCAGATACAGGTAATTTATTGTCTATTTTTCTCTTGTTATGCTAAGAAATTATTTGAACTTCATTTTCCCCCCGTGTTACTATTGCCGCTTGGGATATTTTTCTTTTCTGTCAATTCTTTAACTCAATTCTGTTGAGATTTCTTCATGCATTTCCCTGAAATCTCAACCCTCTAAATTTGCAAGTTTAAATTTTCATTTATGACAATATTAATAATAATAAAAAAAAAAATCTTTTTCTTTCTTGAATGTAGGTTGTTGAAGATGGAGATTATGATCTTGCTTAAGTGCTAATTGGAAATGAGAAGACGCTTGTTCACATGCATTTGCATATTGTCATTGGTGATGCTATAGTTGCATTAAACACAACGTTCCAATTGGGATTGACTTGATTTTATTTATTTTGTACTTGGTTTAGCTTTAGGTATTGTTGTACATAAACTTAAATTTTGGATTGTAAGAACACATGAGCTATTGTTGTTATCATAAATAGAATTTATTTATTTATTTACAAATATTTGGATGTCAATGAATTAAAGTGTGGATATTATTTAATAATTTTTTATTGGAAAGTAGTTTGTTATTTGTGATGGTAATTTTTGCTATCCCAAATACCAAATTAATTTTTTTTTATAAAACAATTAGATGTTTTGCCGACGCAATCAAGTTGTTGCCAAAAGTATCATTTTTACCGATGCAAATTTGAGTCGGCAAAAGTCACACATAATCATCTTATTTGAACCACTTTTGCCAACGCAATAGTAAATTGGCGACGATAGTTGAAGGCTTTTGCCCACAAAGATGTTTGTCGCTGAAGACATACTTTTGGCAATGCAATGAATTTTTCGTCGCTAAAAACTTTTCCCGACACACTTTTGGCAACGGGTTGCCAACGAAGCTCTATGGGTTGGCAAAGCTCTTTGCCGACGATTTCTACCTTTTGGCGACGAATTTTGTTGCGTTGCCAAAACTGTTTTTTGTTGTAGTGTAATTTAAGCACTAAACTAAGATTGATCTTCTAGGGATTAATTATTTTACAGTAAATTTAGAGTTATGGTCTTGAAGGCATGACTAAACAGATTTAGAAACACAAGCAGCCACAATAGATTCACATTTTATGTTCAATTTAAGAACGAACTAGAACATATGGATGATTTTGATTATTCAAAAATTTATAAAAGCAATATCAATAATAGAATTAACCAAAAAAATTAAGATAACCCTTCATAACTACATAACAATTGATTCAACAATACCAAGAACCAAACTTTATATAGTAACTGTTAGACTTATTTATTTTAATGATTTATTTAATTATGTTTTTAATTTATTTGGAAGAGAAAAATAAAATCAAAATTTATTTTGATGATTTATTTGAAAGAGAAAAATAGAATCAACATTTATTTTGATGATTTTATATTTTAATTTATTTGAAAGAGAAAAATAGAATCAAAATTTATTTTGTCCTATTATTTCTTACCTAAAACCTTTATCCTAAATGTTGTTAGAATATATTTAATATTTGATTAAATCAGGAGTTCAAAACAGCCCAAAAACAGAGGTTCAAATAGCCCAGTACAGCAGCAGTTCAAAAGGTTCAAGTGAAAAATATTCAAATTAGTAATGATGGAGTATAACGGCTATAAGCGGCTATAAATTCAAATGAATACAACGGCTATAAACAGCTATAAGTTTCATTATATATACCAAAGCCTCTAATGTAAACAAGTTACAAAAAATTAGAAAATATTCTTTGATCTATAATCACTCACATCTATTCTCTGAAAATTTTTCTAAGAAGTGTTCTTTAATTTTTGTTTACATCCTCTTTCAGAAATTATACACTGAGACGTATAGCTTTAAGCCCATCTTTCCTGTGTGAGGTTTACAAAAAAATCAGAGCTTCATTTTTATATCTATCTTTGAGAGATAATTCTTGTAGCTTTCTATGAAAGCAAAAACACATTCTTTTCAACCTTGTAAGAGTGTAGTACACTCAGTGTTCTTGACTTAGAAAGTCTGTGTAAAATCCGGAGAGGATTGCTCCATTTGTAAAGAAGCTGTTAGCACCCCCATGAAACTAGAGCATAGTGAAAAATCTCAAGTGAAACTTGAGGAGTGAACGTAGGCCGAGTTAAAACCGAACCACTATAAATTTGTTTGCCTCTCTCCCTTATCTCTTTATTTTATTTAAATTGCTGTAGTTATATTTCACATTTTCATTGTGCTAAAATCATTAACTGACATAGTTGTTAGAACACTTATTTTAATTATTTTTATTTCATAAATTATATTTATCTATTGTGCTAGTCATAATTTTTATTAGGGTATTATTAATTTTTAATTGTAAAAACCTAATTCACCACCCCTCTTGAGTTGTCTTTTAGGTAACAATTGGTATCAGAGCCTAGACTCTTGTTTTAGATTTAACCATTTGGGAGTTTCGATCCATGGCAACCTTAGCTGAAGGACAAGCCACAAATAGGCCACCATTGTTTGACAGAAACAACTATAGTCATTAGAAGGATAAGATGACTCTATACTTACAAGCCACTAATTATGCCATGTGGATTATTGTCACTAAGGGTCCAAAAATTCTTACTAAATTAGTAAACAATATTAGTATACCTAAAACAGAAGATGAATGTGATGAGAGGAATCAGAAATTATTGCAAGCCAATGCTAAAGCCAAATTCACTCTTGTTTGTGGATTAGACTCTAAGGAGTATAATAGAATTTCAAGTTGTGATTCAGTAAAAGAAATTTGGGACAAACTAGAGGTAACATATGAAGGTATAAACCAAGTGAAGGAATCTGGTATTGATATGTTTGTTCATAGTTATGAATTGTTTAAAATGAACTCTGATGAATCTATTTCAAGTATGTTTATTAGATTTACTGAAATCGTAAACTCTTTGAAATCTCTTGGCAAAATTTATACTAACAGTGAGTTGATGAGAAAAATTCTTAGGTGTTTACAAAAGAATTGGGAAGCAAAGGTCACCGCCATTATAGAAGCCAAAGATCTCTTCACACTTGGATTGGATGAGTTTATGGGTTCCCTTATGACTCATGAGATCACCATGAAAGGACATGAGGATGTTGAAAAAAAAAAAAAAAAAAGTGGAATTGCATTCAAAGTCTCATCAAATGAAGACGAACATGAAAACTCTAGTGAGGATGAAAGCTATGCCATGTTTAGTAGAAATCTCAAAAAGCACTTCAAGAAAAACAATTATGGAGGAAGAAGATCTTTCAAAAAGGAGTACAACAAAGATAACAAGAAAGAACCTATTATTTGCTACGAGTGCAAAAATCCTAGACATATGAAAATGGATTGTCCAAATTGAAAAACCATGGAAAAGACTACAAAAGAAACAAGAAGGCCATGGTAGCGGCTTGGGGAGAAAGTGAAGATAAAAGCTCAAGTGATGAAATTGAAAATGAAGTAGCCAACTTGTGTCTCATGACTCTTGAAGATGAAGACACTACTCAAGATGAAGTAACTATTCTTTATGAAGAACTTGAAAGTGCATTCCATGAACTACAAAATGAATTTAGAAAAGTTTGTGCCAAAAATAATGTGTTAAAAAAATCTGTTGCATCTTTATCTAGTAATGTAGAAAATTAAAGAAAAAAAATTTGTTTTGAAAAATGATTTTGACACCATCTCCAATGAGAAAACTGCATTAAAAAATAATGTTGATGATTTAACAAAAACACTTGAAAATTTTGTAAAAGGTAGTAGACCATATCAGTGTGCCTAAACTTGAGGATGAATTTGATGAGCGTGATTATAAATTCCTTCAAGCTAATTCTAAAGCCAAGGTTATTCTTGTGTGTGGACTAGATACAAATGAGTACAATAAAATTTCTGGGTGTATTATTGCTAAAAAGATTTGGGATAAATTTGAAATCACCTATGAAGGAATTAGCCAAATAAAAAAGTCTCGGATTGACATGCTTATTCATGATTATAAACTCTTTATTATGGAATCATTTGAATCTATTTCTGAAATGTTTTATAAATTTATCAATATTATTAATGCTCTAAAATCTCTTGGTAAATCTTATACTAATGGTGAGCTTGTAAGAAAAATACTTAGGTCTTTGCTAAATGAATGGGAAGCTAAGGTTACAGTAATCCAAAAAGCAAAAGACTTAACAAAATTAGGCATTGAAGAACTCTCAAGCTCACTCATGGCTCATGAACTTTCAATGATGGATGGCAGCAAAAAGGAAACCATTTGGGGAGAAAATGATGGAGTAGCCAACTTGTGTCTCATGACTCTTGGAGAAGAAGAATCTACTCAAGATGAGGTAATGTCTAATTATGTAGAACATGAAAGTGCTTTCAATGAATTATATTACATATTTAGAAATGTTTGTGTTAAGAATTCTAAATTAAAGAAATTAGTTACTTCTATTTCAAATGATGTGGGTGTTTTAAAAATGGAAAATACTACTTTGAAAAATGACTTTACGTCTATTGCTAATAAGAAAAATATTTTGAAAAACAATGTTGATGACTTAAACAAAACTCTTGAAAATTTTGTAAAAGGAAAAGAAAATCTCAACAAACTTCTTGGAAATAAAAGATATGTTTTTGACAAAGTAGACATTGGTTTTGATCCTCCTAAACCTTTTATGAGATTAAATGTTCTTGAGACTAATTCCCATGAACCCAAGAAAGTATGAGTACCAAGAAAAAAATCAATATATTTTGTAGGTGGAATCTCAAAGAACACCAAGGACTTCGAGAGGAAATACACAACAAGAGTGTTCAATCTAAAGAGCAAAATCAGCTCTTACAAGAAGAAGAATGATGAACGAAAATCACTAAGATGAACAAAATAGGTAAATGAAGGTATAACTCCTAACACACCTTTAAGCTTAAAGTTCTATATTCTTTAAGGTGTGATTTGTGTACAATAGGTTGTGTCTAATCATTGCTTCCATGTAACCTAATTGTACTAAGTTTGCTAAGTCATGTTCTGCTAGTTTCTTTCAAACATTCATTGAAGTCAAAAATGAGAATTATATTATTTTGATGAATGCCTATTAGAATATGAATGATTCATGTATTCATTAACATTTTATATCATGTCATCAATTGCTATGAAAAAGAGATAAGAAGTGATAAATTTTTTTGTGAGTATACTTTTCACATCTTATATATGACTTCATACTAATATGTTAATTTCTTTTTGAGTCATATCTTTGTAGAATCAATTTTGATATCATAGCATGTTTTTGAAATGTATACTATCTATATTTTGAATTTTACATTTGTAATCTCAATAATATGCTCAATATGAAAATTTTATACTTATATGCTTTACATTGGAATATTTGAATGAGTTGTGAAATTCTTTGATTATGATCCATCAATAATGTCTAAATGAAAAGAAGTATCATACGTTTGTAGAGATATTACATCTATTCTATTGAATACCTTTTGAATATGGATTATATTAGCATACATCTCATGAAATGCTTTTGATTGATAAATTGTTGAATTAATTGTTTATAACATTCATGTTGTGTTCCACATTAAGTAAAATATTTTATCACACTTGAGTATGTGGATTGAATTGATGAAAATGTCTCTTAATAATGTTATGTGATTAAATGAGATTGTTGCATTATTTCTTAATAAAACAAAGAGCATAACACTATTTTCTTATGCATATTATGCTATGTGCTACAACATGAAAATTCTGAAAAATAGCATTCCAAACTCTTGTTTGATCATTGAATTATTTTTTACCTTTTGAGTTTGTGATAAAAAGTTATTTGTGCTGTATTTTTATTAAGTAATAATGATTGTTCTATCAATGCTATATTTACACAAAATCATATTAGAAAAGAGTAACACCAACTTAGAGGGAGAAATCATTTTGCTAACATACTTGTTAAACCCTTTTGCAATGAACTCCTCATGAAAGAAAATTGAAGATTGAAAAGCTTCTAACTCATGAACCAAAGGTATGTCTCCTACACTCTCTTAAACTTTTGAGATAAAAATTCCATCTTATATCCTTTGAGCTAATACTGTTATTATTTTGATATGAAAAAGATTGATTATGCTTCATATAATTTGCAATGTATACTCTTTGATGATGCTCTTGCCTAAGAATCATGCATATGCTTAAATGTGTGCTATATATTAAAATTCATGATTTTTCTTGGCATATGGATTGCTATACCTTGAACATGCTTCATTTTTTGGAATTACATTAGCGTCATGAGATTATATTGAGTTTAACCTATTATGAGCAATATTTGGTATTCTAAATAATGCTTGAGTTATGATTGTTAAATCTTCTAGATTGCATATTGGTATCCTTCGTTGATTACATGTTGGTATCATTTTGGCATCCTTATTGGTAATATTTGGCATCCTATTTGATATTATTGAGTAGAATATTTCAGTTATGAGTTTTCATTCATCATATCTCCTATTGATTTTGCCAAATAAAACAAGGGGACAAATTTTAATTAGATTATTTTTTTTAAAAAAAATCCCCTCAGATTCTATTCTATTTTTGATATCACACTTATGAGCTTGCACCTCACATATTTTTTTCAATTATCTTGTATAAAATCTGTACGCTCTTGCGAGAAATTGATTGTTAGATCATGCTCAAATCGATTGTTAGATCATGTTCAATTGCTTCACATATACTTTTAACAATTTGGTATCTCCTTGGCTCTTGCTTGAAAATAGATTGAAATAACATGAATTCTTCATAATGGATATGCTCATTGATTCATTGTTGCCATATTATCTTGCTACAACAGGATGTGTGTCTCATTCTTGACCTTTGAAACTTCTCCTTATTGTACCCATGACATTTATCTGAACTTAATGCTACATTGTAATAATAATAGTGCTATCAATTTAAGCAAAAATCTGATTCAATACTCACGAACAAAACATATTGAAATTCGACATCATTTTTTAAGAGATCATGTTCAAAAAAGAGATATTGTACTTGAATTTGTAAACACCGATAAGCAATTGGCGGATATTTTCACAAAACCCCTAAGCGAGAATTGCTTCAATTTTATTCGTGACAAGCTTAGAATGTCGATTTCTACTTAAAAAGTTTTGTTATGACTGTGAAACTTGAATTTTTGTTAAAATGATATATGTATATTGCTACATTGATATAAAAACATTTATATCAGTTGAATACTCTCAAGTTCTTCATACATTTATTCTCCTTAACAGTTTGCTATTCTCAACTGTGTAATTTTTTTTTTTGGTTCTGCATCTTAAGGTAAAATTAACTTTGCAAATATTGATTTTTTTAAACCCTCATGGTATTTTTTTTGCATTACCATTCCAGCAACACCAACGTCCCATTAAGTTTAATTTTTGCTGGTATTATTTTATTTTATTTTATTTTGCTATTAGGCTTAATTTCTTTTTCTTTTTCTTTTCATTATTATTTTTTGTTTGGGCTTAATTTTCTTTTTCTTTTTTCTTCTTTTTAATTTCATTTTTAAATACTTAAACATAAAAACAAAAACAAATCAAAATACAAATATTTACATAAAAAAAAACACCCTTCATTTTTTTACGACCATTCGCCGATCAAAATAAACATAGTTACATAAAATAAAATAAAAACAAACAAACAAACAACAAACAAACCCTTCATTTTTTTTTACAGCCATACGCCGATCTAACTTACTCACCTCTTCCATCGTTTTCTTCATCTTTTTATCACCTTCGGCGACCCTTGACGCCCCTGCCCCCGTGCTTTCGTCGAGAGCGAGATCACTTCACTGATTATCAAAGGCCAAGAACGACGTTACTCCAAATCGGGCCATGGAGGTGGTCTTTCGTTTAAGCTCTTTATTTTCGGCTTTCAGTGTGCCTACCTCTGTTCGCGCATCCTTGTACATACGCTGGAGTAGAGAGAGTTGGGCATTGACCTGATGGAGCTCACTCGTCCTGTTCTGCAGTCGGTGAGCCAATTTTGTGACTCCAGTCACTGTCTCCATACAAGACGTCAATGTAAAATGATTGGCTTCAATGTCTGATTAAGCTGCTATTTTTTGCTCAATCGACATCATAGGAAGGTTGGGAAGAGTAAGAGCGGGGGCACTTGGCTCAGCAGCGCTTACAGGATCATTTAGGTCCGGAAAGAGAGTAAGGGGACGGGACGAAGCCATGTAGTAGGAGAGAAAGATGTAATCGAAAGGAGGGTCATTTTTGGCAGCCTTTCTGCTCTGCTCAGTCTCTCTGTTCTGTCTCTCGAGGAAGAAGAAAATCGACGAGAGTGATGAAGAAGAGATAGAAGAGAGTGAGGTAAAGAAGAAGAAGCAGATGAGTGTGATTAAGAAAAAGGCTAAAGAGAAGAAGACAAGAATGGAGAGATAACTGAGGCAAGCGGCAATCGAGGAGAGCTGCTTTTGTCGACCAATGAAGCAAAAGTCAGGCCACGTGGCACTCGCGTGTTGCGAAAAAAGAGAGCGACGAGGGAGAGTAGTATGTGTATGCATATATGTATATATATTGTATAGCTATGTAATATATATATATATATATATATTTGTTGATTGACCTGTCTTGCTTTTGTCGATCGGCTAACGCAAAAGTGAGAATGCGTATCTGACACGATTTTCGACGGAAAAGAGAGAGGCACACGAATCGTATATATATATATATATATGTTTTGAATTGTATAGCTACCATTTATCCTTATTATTTTCCTCCTCCTTCTCCAGATTCTGACCCATGATTTCCTTTTGATAATGTCACAGGGAGAGAAAACTTATAATGTTATGTATTATGGTATTATTTTCAAATTGTGATATTATTTGAAAACTAATCTAATGATTATATATTTATAGTTTGATATCTTAGTCTCATATCGTGTTTCTAATTAAAGCTTATTTATTATGTGCTAACCTATGTATTTAGAAATGAATTCAGGGAGCATGATTTGAGAGGGAGCTTTTCTTACTCCCAAATCAAATCAAAACATTATTGTGTGCCATCATCAAAAAGGGAAAGATTGTTAGACTCATTTATTTTGATGATTTATTTAATTATGTTTTTAATTTTTTTGAAAGAGAAAAATAGAATCAACATTTATTTTGTCCCATTATTTCTTACCTAAAACCTTTATCCTAAATGTTGTTAGAATGTATTTAATATTTGATTAAATCAGGAGTTCAAAACAACCCCAAAACAGAGGTTCAAACAGCCCAGCACAGCAGCAGTTCAAAAGGTTCAAGTGGAAGATATTCAAATTAGTAATGATGGAGTACAACGACTATAAGCGGCTATAAATTCAAATGAATACAACGACTATAAATTCAAATGAATACAACGGCTATAAATTCAAATGAATACAACGGCTATAAATGGCTATAAGTTTCATTATATATACCAAAGCCTCTAATGTAAATAAGTTACAAAAAATTAGAAAATATTCTTTGATCTATAATCACTCACATCTATTCTCTGAAAAATTCTCTAAGAAGTGTTCTTCAACTTTTGTTTACATCCTCTTTCAGAAATTATACACTAAAACGTATAGCTTTAAGCCCATCTTTTCTGTGTGAGGTTTACAGAAAAACCAAAGTTTCATTTTTATATCTATCTTTGAGAGATAATTCTTATAGCTTTTTGTGAAAGCAAAAACACCTTCTTTTCAACCTTGTAAGAGTGTAGTACACTCAGTGTTCTTGACTTAGAAAGTTTGTGTAAAATCCGTGGAGGATTGCTCCATTTGTAAAGAAGTTGTTAGCACCCCTGTAAAGCTAGAGCATAGTGGAAAATCGCAAGTGAAGCTTGAGGAATGAACGTAGGCCGAGTTAAAGCCGAACCACTATAAATTTGTTTGCCTCTCTCTCCCTTATCTTTTTGTTTTATTTAAATTGCTGTAATTATATTTCACATTTTCACTGTACTAAAATCATTAACTGACATAGTTGTTAGAACACTTGTTTTAATTATTTTTATTTCATCAACTATATTTAGCTACTGTGCTAGTCATAATTTTTATTAGGGTATTATTAATTTTAAATTGTGAAAACCTAATTCACTCCCCTCTTAGGTTGTCTTTTAGGTAACAGTAACAGATAGAATCAATAAGCTATAATGCATATAAAGATAGATAGGTTAGTACCAGTTGTGCAAGCTCCATTGATGGTGGCAGCTCTATTTTATTTCCCTATTTTTTGGTGGCTGCTGTTGGTGTCTTACAAACGTTGAGGGGTGCTAGCAAATGATCAAGTAGGCCTCGTGGTGTCAATCTAGTTAGTATAATGTTGGCCTACATTGATGCTCTTTACACTCCTCCCCCTTTATTGATATACTAACATATGTTATATATGATTTTCTTATCAATAAAGTTCTTTTTTACCTGATAAAAAAATATATATATAAAGCATTGTTGTAGAGGGGCTTCTTCAATGGTAAGCAGGCACCAAATTCAAAAAGTTGGTTCTCAAAATTTGGAAACTAGTTTCTTTAACAGTGACGTGGTCAATTTGGGGGTTAGAAATGACTACATATTCAATGGTAAGCAAGTAGATTGGGATGAATAAAAGAATTGGTCAAAGTAAGGATAGCAATTTGGAGCAAATACAATCTAAAAGGGGTGCAATATTCTGTACATGACGGAGCATGTATGAATAACAGGTGTATGGGCATCACTTGATACTTAGCAGCTGCAGGGAAGGGGCTGAAGATGTAGCTTGAAGATTGCTTTGGATGTTGTGGTAGCCACTAATTAGCCAACCAACAACAACATTCAAGGGTCTTTTTTTTTTAATTCATATTAGAGTTTAATGTTGATATTAAAATTTGTAATGATGACTTACTTGAAACATGAAAACAACATTAAATATTGATTTTTCAATTCCATAAAAAATATATGTAAGTGAAATACTTACCTCGATTAAAAGGTTGCATTTCATGACTCCCAAAATCTCTGATGTATTTGTAGAGAAGCCTAGTCTGAAATGCCACTAGATCCATCTGTCGTCTAATTTATACAAAAAAATTCACATGAGTATGATAAGTTTAGAAAAGGATAACATATGATAAATTAATACATCATTTAGATACAAGTATTTGTTTTTTCATGTTATGAACATTCTTAGAATTATCAATACAATAATATAAACATAATTTGTGCATTTCTTTGCCTAATTCTCATATATGTATATGCACATATATATGTATAGATGTAATTAATCAAAACTAACATATTAATCAAATTAAATGAGCTTTTTTTTTTTTTTTAAAATTAGCAAAAGAAAAGGATCTTTACTGATGAATCATAAGCTTACAATTACAGCAACGATACATCAATGAAAGGTGGGGGCAAGCTCAATCAAGTCCAGCCAAATATAGCAGTGTACAAAATAAAAGCAAGCTCTATTTCTCCTCTGTTCCAACAATAAATTCAGTCACAAAAAATTCCATTCCAGCACTAAAACATAACAACAGCAATGTGTTTGTGCATGCACATAGATAGATGGTAAGATTTAGTCCCCAATGTGTTTGTGCTCTGAAGTACTTTTTTTTGGCTTCAACATGTTTAGAAAATAATCTAAGATTGGTTCTAAAGAAATTTTTGAACTTCTTATATGTAAAAAGGAAACATATCCTAAAAGGCTAAAAAATCTTATATATTTCTTAGGATGGCCTATATATATTTCTTAGCATGTATCAAGTTGGCAACTAATATATATATATATATATATATTTTCTATATTCCCTTTTTCTTTTCTTTTTTTCTTTTTTTTTTTTTTGAAATCTTAAATATTAGGGATGACTATTGGTTCAATGGTTAAGACTTGGCCTAATAACCTTGAGGTTATGGGTTCAAGTCTTGGGGCCACTACTTTGTGCATTATGCCAAGATTAGGTGTGTACTCAATTTTTTCCCTCCCAAACACATATTAATGTGTACTAATTGGGCGTTGTTTTTGAGATCTTAAATATTGGAGGTGTTCTGTGAGCAACTTGCATAGGGTGGCACTGCTGTAGGGACTATATTGAACACACAAAAAAAAAAGGTATGTGTTACAATATTTGGTGGTTTTAACATGGACTTTTGATCTTTATGTAAAATTTTGAAAATAATATGAGATTGGTTCTAAAGAAATTTCTGAACTTCTTACATGTAAAAAGGAAACATACCCTAAAAGGCTAAAAAATCTTAAATATTTCTTAGGATGGCCTATGTATATTTCTTAGCATGTATTAGGTTGGAGGTTGGCAACTAATATATAATTTTTTTCTCTATGCCCTTTATTTTTTTTTTTTTTTTTCCTCTTGTTGAAAGTTTATGTCTACAATTGAAACTACTGCCACAATGCTCCTTACGTCAAATGCTTTGAGGAGCATGGGCTTGGTTACTGGTAATTCAATAAAAATGTTTTGACTTGCAATGTTTGTATGGAGGTTCTAGACAGCAAAAAATGAATGTCATAATTTGATTTTTGAATGCTATATTATGAAAATGTCTAGTACTTTTTGTTGTTTCAATTTGGCTATTAAAGCTTAAGAAGGTAGATGTATACATGTTCATGTTAGTTTCAAGTAAATACTGATTCATTTTTTATGTAATGCAAAGAATCCATATATTGGAAGCTCTAGAGGCCTTTAGTGATATGGGAATGGCTGATAACTTCCTTCAAGAAATGTGTCTTTAGATTCAACAAAAAAATGGCACACACAAATGTTGAATTTTCTCTAATCACGTTATTAAGCCAATAAAACATTACAAACTGTGCAATAAATTCATGGACAACAATTTTCTCAACAAAAACAAAAACAGAACAAACAAAACAAACCAATAAAAAAAAAGGGTAGGCCCTATTACTCCATTGTGGCATTTTGTCAAATACCTAGCATACATAATGATTCCTCATTGATATTCATAATTAGAAGCATGAGATTTCACTTCACTAATTATATTGATTAAAATATGAATATCATAGATGATCAAATATGTGTGTGTGTGTGTGTGTGTGTGTGTGTGTGTGTGTGTGTGAAAATCATAATCAGAATACAGTTAATCAATCTATTTCCTAAATTATTTTTCCAAATCAAAATCATTCAAGATGGTCATGAAATCCTTCAAAATAGAGAAATTTTTGAAATATTATAAGCAATATGAATGGAATGGCAAGTACTCAAACTTGTCTGAAGACAGTGAAAGCAGAAAAAGAGACACTAAGAGACTAGAAGAAAGAGAGAGGGGTAGAAAGAGAAATCGAGAGACCAGAAGAACGAGAGGTGTAGAGAAAGAGAAACAGGGAGAGCAGACTGACCTTGAAATCACAGTGGTGCTGTAGCTTGACGTCGTCGATACACCGATGGAGGATGAATGAGATACTTTGTGAAAGAAGTGTTGATAAACTAGGGCACAAAATTGAAATCAAGGAGTTGAAAGGTTATTTTGGGACTGATTCTAATATGTTATTCACAAAAAAATAAATAAATTGATAAACGCGAAATTAGAATTTGTTTGGCGCCTTTATTTTGCTTTGTTTATTATAGCGGTTGTGTTCAAACCATCATTGCAAAAAAATATATGACAACACTTCAAGAAAAAAATGCGACTAAAAGTTTTATTTTTAATGGCAGCCAACAACCATCACAATAGCCCATTTATAGCAGCATTTTTCGAGCCACTGCAATAAAAAATGCTGCTAAAACTTGATTTTCTTGTAGTGTTTTAATTACCGATTATAGTTAGTTCAATGATTCACATAAAGTATCTATTATTGATAATGATTAGATTGTATTTTGAAAAAAAAAGAGATTGTATTCAGTTTTATGTTGTTTTATCGCGTGTTACCACACCATCAGGCTTGAAGATATTAATTGTTAATAAGGTTGACAAACCGTCAAATTACACACAAAAAATGTTGTATATCATAATGTCCTTGATGGCATTTGAAGATTGATATAAAAAGTCTTTTCAAAATTTCAGTAATTACGTTTTTTTTATTCTTTAATTATACAATACTTACTATTCTAAATTCTAAATCTTATCCAAAATATTATATTTAGTATACAAAAAATTGGATGATCTAATCTTCTTTTTTTTTTCATTTTCATTTAATAAAAATAATTAAAAAACTTACCCTTACAAAATATGTTTGTATAATAATTCATTACTTTTTTTTTTTATTTTTTATCATAATGTAAACTTAACATTTTTTTATTTTTTTATTAAAAATTCTTAATATTTTCATTTTCAAATTTCTTGAGATCTATAGATATAAAAATTATAAATTCATATTTTGCTCATATGCATCTACATTGTTAATAGGTGATAGAATTATTAGATATCCCTATTTTGCTGATTTACATCCATATGCAAGTAATTTGAGTGTTAAAGCTCAGTTAGTCAGGTTGTTATCTGTGACTAATCGTCTTGGGAGAAATATGACATCCATAATGATTTTTGTTGATGGACAAGTATTTACAACTCTTATCATGAGATAATTGTTAAATATTTTGTTTTATATTATGTTAAAAATGTGTACTTATTACATTTTTTCAAAGGGTGATACCATGGAAGGAACTGTATGCTCTGAGGAATATGATTACTTCAAAGAATATTTAATTGCAGGAAAAATATAGGCTCTGTTTGTTTGAGTTTTGGAACTTTATTTCCACTACAATGTTCTCATGTGGTGTTTGTTTGCAGCTTTCAAAAATTAATTTCACGCTCACTTTTAAAAACTCAGTTGAAGGCGGAAAAATTTGGACTAACCGGTTGTCCCACCGGATGTCCTACTAGATGACCCACCGGTTGTTCGGCCGGTTGATCGGAACAATGCAATTTTCTGTTTTTCTTTTTTCTTTTTTTTCAATTGACACATGTTAATTTTTATATATTCAACAAAAAATATTTTCTGAATTTTTTAAATTTTTTTATGAGCTTTAATAAAATTTTAAATTGTGTATTTGATTATGAGTTGTAAGTTTTTATATCAAATATCATATGTCACATCAAAAATTTCCCATTCAATTCAAAACTCATTCACCAAAAAATTTTCCACACTCAAATCATAATTCTGAAACTCACAAACTCAAAATACAACTCATATTCTCAAATTATATTTAGAAAGCTCTACGAAACGCTACCATATTGTTTTAGAAGAGTTCATGTTACATTGGCTGATGAGAAATTCAAGTTGGTACCATATTATTGTAAGATTTCTTTTACTAATGATATAACAATTGTGCACATACTTGATCATGATAATAATATACCACTTCAGTAGTATTTCATTAAGAAATTATCAGACATTGTTCAATTAATAGGTACGTTACTTTTCCAAATGATACTTATCTAGATTATATACTTACATAGTTTATTACTAATACAAAAATTTAAACTATCAAAACAATAAACATGTCAATGCTAAAATATGTAGATGTGATTGGCTTGGTTATTAGTGTAACTGAATGTCAATGTATTGCAAATTGTGATAATTACAAGAGAGAGATTCTACTACTTGATACAATGCATGATACTATAACATATTTCCATGTATTTACCAAATTTGAAATACTCTATGAATTATATTATTTTTCATAATCTCAACTTTTTTTTTTTTAATTGTAAAAACAGTTTCACATTAGTAAGACTAACTCTATGAGATGCGTTTGCAACAATTGATGGCATGCAACTATATCATACTTTAGAGAATGATAATATTTTGTTTGCCGCTGGATTAACAGTTAAAGATTATCATGGTGACATTACTTTTCATTCACCTTTATAATATCTACATGCATACACAAATATTGATATTAATAAATTATCTTTTTTCAACTTCTAGGTCTGTGTCTCGCTACATGCAAATACACCAAGTTATATATTAATCATTCATTTTGTTATACAAATCTCAAGTGTGGTATGTTATGACTGTATAATATTAACCAATTCACTATAACAAAAACACATTTTAGTGACACCATACTAGTGGCATGTTCTTAAAAAATGTCTCAAAAAGAATATTTGGCAGCATTTTTTAGAAAAATGTCATAGAGCCACAAACATACAAGGCTCTAGTGGCATTTCAATTAAAAAAAGTGTCACTTCACTACAACAAAAATCCCACTACAACAAATTTACACTTTAGTAACATTACACTAGTGGCATGTTTTTTAGAAAATGCCACAAAAATAAAAATTGGCATTAAATGTTTTAGAAAAATGCCACAGAACCACAAACATATAAGCCTCTAGTGGCATTTCAATAAAGAAATGTCACATCAATTTTATGACATTTTATCAAATAATGACACAAAAAATTATGTTCGTGACATTTATCAACAGATGCCACTAAACTTTAGTAGTAATGGCATTTTTTAAAAAATATCAGGACACTAGGTAGGTGCAAATTACTTTTTATGGCACTTAGGTGAAAAGTGTCATAAACAAATATTTTATAGCATTTTGAGAAATACCATTAAGTCAAAAACTTTCCAAGCTTATAATGACATTTTTTAAAAAACAAAAAATGTCCATATATTTTCTAAATTTTTAAAATGCAGTAAATGATTGAAAATAAATAAATTAAACTCAATATACACTACAGGAAAAAGCACATTCGGCGGCTAAATTTCCTGACCAAAAAAAATTTGGTCGCTGAAAGTATAGCTTTCAACGACTAAAACAGCATTAGTAGCCAAAAGTAAAGCTTTTTGGCGACTAAACAATTTTGTAGCCAAAAGTCTACAATTGACGACTAAAACTAAGTTTGGTCCCTGATTATATGAGTTTTAGTGACTAAAAAAATTTTAGCAGCCCAAAATAAAGCTTTTTGGCAACTAAAAAAATTTAGTAACTAAAAGTCTACAATTGACGACTAAAAATAAGTTTGGTCACTGATTATATGGGTTTTACTGACTAGAAAAATTTTAGCAGCCAAAAGTAAAGTTTTTTTATGACTAAAAAAATTTTAGTAACCAAAAGTTTACAATTGGCGACTAAAAAATAAGTTTAGTCGCCAAAAGTGGTCATTTTTAGCGCGGGAGAACTAAAATCCTAAGGCGGGAATTAAATTTTTTGCTGACCAAAATTTTAGTAACTGAAAGTGCATCTTCGGCGCCCAAATCCGATTTTGGTCGGCAAAAGTTAAGTTTTTTAGCAACTAAAAAACAATTAGTAGTCAAAAGTATAGAATTGGTGTCAAAAAAATATTTTTAGTCCCCAAAAGTGGTCTTTTTTTATTTTGTTAGTAAATAGTTTATTTTACATAAATTATGTTCAATAAAATAATTATGTTTATACATATACTTTTATATTAATATGGATGTATGTACTATATAAATAATATATGTTGCATATATAATCATGTGGTGCTATAGAGGTATAGTAGGAAGAATGTGGTGTATAAAATTTATGGTGCGGGAGATTGGCAGTTTGAGTCTCCGCAAGAGCGGATCAAATTGTTTTATAACGAATTATCATCACGAATGGCACTTGATAGCGTCACGAATAGTGTTTACCATAACATTAAAGTGTCACTGAAAGGTTTTAGTCTTGATGGTGTAATGACGCTTATAAGTGTCACTAACACTTTTTTTTAATGGCGCTTGATAGTGCCACAAATAATATCTACCATGATATTAAAATGTCATTGAAAATTTTTAGCCATGATGGTGTAGTGGCCCTTGCAAGTATCTACTGTGACACTAGTATCTACCGTGGCACAGATTCAAATGGCACTTATTCAAAATGCCACAAGACTAAAAAATGTCATTAAATCAATAGTTTTGTGGCAATTTCAAATGTAACTAAACTAAGAAAATGTTGTAGTGCAATTATATATAACAATATAATTCTCATAATTATATATATACATATATAGACATGTTTATCTAGGCTTGCTATGAATCCTATATCACAAAAGTTGGTATCTTGGAATCGAAAAAATGGATTCTCAATTTCACCATCATTGGTAATATCAAATGCCAAAAGAATTCGAATACATGATTTTATACTCATGCCAAAGGTAAGAATTGTTATCATCCCAATTAATGAAAGTTAAACGATATGTATATAAATTTATTTATAGAGAGATTAATTTATGTTTTTTCAGATATTTTGTAGGTTTCATATTTTTGAATACTTGGGTACATTGAACAAATTGATGTTGACAACTTTTGAATTGATTTGTGCAAAAGCTGCTATCAAAAAATTGAATATCATTATGGTCGCATTGTTTGTTGTCACTGCCTACATGATGATATTGATATTATACCGAGATAATTTTCTTTAGGTAAATAATTGCTATGTATAATAATAATAATTCAAACTTAACAAGTATTTTAATTTTTTATTAGGTACAATATTTCATTTTAACAAGTGTCCTTTTTTTTTTTTTATTAGATACAATGTTAACATTGTGGTCGGAAACAGTACTGGTTCAATAAATCTCACTGTTCAAGAGAAAGGCAGAGTTTATTTTGCAATGTCAATCATTATATTTGAAGAATATGAGATCAAAGATAAGAAATTATAAAATTTATTATAAATAACTTATTCTTATCTTTTCAAACACAAAGTTATAATTTCAAAATTTTATAAGATAATGGCGTTAGAATGATTAAAGATTATATTGCGTCATGCCAAGACCGTGCCTATACATTTATCATACATGTACCAACAATGTCACGTCAACTAGATTGTGCATCGTACGTGACCTTTGTTTTAAATATAGATTGGTCTAAAGAATTTATATACCTTTCAGAAGGTAAAATATATATATATATATATATATATAATATGTAAGTATAACATTTTTACTTTATACCATTTTATAAATACATAATATATGTGTTGTTCATTAATTATAACACTAACTATCATGTTAACAATGCAAGAATACTAATGGAAGGCCCATAATAATTTAGATTTTAGTTATACTTTGTTTTATTTATTCAGTAAATTTCGAACAAATGTAATACATTCTTATTTTTATTACTTTAATTATGTAATGTCAACATTTTCTTTTAAAATTACATATATTTTATGCTAACAATTTAAAAATATGTTTGATATAACTATAAATAATTTTTTTTAAATTCAATCATGTTCATGGCACGAATGATATGTTAGTACATTATTAAACAAAGGCTGATCTACAAGAGCCGATGGAGGACACGACACCCAATCCAAAGGCAAAACCTCGTCTAGACTCAGCTTAGGGCAACTCCGTTAACTACTCTGGAGCACCAAAAAAAAGATAGCCCTCCTCCCCTAGCCATAGAAACATCGGTGGGAAAAACTTTACAAGTCCTGTAGTTGAGTTTGGTTTGCTCCTTTTTAGCTTCTGTAAACCAATAATCAGTTTGTTTGTGTTTTGGTTTCTTTTTTGTTATCAACTTTTAAAAATTGTTTTCAAACAAAAATAAAAATGATATGAAAATGAGGTTTTTTATTAACTTTTTATTATTTTTATTTCTAAAAACAGAGAAAAAGAACTAAAAAAAAATACCAAATATGAAATTTTATTTTTCTTCAATTGCATTGTCTTTCTCATTATGTATATAAATGTTTTACAAATATTATTGTAAACACGCAAGGCATATCTATAACGGCCCTGTTTGGTAGAGTTGTAGGAAAGTGTTTATACCTTATACCTCAACAGTTTATAGTTTATAACTTTCAGCTTAAGCTGATTTCCAGCTTATTCTTAAAGCATCTCATGCCCCACTCAAAGAATAAGCTGATTTCTGACTTTCAAAAAGCTATAAGCTAAGCTAAACACATCAAAATAACTTAAATTAAGCTGAAAACTGAAATAAGCTGTAATTAAACTCTGCCAAACAGGCACAACATATCTTTTCCAATACAAAACCCACATACCCATGACAACAGAAACGGGATTATTGTTGTAGCAAGCCCGATGGTACCCATTTTGGGTCATAATTCAATTATCTGAATTTTTTAAAAGTATCAAGTAAATCACACTTGTAAAAAATCAAATTGATTAGACATCAATAATTCTTTCATCAATCACATTCACATTTATTTTTATATTTAAAATCACACTTACAATTTATTTTTTGAATACAAATACAATTTGATAAAAGAGCTACTGATATCCTAATCAACTTAATTTTATATTAGTAATTTTGCTTAATATATCCAAAAAAATAAACTATTTGAATCATTAAAACGGATCCAACAGACCTGTCTTGTGGGCCAATATGTTAAGAGATTATGTCACTCAAATCCCATATAAATATATATTGATATGCCTTGTTTGGAAATAAATATTTTAGTTAAAAAAATTAAAATATTTGTCACATTTTTTTATTTATTTTTTTCATATCTTTTCATAAAATATTAAAAAATTATTAAAATAATTCATTCTCAAACAAAGTAAAGACTTAAAGTAAAGACTTAAATTGGAATATTCTTTCACATACATGGTAATCACAATGATAATCAATAGATATATTATAGATATAAACAACAAACATGCCGGCTCACCATGATAAAAAAACAAATTATGTTAAAATTGAACAAATATTCACTTACACAAAAAATTTATGTAGTTCCCGACAACCCTCTTGTTCAAACTTACTTAGATCTTAGGCCTCGTTTAGCAAGTTAACATTTTAGTTAAAAAGTTATTAAAAAAATCAAAAAACCTATAACTTATGTCAAAAAGTCAAATATTTCATTTTTTTCTCTACTTTTTGCACATATTTTTGTAAAAAATTAAAAAATCATTCCAAACGTACTAATTTTTTTTAATTCATATTTTAGTCAAAAAACCAAAAAAAAATTACTAAAATAACTTGTTTCCAAACAAGGCCTTAATAACTCTAAAATCTCACAAAAACATAATAACCCTCGTCATCTGCCCAATGAAGGAATCATATGAATTGTAAATTGATACTAAGCATAATCCAAATCGAATTGGAGACACACCTAATCTATGCATATATCAGCAAAATTTCAGGCTTGTCACTTATTTTGTTGTCAAGCCTCTCACAATTAAAATATGAGAGACTAAAAATAGTGTGAATATCGTTACTTTTATTTTCTTTCCTCATTTCTCTATTTCCTGTATTTATTTTCTCTCTGTGCCAAACAAACCCCTAACAATTGATTCTTTTACCTTATTTCATTCATCAATAAGAATGAAAAGCTCACTGAGTATTTTTTATCCTCATTTGTGAACATGTAATAATTTTTTGACTTTTTATGAAAAGATATGTAAAAAAATAACAACTTATATAATTTTTTGACTTTTTAATTAAAACAAAAAATTGTCAAACGAGATGTTACCGAGGAAAAATGAAAGCTATATGGAATCTTGCCCAAATGAAGCTTCCTACAACAATGTAAGGCTGAAATTTTGACGTGGGTTCACATGCTTACATGAATTGGGTTTTTTTTCTTTTTTGTAATGAAGGTATCCAATACTTTGCCCCAACTAATTCTCCATTTTTGTTTCTACATTTTGGCTTCACAGGAAATGATTCTCTAATCTCTAATGTTGCAACTACAACTTATTTGACCGACCAAACTTTTTTCTTTAAGTGAAAATTTTATTACAAAAAATATTAAATGACCAGTTAAGATCATCACAAAAATGCCGATCTGAAAAGTTTTTTTTTTTTAAAAGTGAGAATTTTCGAAGTGTCGTTACACTTTTAAAAACGAAATAATTGTGTCGCTAAAACTTTTGATAATTAATATGTTTCCTACCTAAAACGTGATTTGGTTCTAAAATTTTTATTTCTAAAATGTTAATTTGTTACTGTAGATAATTACAATTTAATATATATGTACATCGGTTCTCGATACATATCCACTGTGAACCAATCTTATAAATTTTGAATCAAATTGTGAATCGACTATAAGCTGATATGTATCAAGGACCAATCAACATGCATGTGATTCATTCCAATTAGAATACTTAGATGTATAGTATGAGAGAGACAACGGTGATAGGTATATGTGGATTACTTGAAATCATGCCCTCTTATCTGAGCTAGCAATTAAGTACTTTTAAAATTTCCATACTGCAGATTTAAATTAAACTGGCTTTTCGTATGACATCATTCAAAGTAAATTTGTTTCTTGCAAGCTACACAAAAATAAGTACTTACATTTAAAATTTAAATAAAACAGAAAAAGAAAGAAAAAAAAAAGCATTTACCTCATAGAGTTGGAAGTTGGAGTATACATCTAGACGAGAAAGGTGTACTAAGATCAAATCATAAATGGTATGGCAGAGAGAAAAAGAACAAGTGCTTTTAATTCTGGAACGGAAATCATATCAAATGCACTATCAAATCTGCCAGATGCTGCACTGCATGTGTTCAAAAAAATCTTCACATGAGACAGGAAATTAAACAAAAATCTCTGGTCCCTATTTTTCTCTCAACACCTTCATTCCACAAGAGTAAAACATTATTAAAGAAACATGTTTTGTGTACCGTTGATGTAATGCAGCGCAAGCATGTTTGATTGTGTTTTTGTTTTCGTTTTCTGTATTTTATTTTCATTTTCAAAGACATAGTGACATAGTTTTATTTTATTTTATTTTTGGGAGGGTCATTTAATGACCTAAAAATATCAGAATACACCAGACAAATCTATAATTTTTATGGAAATCCAAGATACGCATCAAGCAATTAAGTATAGCGTAGGTTGATTTTTTAATTTTTTAACTATTATAACTTTGATTAAAAAAGTGTCTTCGAGATGAATTTTTAAATTTTTGTAAGAAAAAAAATAAAATAATTATAATTTAAATATGACATTTTTTTATTTTAAACTAAAAAATTTGTTTTATAATTTTGTGACTATTTTAACTCCAACTCGCCCCCAACCCATCGTGCCAAACCAATGCTACCTTTTAAGAGTTGTTTAAGATGTTCTAAATAAGTACATTTTTTATTTTTTAAAACTAAAAAATAGAGGTTAAAAATATAAATGTTTGGATTAATTTCTTAAATTTTTATAAAAAAATACGTAACAAAAAATTATAAAAATTAATTTGTAGAGAAAAATTCGACTCGAGAGTTGTGCAACCGTAATTGTTAATTTTTGATGAATGGTATTAATTTTTTGAGTAACTTTTTGACTTTTTAATTATATGCCAGACTTAGCCTTAGTCTTCAAAATGAAATATTCAACTCACTCAATGTGTTTGATTCATAAATTTAAATAAGAATTTGAAAAGAGAAAAGAAAATATAAATGTGCGCTACATATTTTACACGCATTTTACACAATTTTTTTTTCCTTTTCAAATTTTTTCACAAATTAATGTACTAAACACAATCTTAGTAAAAAGAAAAGAAAAGCCCTAGTTGCTTATCAAGTAAGCCAGGATTGAACATGAAGGAAGGTGAAATCTTGAAAATTCCAAGAAATGTTTGCAGCAAATGAACAAGGTTCAAGATTTTGCTCGACCACAACTGCCGCCACAGCCGCCGCCTCCTCCTCCTCCTCCTCCTCCTCCTCCTCCGTCTCTCTCTCACTCAAGATCCCACCAGCTTCATGAAAACTCTAAGACAAACAAGTCAAGATTCAATTACAGAGTATTTGAGGATTAAAAATATAGGAGAAAAAAAATTGTTTTTAAGAAATAAGGGTCAAGAACTCTCTTTCATACTAAGCCAGATGGGTATCAAAAGGTAAGCATCAAATCCATGACTCCTTGAAACCCTTACTACCCTTACTAGACTGAGAAAGTATAGTACAATCTCAAATTACTACAAGAAAAAAAAAATGAAAAATCTCCTAACAATACATCTCAAAAGTCCATCAAGATTTCCACCTTTTTTCCCCCTTGTTTTTTCCTATTTCGATGATAGATTTAAAAAACCTGGTTCAAACTCAACCAGTTTATAGAAACCATAAACATTTAACACAGTACATCATAATCATTTACACATGAAATATGAAATGAATACCATACATTTTAACAAAGAAAGTACGGAAATTAAAGGTGTATAGAGATCTTGGAATCATCAAACTGCCCAGAGACCCACGATTCTAACAACCTGGTGACATTTTCAGCGTAAGTTTTGACACAAAAAAAAGAAATAAAAAGCATAGCATTTTAAAGAGCAAACATACCATAAATTAACAAACACAGAGAAAAGCGTAGACAGAGAGAGAGAGATCCAAATGAAACCATTTAAGAGATAACAAGATCAGTGCATACCTTTTTAGGGATTTTATGAGGAAAACACCGGTGGGCATGTAAGCATCTAGAGAGAAAGAGAGGGCAATGAAAATTAGGGTTAAGATGAAATTAGGGTTTTTCGTGACACCAACAACAGGTGAAGCTACCACACGATCTAATCTGTCCTCAACAAAGGAGGTATGTTTAGATCATGCTGGCAGCTTCAACTGAAAGTGGTGCACGATAACAAAACGTGCACTGCACTCCCTCCCTAGTAGGGTAGATTGGGGAAAAAGAAGCCCTAGAGTGTAATCTAATGCCTTCTCTTCTTCATCTTCTCCTTAAGGGTTACCTAGAGGGGAGGGGATGAAATGGGTATAAATAGATGGCGTGAGGCTGAGGAATCAATGGGGAATTATGATTTTTATTGGATATAAATGTAGGAGGGGAGCAATTATCTTAGTCTTCTAGGAATATTACGGTCACGGTGCATCTGACTAATAAAAAATATAAAGAATTCACATAACACTACTAGTTGGGCACATAGTATTGTGCAAAAATTAGATCATTTTTGTTAAGAGGGGGCATAAGTGAAGGAAAACCTACATATATGACACACTAGTAAGATTGGAACCTGTTGATATAGTAAAGTTTTTGATAAATAACTTGACGCTAATCACTCGATTATTTAATAAAAATATTTTGATAATTTTATATTTGCGGTCTGTAAATACATAGTTAAAAGAGAAACAATAGCAAATGTGGATTTAATTTTAAATTTAAAATGAGTCACATAAATTTCATATTTTTGTATCAATAATGATAAAGACAATTAAAAGTGGTGTTCTAAAGTAACCACTAATGATGTGACATCTACTTTTTTTATAAATAAAAAAATAAAAAAATAATACTATGGCAGTGGATATAACTCCCTGTCATATCATTAGTGGTGGTACTAATTAGTATTCTTATTTATTTTATTTTTTTTTTGTATATGCATTTAATTTAAAATTTTATTAATTTATTCTTGATTGTTTTTTTGTATGTCACCGATCTTGAAGTATTGTAAAATTTTTAATAAAATTCAAACATGAGGTCTGATGTAAAAAATAAAAACAAGAAATCTCACCTACTTACCAACCTTTTAAAAAAATAATAATAAAAACAAAATATTTGATGGGAAGGGTGGTCCCACCCTGGTTAAGCAAATTGAATAATATCACGCCAACACCAACAACATCCACCACCATGCAGATTGCAGTCTTGCAGAGTTTCTAAATATTGTAAGAGCATTTATTAACCCTTTTAGGGTTAGGGTAGGGGATGGTGGGGGGACCCTTTTCATGCATCTCTCTCTCTCTCTCTTTCCTCTCTTTGAGAAGGCATCAACCCTAAGCCAAAACAAGAATGTTGACATTAACAGTATACATGGGACCATTTTGCTTGGTTTCTTAGGTGTTGCATAAGGTTCACACAAAAAGCAGTTCAAAAACGCACCTCTCAACCGAATTGTCTCTCTCTCTCTCTCTCATTTAACTCATTCTTTTTAAGCATCTTTTATTTGGTCAGAGTAGATGGCTTTTCTATTCGAACTTGTCATTTGTTGGATAACTTCAACATCTGATAGGTGCCAGCTGCACAATGGCTAGTTATATGATACAGACAATTAGAAAACGACTTGGGTTAATTAGGTATTGTTTGGTAATACTTATACATTTTTAATTTTTTATTAATATTTATAAAAAATTTAAAAATTTAAATAAAAATTTGTTGAGTAAATTTTTAATTTATAAATCAGTAGTCTCCATTTATAATTTAGCCAAAAAATATAAACTCAAAAAATATATTTTCATTTTCAGTTTTCAGTTTTTTTTTTCTTTTACCACCCAACACTAGTCACCATCTGCCACCATTTTCTACTACCGTCTTCTACCACCACCACCCACCACTCACTCCCGACCACCTGCCACCACCACTCACCCCCCACCCACCACCACCACCCATCTGCCACCCACTCGCCACCACCACCCATCCCTCACCACCACCACCTACCTGCCATCCACCACCCGCCACCACTCGCCACCACCCACCACCCGCCACTACCATCCACTGCTCCCCACCACCACATGCCACCACCACTCACCACCCACCGCCACCACCATCCACCACCACCACCACCACCACACCCACCACACCACCACCCACTGCCACCACCCACCACCCGCCACGCCACCCACCCACCCACCTACCACCACCACCACCACCACCTGCCACCCACCGCCACCACCCACCACCACCACTCGCCATCCGCCACCCACCTGCCACCACCACCCGCCACCACCACCACCGCACCGTCACCCACCATCCACCACCGTCACCCACCCACCCACCATCACCACCTGTCACCTACCCACCACCACCACCCACCCGCCACCCACACGCCACCACCACCCACCACCCGCCACCATCACCCACCCCTCACCGTCACCACTTTCCATTACCGCTTTTCGCCGCCACTTGCTACCACTTGCCATTTCTTACTCTTTTTTTATATTTTTAGAATTTTTTAAATATTTTGTCAATTACCAAACGTGTTTGTAATTTATGTTTTTCTAAAAATAAACAAAAATCAATTTATAAAATTTTTGTAAATATAAATTAAAAACGTAAACATTACCAAACAGATTAGTGTTGCTCATTTTTAGAAATGATTTATTTTTATTTGATTTTTCTTTCTTAGGTCGGTAGGTATATAACTCTTTAAATACATAAATATATATTTATTCTATCATATATAGCATACGTATTGATGTGAATGTTGCTTTGTTTTTGTTTTAGTAAGAATGTCATCTACATTCAATAAGTGTTAAATAATTTTTTTTTCCACTCATTAAATCGTTTAAAATTGCTAACAGAAATTTTTTCGTTCATCAAACTACCAAAAAATTAAAATATAAAATTACAAATGTATCCACAGTGGGTGCAAACATAATGTGTTTAGTGATAGTTACTTACATAATTATTATTAAAAAAATAAAAGAAAACTAGTAAACTTACGACAATCATTTCTTTTAATAGTTATTTCAATTACTTTGATCACTTTTTGGGCTAGTTAATATAATTAGGTTCTCAGTTTATAATTTATTAGACTGACTTTATGACACTTTATTGGTACATGCAATTTATATAAATATATATATAATTGTCAATATCAAAAATAATAAATAACATTTACATATCAAGTCAGGTCCGGTCCTGAGATTTCTGAGGTTTAAAGTCGCTAATCAATTAATAAATTTTTGGGACCCTTCATTTTTTTTTTGCATTGAGTGAAAAAAAAAAATTAAGAAAAACAATGAAGGTAAAAGACAAGATTTGTGTCAAAATCACAAAAAATACTTAATATTATATTACAACGACTTAGTGTCACTTGATTCTCACTTTTCTTGCATTTTTAGAAACAAATAAATCAATCATACTTGAATAATGTAGTTTTTTTACAAAATCATTTTCGATGAATAACAATTCTAATTATTTTAAATGGGTCTTTCAATTTTTTAATGAGTCAATTTATTTTAAGTTAGTTTGGGCCTTCCTTAATTTTTTTTTAGATTTAAAACATGCCTAATATATTACAATAAACTATAATAGAAGGGGACCCTTTTTTTGGGTCTATTATCAATGGATAACAATATTAATTTTTCTGAAAAAGCCTTTTAATTTTTTAATGGATCAATTTATTTTAAGTTAGTTTGAATTTTTTTTAATTTTTTTTTTAAATTTAAAATATACTTAATATATTATACTAGACCATAATAAAAGAAATTTTTTTATTTATTTATTTTAAGGGCCGTAGGCCATGACCTGGTTCCAGGGCGGGCGCTGTATCAAGTCAAAACCAAATGGACCTATATTACTCAACTATTTCATAGGGCTCTTTTGGGGAAATATAAAAACGCAGTTTTTTGGCGTTTAGATAAAAACGTGGAATTTGGATCCTCTCCTTGAACTTGTGGGTTGCTTTTTTTTCACCATTTGGGAAGTGGCAGATGTTGTTTGATCAATTACGAAAATGCCCTTAAAGTTGGTTTGAGTGAAATGCAATTTTTTTAGTTGAGTGAGGGTATTTTAGTCATTTTTGTGTGATATGACACCATAAACAAATATTAATCTAAACAAAAAAATAATTTTTTACCAACTTTTCAAATCACTCTAAAAAATCTTAGTTAAAAGTAAAAAAGTTAATTTTTACCAACTTCCCAAAATAAGTCATAATGTTTTAATGTTTAGGAATTAAACCTACTCAAAAAGCACATGAGAGAGATGTGTAGAAAATGCATAAACTCCTACTTAACAATTCACAATGAGATCTAAGCACACTGTTTTGCCAGGCTCCCACATGCATATATATGTATATATAGAGAGAGAGAGTGTGTGTGTGTGTGAGAGTGTGTGAGGCTTGCAGTGTGTTATTATTATAGAAACAGTAACGATAGAGACCACTAAAAAATCTCATCACTAATAGTTTTAATGAGTTAGAAAATGTAAAAAATAAAAGAAAAAAAGAAAAATACAAGAGACAACCAAGCCACCTCATTAGTGCTTCCCTAGTACTTCATTTTTAGTGCTTCCAAGCATTAATCTTATAGAAAATGATTAAGGCATCGTTTGGGAACCCTCCCTTTTAGCCAAAAAATCAAAAAGTTGCTAAATTAGTCAAAAAGCCTATAACTCATATCAAAAAGTCAAAGATTCTCTTTTCTCTCTACTTTTTGCACATCTTTTCGTAAAAAGCTAAAAAGTCATCCCAAATATACTAGTTTTTTTTAGTTCATATTTTAGCCAAATAGTCAAAAAATAACTAAATTAGCCTGTTTCCAAACGGGACCTAAGACTCACAAAATAAACCTTTTATAATTTGATTTATAATAGCGTGATATGATAAATGTTAATATTTTATTTATCACATATTTAATTATGTAAGATCTATTTTTATTATCAAATTATTGTGAGTAAATTTAGAAGTTTAAGGCTAAGTTTGGGTACTCCCAAATAATTTAAAAAGTCAAAAAGTTACTTAAAAAGTTAAAAAGTTAACACTATTCATCAAAAGTCAACAATTACGGCTGCACAATTCTCAATTCAAATTTTTCTCTAAAAATTAATTTTCACAATTTTTTATTACACATTTTTTTCATAAAAAGTCAAAAAGTTAACCCAAACATCCATATTTTCAATCTTAATTTTTTTGTCCAAAAAGATAAAAAAATATACTTATTTAATCTTCCCAAACAAGGCCTAAATTATGAATAGATAACACTTTCCTATTATTATTATTATTATTATTATTGTTAAGAGAAGAAGAGGGAGAGATAGGATATTGGACCACTCTATAGTCTAGTTTTAGGCTACTAATCGTTGTTAGAGTTTTTCTCTGTGCTCTGTGGAGGTCTCTCTCTGGTGTGGTGTGGTGTGGTGAGAAGTGAGGGCTGAGAGACGAGAAGAGAGGACCACACTATCAATCTAGGGTTTCCATAGGCTCCTCATTAGGGTTACAAATCCCAAGCGCTCCCCCTCTCTCTCTCTCTCTCTCTGAGTAAATGTAAAACACATATAATGCAGCAACAGAAAGCAGATAGACTGGAAGCGCACCCAGCTGCGAGGCGTAGGGTATACTTGTATGGAACCACCCAAGACAGAGAGACAAGGACTCGTAGGGGATTCTACCCAAATCAAATCTTAGTCGGTCTGTTATTTGTCTTCTCAATGTACCATCTTCCCCTTTCCCTTCTCATTTCCTTATCTAGTTTTTGATTCCCTAGAATAAAATAACCATCAAGGTTGCTTTTATACAATTTTTTTTTAAAAAATATTTGGTAATTTAAATTTATGTGCATCGAATGTGTCAAAATGACGTTATTTTATTTTTAAAATAATATTATTTTAAGACATTCAAGTAATTTCAAGCTATAAAAATTCAGACTACTGAACATTATTTTTTTTTTCAATTCTCCATGCATATGTTTTTGATTGATAAGAAAATAATTTTTTTACGGTCAGTCTTTTTTTTTTTTACCAGTTAAAAAACCATTGAAAAGGAAAATTATATAAATGAATCATTAATCTAAAACAAAATATAATGAAATAATCTTTCTTTAATATTTTTATAAAAGAATTATTTTTTATAATAATAAATGATAATTTTATTTTTATATTTTTATTGTTTTTTTAAATTATTTTTAAATCATAAATTTAAATAAATATTTTATTTATAATTTTTTTTTTAATATCCAAGCACAAATGGACGATGAAATCATCAATCCAACAAAACAAATAGAATGAGTGCACATAAATATTCAATAATGATTTATATTACTAAAAAAACAAAATTACTAATAACATTAATGCATTAAAAATGTTAAAAAAATAAAAAAATAAAAAATAAAAACATTCACTGTCACATTCAACAATGCTACAGGCCCCCAGTACGGATGACCCCCAGTGACGTGACAGCGTGTGATTGGCCGAAATCCAAAAAAACAAAAAAAAACAATTTTCTGGTCAATCAAGAAGAGAGACAATGAAGTCATTTTTCCTGTCACATTATTAATGATACTATTAGAATATCACTTTCAACGTTCTCAACCATTTTTACATAAATATTTCAGATGAGAGACAATGAAGGCAAGCCTTACATGTGCACCCCACAAATGTACTACCCATCTATGTATCTATTTATTTCTCTCTCCTGTCCTGTGTGTCGTATTCTATGAAATTTATCAGTGCACCAAGTACAAATGCTGTTCATTCTCCATTCAACAAAAGCTTGTTCCATTTTCCTTTCCGCAGGAAACGGACGGCTATTATTAGCGATTGAATCCAGACGATTCCATAACAGTAATTATATACATATATATTAAAAATGAATAATTTATTTTTAAAATAATATATATTAATTAGTTACAAAAATAATAATAATGTGTGTTTACAGGTCAATATTATCTTTTTTTGTTGATTATCTTGAAACTTAAAAAAAATAAATATCAAAGTAAAATCTACAGTAATCCAAACAGAACATGTCCACTCAAGTGGACTGCAAATAATGAAGTGTTTTGAGAAGTTGATAAAAAATTAATTTTTTAATTTTTTTAATTTATTTTATTTTTTTGTAGATAAGTCATGTGAGAAATAATATAACCTCAAATTGATAAAAAACTAAAAGCTGACTTTTTACTAACTTTCTAAAAGAGCACAATGTAATCGGATTGCAATTTGAAACGGTAGGCCATGTCGATCCCAGTTTTTTTTTCTTTTAGCCTCCGTTTGGGAAGTGGGTTGACTTTTTAACTTTTTGACTTTTTTGGCTTTTTTAGCCTGGGCTTAAAAGTTTGGTTTGGGAAGGGCTTTTTTGAATTTTTTTGTGAAAGAGGAGTGTAATGATTATGGATTGGATGTGATGTTTTGTTTTTTGTGGCTAAAAAAGCCTATTTTGTCTTTTGTGACTAAAATAGCCAAAAAAAGCCCAAAAAAGTTCTTGCCAAACGGAGGCTTAGATACCCAAAACACTTCTAAGACAAGACCCCCTTAAGATCCACCTTTATAAGGCAAACTCAAAGAAGCTAGTCGATCCTAGCTTGAGTTGCACTAAACCCAACTCTAAAATCTTGGTTAATAAACCCAACTCTTAAATCTTAGGGCTGAGTTTGAATTAAGAATTTAAATAAAAACTTAAAAGTAAAAACAAAAAAAAGTACATAAATATAACTATATTTTACTCACATTTCACCTATATTTTTCTTTTTCTTTTCTAAATTCCTATCCAAATCCATAAACCAAACCCAGCATAAGAAAATTTTGATGAGATTTTGACCTATGAAAGAAATCCAACGTATATCCAACTCTAAAATCAAGTTTTGCCCCCACCCAAATTAATTCGAGTTCAAAAAAAGGCAGACTAAACTCATGAAAAATTGAAATGCTTTGACAATTAAACCAGATCTACCATCCTCAACAAGAAATACATCAATGAATAATATTGCAAAAACCTAGGGTGTGTGGTTACCTACCCTAACAGAACAACAATTTTCATTATGGCCAATAACATATCATCAGATGTCACAGGCGCCTGGATAAGGCTCGTATAAAGGAAATAATTTAGCAAAGGTGGTTGTTACATTAATCAGTGCCACGGTAAGGTCAAAATGACTCTTGGGCAAACCCAAATATTTGGTCCCGGGAATAAAGGATTTAATGTAATTCTACATCCTAGGGCTACAAAATTTGGGAATGGGAATGAATTATTACCTAGATCACAAACTACCCTTGTTCCAAGCTTCTTGAGCCAGTGAAAGAGCTTGTGTGGGCAAGCAACATGTCATAGAGGTTCTCGGCTGTTGGACGATCAGTCGGATTATTCTTGGTGCATCGGCGGTAAATATTAACAAGGAAATTCAAAGTTTCTAATTCTGCCTCTGGTTGACCTGGCTCTGTGCCAGATTGAGCCATTGCAGGATCCTCTGGCAAACCCAACACCTCCAACTCATCGGTCAGCGGCGGTCGTTTTCCCATCTGATTCAATCAAACCATTAATATTCACATTCACCCTTGCTACATATTTCAAAAGCATAATTGACAAATGGACGTTGCTTCAGCATTTCATGGAACAAAAAATCAATATTCATCAAGAAAGGACACAACACATGCATGCAAAAAGAACAGAGGATGTACCTGTAGGTGGTCATGAATGTCTGATTCTGACAAACCTGAATAAGGGACTTGCAAAGTTAACAATTCCAATATCAAGCACCCAAACGACCAAATATCCACTTCCTATAGCCAAAAAGAAAGAAACCCTTATGAGCCAAATAATCAAGGTCAATGTGGCAAATAATAATAGCTACTATGCAAGTGCAAACCCTGCTGAAAATATTCATTCGATAAGTAAAGACTAACACTGCAAAGAGGCAAAGTCGCAAGCAGACAATTGATAGAAGATAAAATACAAGACCCTGCTAGAAAATGGACTCTCTTTCTCATATGAAGCCTAGGCACATGCAGAAGGCACCAATAGAATGACATATGTCCAGTACATTGCCCAATTCATCTCTTCCCCTTGTTCCTCGGAAGCTAGACCCTCTAGCAAGGGGTCAAAGGTGCTGGTAACTCACTGGCAGCCTCATTGTGCTCACTTGGGCAGAATCTTAGCGGTGCCCCACTTCTTTTGGAATCACCCCTTAACAATTCCCCTCCTGAACCAAACAGTAGTCTCCTTGAAGCCATTGCTTGAAAAGTCATGACAGAGCATGCCATACTACTTATGGCACCCACATTACCAAGGTTTAATATCCTCCATCTCCAAAATGCTATGCTACATGAAATATTTCATTTTACTCTCACAGTGGAAATACTAAAGATGGGTCAGTTATAGACACAGTTAGAGATCAATTCTGATTATGCAATAACCTGAGGCTTTATGCCTCTATGTCAACCCAGACCTTAAAAAGACGGGTAAATTACAAATACACCCCCTTGAGATTTTCTTATAATACGATTTTCACCCTATGGTTCTAGAAATTGCATTCCGCCCCTTAAAATTTCGAATTTCATAACAAATTACCTATTTTATTAATAAACTGTCAAGTTAATTAACATTTCTAATGATGTCAGAAATTTATTTCAACTAATAATTCAGGTTATGTTATCATTGTAAAGAAGAACAATTTGGAATTTCATTTTTTTAATTAATTCTGTTAAATAAAAAATTATGATAATGGGCTACTTGTAATTTTTCATACCATAGGGGCAAGGTTCTGAAAAGTAGTTTTGGTTGCCGTAACGGTGGTGGTGGCGCGGTTGCGGTTGGAGGGTGTAAAGGCCGTAGCTTAACGGTTGCAGTAACCGAAACCGTGAATTTTTTTATTTTTCGCACAATTTGAAAAAAACTTACTGATACGCATATTTTTTTCCCATGATCATATTTATTAGGTTTTAAAATAAATATTGATCAATTTTTGTAAATTTTTAAGTATGATCCAATATATTTCATATTTTTAAATCACTATAAACTGAGTTTTTTACATTTTATTTTAATAATTAATGACTTCATATTATATAAAAAATCAATTACTAACTATTATATATAAGATAAATAATGACAAAAGTAAGAGAATAAATAAGAGCCTAAATATATATATATATATAAGATAAAAAATTCTGATAATGGGATACTTGTAATTTTTCATACCAGAGGGGCAAGGTTCTAGAAAGTAGTTGTGGTCGTCGTAGCGGTGGTGGTGGCGCGATTGCGGTTGCAAGGTGTAAAAGTCGTAACGTAACGGTTGCAGTAACCGAAACCGTAAATTTTTTTATTCTTCGCACAATTTGAAAAAAACTTACTGATACGTATATTTTTTTTCGATGATCATATTTATTGGGTTTTAAAATAAATATTGATCAATTTTTGTAAATTTTTAAGTATGATCCAATATATTTCATATTTTCAAATCATTATAAACTAAGTTTTGTACATTTTATTTTAATAATTAATGACTTCATATTATATAAAAAATCAATCACTAACTATTATATATAAGATAAATAATGACAAAAGTAAGAGAATAAATAAAAGCCTAAATATATATATATATTTTAATCAAGCCAAATAGATAATAACCACACTTATTATTATTATTATTATTATTATTATTATTATTATTTTCAAACAATATATAGATAGACACACACAAACAAAATAGTTGAGTGATAGCAGCTGAATAGAATAGCATAGGTTTTACAGCTTCAACAAATCAATAATATGTTTTTCATCTTCCCTCTTCTCTCTCTCTATCTCTTACTCCTCCATCTTCCTCTTTATCTTCCCTCTTCTCTCTCTATCCCTCTTCTCCCATTTTCTGTTTTTTTTTTGTGTGTTTTTTCGAAAGGAGAGTTCGGAACTGTTACATAACGGTGCGTAACTGACTGTTACGGTTGTTACGGCACCGTTATGACCACTACGGCCGATACACCTGTGAATCTCAATCACTGTAAAAGCGGCCGTAACGGGTGGCGGTACCCACTACAACCGTTACGTAACGGTTGCGGCCACTTTTTAAAACCTTGCATAGGGGACAACCCGTATTTGAAGCAAACCTCAAGGGGTGTGTTTATAATTTACCCTAGAAAAAATGCCCCACTGTAACATAACCTAGTGGATGTTTAATCCACAAATAGTTTCTACATGATGAAGCAAGATTAATGTGCGACTTCAGCTTCATCTATTTGTTACAAATCCGAATAGCTAAGTAAACATCAAAATCAAACTCCAAATTTCTCCATTAAAATAAAATTAATAAATTCGAATATGGCCATTCATTGTAATACCTAAGGCATACTATAAAAATGAAATTCAGGCATATTGTGTTGACAAGTATGATCTCACTCATAAAAGTAAAAAGACTGTTTCCCCAACATTATTTCCAGACTTCATAAGAAACCATCAAGCCATAAGGGCTTTCTGCCGTTTCACCTTTGATAACCTACAACTCAATCAGAACAACCAGCTTACAACTTTGGACAGGTTTCAAGACACAGCAAACGTGCACCATGTTTCATATTTATTTATTTTAAAAAAAGTAGAGTACAACAGAAAAAGACATCAGATGAGTAATGATACATAGCTCTAATTTGAGAGCTCTAATGGAGCTCTAGTGAGGTGGAAGAGAGAGAGATAGAGAGAGGAGTGTGGGCCCTACCTTCACATGGGTACTCTCCACATCATTAGAGTTGCATTAGAGCTCTCAAATTAGAGCTCTAAAACATTATTGTTCCTAAAGATATCTGCTATCTTTATGCATGTAGTATGTATTTATATATATGGTGCAGTGCATCCTAGTAAAGTTGATTATGTTTTGGGATCAAGTAAATGAAGCAATTAGTGCTGAGTAGATTTACTAGTAAGCATTTTGAAATCAAACAAACATATATTAATGCCCATTAATCATCTACAAACTCCAGATGCTGTCTACATTAACCTTTGATTTTGTATTTTTTTTGTTGGGTTGGGGAAGGGGGTATTTCAGAACTTCAGAATAGGTTGAAAACTGATAAACTAGCAGGGGAAGAAACTCACCAGCCCATATATGTCAGGCTTATGCATTGCCCGAAACACCTCAGGAGCCATCCAACGAGGTGTTCCAACACAAACATTCGGTGGAGGTATTCCAATCTGAGCAATGCAGCATGAATGCAAGTAAGAACGAAGGGGGACTGCTCTATCAAAATCACAAAGCTTGACTATAGGTGATCCATCAGGTCTCCTCCCATCCAAATCTATCAAAATGTTTTCACTCTTTATGTCACGATGAATAATGTGTTCAGAATGCAACTCCACCAATGCACATGCAACATCTCTAGCAATATACAATGCCAATTCAACCTGGACATGCTTCTCGCCAGCTCTAGACAGCTTCTCTACATAATTCTGTTATGTAAAGGGCATGGAATTTGTTAAAATTATAGACATTAAAAGCCAAGTGAATCAAGCAACTGAGAGGTAAATTAGAAGTATTAACAATTTAAAGAAAAATCACCTTTAAGGACCCCCCTTTAATGTACTCCATCAAAATAGCAGACTGCAATATGCGATGCTCTGGGTCTCCATCTAGCGAGTGACCCCACTTGGAAGATATTTGGTGACCATAAATCTCTACGATGCAGGAGTGTTTCTTCAAAGCACTTAAAATCCTTACCTCCCCCAAACAACTGTACTCAAAATTCCGAATTGCTTCCAGGGAAGCTCCAACAACTTCTAGAGTATGCACCTGCAGTATTGAACAAGTAAGAGCAAGGTAGACTCAACTGCGATCAGGATAGTTTTTTATTTAAAAATTAATATTGGCACCAGGTACGTAGTAGCAACTCAATTTTGAAACCTTTAAAAGAAAATGGAAAAATGAAAGATATAACAGAAAAGGAGTGTAACTGCAATGGCTATATGCAAAGACAACAGTTATTCAAAGTGAACATTATACAGAATATAGTAGTAGTTGAACTATTATTTATCAACAAATGCTCGTGAAACCCGAGTATAACTTCAAGAAAGAAGCATGCAAAATAGAAAGATACAAGGGGTAACAATTAGCAAGAAACACACCTTCGCTACAGCCTCAACTGATCCAAAATCACACCGGATGAGAGTACTAGAAGCCACTTTTTCTGTTTCTTCACTAGTAGAGAGAGAAGGAAAGGAACAACTTGGTCCAGGATTGCTATCTGTCACATGAGGAACATTAATCCGGCTGAGAGGAATGTACCTGAAACAACAACTTGCCCCTCAGAAACTACAGTAAAAGCATGCAGCCACATGCACCTCTCCATCAACAACATAACTAGCCCTAGAGAGGGACAAAGATTAAAGAAAATAGATGTTATTCAGATTCATTCTCCCCTAACACAGCTGCATAAATTGCATGGAACATGGCAATAGTCATGATTACCCTAATACATTAACAGTTCTCTGTCTTCTAAATAACGACATTAGCAGCAATCTAAATATCTTCAAACAGATTCAAGCAGAGCACTATGCTATTTTATTTCAACCAGTGAAATCTTAATCAAAAGAAGAAATTGCTCTTATGTTACTTCACAAGGAATAACATAAATTTTTTCTCTTTCACATAGTGACACAAACACACAAATAACAACGCAAGTCCATGTGCAAATCTTTAAATGGAAAACATAATTAGCAGCACAGAGACTACCAAGAACATTAAAATTATAATAAAAGCAGTTACCTGCAAAAATATTCTGGGTCTGTTTCCTCCCTTATATCATGTGGATGACACGCATCAACTATCATGCGAACCCATGCATCACCCCTCTTGATAACAACAATATTCCATGCATGCGGTGAGAAATCTAAATACCCCCGAACAAGCTCACAGTGTACTCGAGGCTCCATCCGGTCACAAAGGTACTAGAGCACATTATGATTTCTCAGTTCACAAGAAATTAATGTAGGAAGGGAAGAGCACAAGAATCAAAAATAACAAATGAAATACATGTACAGTAAAGGAATCACCTTCATAAGCAATGCTCTATGTCTACATATGCCAAACTGGAGAGTCCCAATAGGAACCACGATGGAATTTTGTCTTGCTTTAATAGATTGAAGAGATTTCTCACAAAGATCAAGGAAAACAATATCTTCCACACACTCTGAAATTTGTCTAGTGGATTTCCTAATACTGTCACTGTTTCCAGTTGGGCAGGTACAGATAAAGGGCTTTCTATAGTTTGAACCAGATACAGCTTTCCGTGTCCTCTCAATTACTGCACTTTTATCACTGCCCCCAAAGTGGTCTGATACAAAAAGAGCAAGCCATGACGCAATCTGCAAGTCATCAATTGCTAAATGTTCTCTTTCCTTGGTTGAACCATTAATCTGCTTAAAATGGAACACTAATGCTCGAGCGCACAATGCAATGGCATCCAACTTTTCATCGTTTTTCCTGAATGAAATATCAACAATCACAATCACTAAGATTTGAAACTATTCTATCATCCCCAATAGCTAACGGTGGAAAGCAACATCTAATTCAACACCAAGCATGTGTAGAATAAGGAATTACCTGTCTAAAAGTATGACTTCACGTGAATCAAGATGCAGATTTTGCTCATAACTCCTCAGTGGCATGAAGGGCCGATCTCGTCCTGCATCATAAAAGCCATCTGGTAGATGGTCATCAATGCTACAGAATGATGTGTTGTTATATTTGCAAGATAGATCTGAGTGATCATCAATTGATCTCTGATATTTGCTAGGTTTGGGATTATCAAGATCCCTATCAGGATGCCTTTTTGACTTTGGAATACTGTTACATAAAGTCAAAGACGAGCCTTCATCTTGCAACTGAGCAGCATCTGAAATAGCATCTAAAGATGCATCATGTTCAGAACAGTCCTTTTCACCCTCTTTACATATTTCAACAGAGTTGACTGTCACACACGAGCAATTATCTATATGATTCTCCTTTTTCGAACCGATATCATCATCCTCAACGCTAGTAATTTCACACTCGGCTTCTCCAGAATGTAATTCTTTATCATCAATGTCAGGAACTGAAATGGCTGATGCACGAGATTCTGAAGAAAGAACAGCACGTTTGCATGATTTGCATTTGTCAGCTGCTTTTTCTGTCAATAACTCGGCATGATCATCACTTTTCCACTTCCTGCTGCTGTTTAAACGTTCTTGGCGAGCTCTCTGTTGTAAATAATACCGTCGTTTCCATCCCTTGCCAGTCCGTCGTGCCGCAAAACATCGACTGTTTGATGAGGATCCAGTTAAATGGTTTGATGAGGTAATAGGGAAGCCTAAATCATCACAAAACGTACAGTTATTTAAAATTAGTTCAAAAAGGAAAACGAATACAAACAAGCCTAATGCCCTTGCCAAAAAGAGGGGGAGAAAATAGAAGGCAGGAAAGGAAATGTATGGCAAAAAAAAATCTGATAAATATATCTAGAGGCCTCACCTTTTCGAGATACACTATCGTCAATCTCCTGAACATCACCCTCAAATACATCCATTTCAACGGCAGAACTGATGAATTCATCATTGGATGTGTCTTCACCATTTCCCTCCAAATTGCACCATATCCATGAAGGTATTTGACAACAGCTGAGAAGCTTGTTGTACTATAAAGAATCAAGAGCACAAATATAACCAATGTTAAGCTCAAAATTTTGGACAACACCGTGCAACATGAGGGAAAATAGCTCCAAGTATTAAGATTACTTCAGAGGAAATGTTGAAACAAATCAGAAACAACATGGCAGAGTAAATACAGCTGCACAAAATTATCAATATATAAATATGCATATACACAATCAAGCAAACCACATGCAACTACCAACTCAATAACTTCCATGGGGAAAGGGCAATTGGACTCACGAAGAAAAACCAATACTAGTATTTCAAAACAACTACTACAACAAAAATGTCACAGCAAGAACAGAAATTTCAATAACCCCATCTCGGTCAGCCATTATCCACAGTTACAAATATAATAACATGTGAATTAATATTAGACAAGGAACATATGAACAGACAAACATACTAAAGTAATACAAGATCATTGAATTCTTAACAACATTATTTTCTTTAAAAAATTCTGTAGAAGCAAGTCCGCCACAAAAAATTGAAGAAACGAACTATCGATCATGATTAATGACAGATTGCAGCTTTAAGTGAAACATAATGAGCTATGATTATACTAAAATTATTCTCGAGAATCGTAAGATTTTGATAACAAAGATTGGGGTATAAATGAAAGAGCTTGGGGTACAAATGAAAGACCATCAAAATCTGTATATGAGAATACAAGTTTAAAAGAACTTCTTGTCACATCATATTTCCTAGTTTATGGTTACTAATATGCTTATCAAAAAAAATTTTTTAAAAAAAGAGTTAATGATTATTAATATGTACCTGAAGATTTAGTTTCTGAAGGTTATGCATTGAGTCAAGTTCAAGACAGCCCAGCGATGATAACCTATTATTTGACAGGTCCAAGGTCTCCAATCTTTGCAGGGATGACAAACCAGAAGGTAGTTCCACCAATTTATTATTAGTGACTTTAAATGATATCAAGGCATTTAAATAAGTTATCTCAGTTGGCAAACTCCTCATCTTATTGAATGAAAGATCTAGATACTCTAATTTTTTAAGGCTGCCAATTTCTGGAGGAAGGTATCTGCAGGAAAAACAACAAACAGAACATCACAACTTTCTCCAAGACTCAAAAAATTAACATATAGGAAAAAAGATTAGAAAATGATCAGAAATATAGAGTAACTCTATGGTTTGTTGGAATCTTATAAAATGGTAGAATTAAGACCAATACACAAAATAGTTTTAAAACATTTGTACCATTCTGCCTCAATGGACATAGTTTTCAAACTCATTCCCACCCAACAGAACACTAAATAATTGTAGTTTGGTTTGACTGCAAAAGGTTACACCACAATATATAGATGTTGTTGCCCCCTTTTTGTTGTCAATAGAATATTGTCAATCAAAAAAAAAAAGTCGTACTAACTGTTTTATATAGTTGATGTGGATTGGGTGGTTCCTCCCTCTTGTATTCAAATGCTATTGATTGATTATAGGGGATTAGGAACACCAATAAGAAAGCTCGAGTTCTTCGGGATTATGTCAATTTTTTATATTTTGGGAAATATAGTTAGAGAGGAATGCAAGGAATTTTTTTTTTTTTGGTGACAAATTTGAAAATTTGAAGGGGATATGGGATAAGATATGTCATTATGTCTTCTTTTTGGGCTTCAGTTGCTTCTACTTTTAGAGAGATTTCATTGTTCTTTATTAGTAGGGATTAGAGGGTAGCATGTGATATTTAGTTTTTGCATTTTGGTAGATTCCATGTCCTTCACTTTCTTTATTGCCAATCAAAAAGGTAATTTTGAAAAGCTATTTCATGGAAATCAATCAAGAAACTCAAGTTTAGGGGAATTTAATAACTCTAGCAGTAATATTGAGTATATATTCTTTTGCAAGATGAAGGTAGTGGAGGTAAAGTAGGCTATGAAGAAGATGAGATTGGGAAGTAGTAGGACCAAATAGAATTCCCAAAAAAGTCTGAAAGTATTTGGGTGATGAAGGGATAGTTTTGGTTGATTAATTTGTTTAAAAATATTTTGAATTCTATTACAATAATTATGAATAGAGAAAAAGTACATTAGTTCCAATATATAAGAACAAAAATTAAATTCAAAATTGCACTAATTATCATCATATTAAACTTATGAGTCATACAACAAAACTTTGACAGAGAGTGATTGTGTAGAGATTAAAACATGTGATGGCAGTTTTTAAAATACTATAAAAATTTGGGGGGGGGGGGGGACTAACAAAGACCTTCATATGGTGTTTAGTGACTTAGAAAAGCATATGATTGTATTTCTAAAGAGATAATGTGAGTTTTGGGTTAGTGTCAACAAAAGGAGTAAATTTTAAGCTTGAATTGTGGACAAATATTTACAATATAAAGAGTTTAGGTTAAGTTGACTGAGATGGAATACATGAAAATGTAATGTTAGAAAAACTACAAATAGGGATGAAGAAGGTAGTAAAATATTATGGGCATGAGACACATAAGAATGATCATTTTTTATATCTTGGGTTAATTATTATTCATGAAAATGAAGAGATTGAGGAGGCGTGTCTCACAAAATTAGGGAAGGATGGATGAAATGGAGTAGTGCATTAGGAGCGTTGTGTGCTCATAGGATTTCTAGTAAGATGAAGGGAAAAAATCATGACTTCTTTTTCGCAGATAAAAAATTGAAATTTATGCAATCGTCATAAGAGTTGCTATGATGTATGGTATAGAATGCCAGGCAACCAAGAAAAAAACATGTTATAGAAATGAGTATAGCTATAATGAGAATGTTGAGATGGATATGGCAAGGTTATAAGAAAAGATAAAATATGAAATGAATTCAATAGGAAGAAGTTAAAAGTGACTCCAATTGAAGACAAGAAAAAGTCATATAAGATGGTACAGCCATGTGCATCATAAACCAACATAATGCTCATATAAGGAAGAGTGATGTGATTCACATAGAGGCTGGTAAGAGAAATAAAGGACAACCTACAAGAACTTGGGTTGCGATGATAAAGAAAAAATATGATTATAACCTTACCAAGGAACAGCTAATTTGAGGTTAAAAAAAGACATGGCTATCTTAAACATAACTTGTGTATGCGAATAGAACCAATTGAAGGAAATAACTCCATGTAGCCGAACCCAAGTAATTGAGACCCAAGCTTGTTGAGTTGAGTTGAGGAATCGACCCAAAATTAGATTAAAACCAACTTACATATATATATCTATATAGAACCTCACCGTTCCCAATACAAGAGGCTTAAATCAATCCACGCCAAAATAGTTCCTTCCTTTTTTTTCATTTTTTCTTTTTTCTAAAAGTGCCCGAGCATGCGGTATCACCACCAACATGAACTACTAATTGATCTAGATTGCATCTTCCCATGCCAAAATAGCTTCACAATAAAAAAATTTAAACACTTTGTCAAAATATTCTAAAATGAAATCATAAGTATCATTTTGTTTGAAAATGTAATTCATCATTCAGTAAAGCAGGGGAGAGAACACAAAGATGCTTACTAGTAGAGATAAGCACATAATGTGAAGAATTTCAAGATACATTTGTGTAACTAATAAACACTAACAACTAAAATCTTATTAAGATATAAATTACCTAATTTTGCTTTTCTAATTGTTAGACATTCTTCCAAAATAACCATTATTACCAGCTTAGAGTGAGACCGAGAGGGATTAATTAACAGATTTCAACATGTGGTTGGGAAAACCAAATTAATCATAAAAAAATTTTGCACTACTACTGTAACTGTGTGACTAATCTTAGATAACAATAATCATGCAGATTGACTCAAGCCTTTCAACATTAATATGCAATACATTATTAGTGCAATTGGGTGCCAAGAAAAACCATCATAACATCAAACCTTAATAAGTAATGGAGAAATGTATAGGTTAGCTTCATTAGGGCATGGGTAAGTAAGATAAGTGTGACCAATGCTATGAATCTTCCCAAAACGTGGCCAGGATTCAAGACAAACCCCCAAATACCAAAACCTAAAAGTAATCGATCAAAGGTTACCAAATTATTACCATGTGTTCATGTGTCAGTTGCCTGACCAACAATAATCCAGATTTGCATTGCTTCAATTATGCTCAAATGGCATAGTTAAGTACAAAAACCCAAGACCTTTATTTTCCCATAAGCTATGCTCCTCTTATATGGCTTCTCCATCTCGCCTACAAACCACAGTAATCCACATTTTGCAACTCTGAAACACAATCCAAATGATGCAACTTATTTGTAGACTTCTACTCCATTTTATCCTTCATTCACCTTTCTATTTTGTACCATTCACAAGCCAGCTTAAAACCTCACATGGACAGTATGAATTTCTAATTTATTCTCATCACCTTCTACTCAGCAGTCCAATCAATGAAATTCTAATTACTTGTTCATGCAGGTATAAATCAACAATACATTCACTTATATCCACAGTTTAACAAATGGCACAAAACAAATTTCCTCATAATACTGGTCTGGTCTCTATGAGCAATTGCAATCTTTTACACTAAAGTAGCTTATAACAAGTTCAATTGACATGCATGAAACATTACTTAATGCAAATAGACTTTCCTCATTTATCTCTACAATATTCTGTAGATCTACTGGTCTGTAATTATTCCCTTTTTTAATACTTTGGGAGCCACAAGGTAGTTGAGTCTGTTACTATCAAATGCCACTATTAGTAGTAGCACCAGCCAGCATAGCACAGCCAAATGAAAGGTTGAATGACTTCATCACTTTACATGTAAAACAGAACATAACATCAAGAAAATTGGTTTATTAAATTAGATATAAGTTTGTATCAAGTTATTAAAAGAATTTGGGAAATTTTCAAGAAACTGATTTCTAGTCTGCCAATGAGAAAGTAACTGGTCCTTTGTCTATATGTGACATAGGATAGGTAAAGATTTAAAAAGAACAGTAACCTGATAGAGAAGTGACAAACAGAGAGCTTTGTCAAGCACTTGAGCCCAGCAATCTCACTCAACAAAGGAAATGCCGAAGGCCTTGGAGGCACCTTGCAAAGCTCAAGCTCCTTCAAAGCCATTAACTTGTGCAAAGGCAAACCCGTCAAACTCGGTGAAGTTATCTTCAACTGCAAGCATTCCAGCTCAACCAAGTTCCTAAACTCCGTGGGAAAAATATTAACCTCATTCCCGAAGAACTTCAAAGTCTTCAACTTTCTCAAACCACCCAACCACCTAGGAATCAAATTGAACACATTCTTATACATATACAACCCCTCAACCGAATCCTCCGACCCGTTTGGTACCGAAAAATCCAAACTTTTTCCAGAAACATCAAGAACAGAGCCGCAATCAGCATCATCTCCACTCAAATTGGTCTCCAAAACTTGCGATTTTTCAGATTTCTCGGCTTCTTTCGAGGGATCCTCTTCTGTAACTACAGGTTCGTCCGAATCGGTGACCTGCATTTGCTTAAAACACTATAAACAATAGATAAATATTTTGAGAAATTTGAAAGGAATTTGGAGATTTGGGTTAGGGTTTAGAAGTAGAGAAGATTGAGTGGGAGATCAATGGAGGAAACAGAGACGACGAGAGAAAAAGAAGAATCGCAGCAGCGATGATGACGCATACAAATACATATGAGTATATGTGTATGTATGTATGTATGTATATCCTAGAGATAGAAAATCGAAAGGAACTGTGAAGAGCGCTAGGGAGAAGAAGACAACAGAAGCGCTTACCGAGAGGGAGGAGAGAGAGAAACCCTAAAATCTAGAGGAAAACACTTGGAGAAGGTACTTTTATGGGACAGTCTCCAGCTTTTCCCATTCAAGGGGGAACCACGGATATGAAAAGTCATAATTGCCCTTATCTTTACTGGGAATTAATTTTACTTGCAATGGCAATTCTGACATTTCGGTGCACCGTGATTATTGCTTTACAAAATTCAAGACAACTAGTTGATTTTTTAATTAAAATTCTTTTAAAGTGACAAAAACAAATTAATGGGTGATTTGGAATGTTTTAAATAAGTATATTTTTTGAATTTTTATAAAAAAATGTGTAGAAAAATAGAGAGGAGATGTTGATTGATATGACTCAAAAAAAAATAAAAAAATAAACTAAAATAAATTATGCCAAACAAGACCTAAAAGTTCTATTTGAGGTCACATTATGCATATTAATCAATTATTTTTTTATACTTATTTATTTAATTAACAAAAATTATTCTTAAATACATTAGTTGTTTTCACTTCATAAAAAAATTTTAAAAATTCAAATTTCCAAATGGATTCATATATATTTTGTTATATAAAATACACAAATTAAAACATCATTTGAATCTTTTTTTATATTTAAAAAATATATATTGAATATCGTAAAGGCTGACATAATTATAATAAATTCTCTTAAGGCTGACATAATTATAATAAATTCTCTTAAAATTTTAATAATATTTGTTATTTTTATTTTTTAATGGATTAAATAAAGTAAAAATAATATAAATTAAATTTTTGTTGCTTTTTCTTTTACTTTATCTCTTTTCACAAATTTATTTTCAAATTTAAACACAACTTTTAAAAAAAGGTGAGCATAAAAAGAAATTTGACATTATATATTTAGAAGCTCCACAATATCCTAATCCTAATATGTAATGTGAGCATGAATTATAACAATATAGAAGATTATCCCATCTAAAAAATGTGAGGTGGATTATGGAAAATATGTATTAAGAAACAAACAAATCCAATTAAAAGAGGATTATCCCAGCTTAAAAAATCAAAGGCGAATTATGGATTTTATCATTTTAGATATGAAGCATGCTTACAAGGCCTCGTTTGATTTGTGATTTTTTGGTTTAAAAAATTTAAAAATCATAAAAAAAATTAAAACATCACATCGTACATGTAAAAATAAAAATAAAAAAATCACTAAGAAAACCAATAAATAAATATAACTCACTCATTTTTACTTTTATTTCGTTCCAGTGGGTCTCATCTCAAATAACAAAGATATATCATTGCATGTCACATTAAAAATAAAAAAAATTATAGTCAACAGGCATAATACATACAATCAAGAGAAGCCTCTAAATTTGATAGAGTTTGGGGTTGCTACTGTCCGCCATAGGCAACAGCAATTTTTGTGCATCTTATTGGGCTCATTTCAAGGTCTAATTCTATAATTTAAACCGTTGATATTTTAAAAAAATATTCAGTAAAATATGCCTGTAAAAAATTATGTCGATCGAATATCGTTGGCCCTTTCATCAAATCATATTTGTATTTAAAAAAATAAATGATAAATATAATTTAAAATATCAAACTGAATGCAAATATGATTTAATGAAAAAATTACCAATATCTTATCGACGTAATTTTTCACAGTTATGTTCTACTCGATATCTTTAAAAATATGAATGATTTAGATTATCGAATTGGGCATAAAACAAGCCCAATAAGCTAAGCAGCAGCAACCCCAATCACAATTTTTTTTTTGATATGATAATCACACAACATGATTTCAATACATTTGTCTTCATCAAAATCATATTTTACCATTTTTTGAAGATGAATTTATCATACAACTACAATTATCATAAGCATACAAGATGGACAACTTTGATCATAAAAAAGGAATTAGTAGTAGGCTCCATGGATCTGAATAGTACCCTCTGGTCCAATCAGGAGACTGAAGAATATTTTCCCTACACTTATTGGGGGGTGGGAAAACTTTGGCCATGCAGGATAAGGGAAAGTTGCCATCCTTAATGACATGCACATGTATTAGATCATGGAAACAACTACTGCCAAAGCTAATGTGCCTTGGCAATAACCATGGCCTTAATAAGCTCATAATAAAAAAAGATTACAGAACAAGATGCCATTTAACAGAGTAGGGAGGATCATCAACGCATCAAATTAACAATTTCCCAAATACAAGCCTCCATGCCAATGTGATATTATTCCATATAATAGGTCTTTGAGCCCAGAAAAAGCTTCATATTGATGTACCAGATTAAATTGAAACAGTAAGCAACATGTATACGGGCATTGGGCATATCTTGGTTAGCACATCAAGCTCTATACCCATTAAAGCAGCAGTCTTCTAGACAAGAACATGAAAGAAAATGGGAAAAGTAGAAGGATGGAAAGCTAACAAATAATAAAAGCCTTCCATAATGGAGCTGGCTATGAGCTAGTAGTGTTGGGACCAGTTTGCAGCGCTCCCAACTCTAGGCATCCCACTAGTTTCCTTCCGAGACTCTGCATCCACCTTAAAAGTTGAACCGCACACCTGACCTGAGCTGTCAACCCTCGGCACTGGCTTCAACTCATTAAGGGGGTGCTCAAAACTCCTCAGGCCTCCAGAGGTTGTAAAGAAGCAGCCTGAGAGGGGGGAGGGGGAGGGGAAACACAGATAAAATGAGAAATCTACTCTATTTTTAACTTTAAAAAAAAAAAAAAAAAGAGATAGATAGAAGGTTTTAAAAGGGTGAGATTGATGCTGAAAACAACTAAACCAAGATTATATCAGGTTAAAAGAAAAACAATAAATGAGCCACAAAATGCATCCCAAAATGGATCAAGAAACAAGCAGATTCTCACAATTGTTAGAATATAATGTGTGGGGAAGAAATGTGGAGTTCTTTATGACATATACAGTACCACAAAGTTTAATTTCAACCACATTTCCCAGATGCTGGGGTGATCCCCATGTCATTTCCCTCTCGTTTCCTAGTGTGTAAAATACATTTAAAAACAAGTACGCCCAGTTTTAATCGCCATTGATGAGGGTCTGGAAGGGGTAGATTAGGTACAGATCTAAACTTTGACATACATTGCACAAAGTGGCTGCCCTCTCGTAAATTTAGCAGCATATTAAAGTTTGTTATCCTTGAGCTTACCCATAATTAGGACAGCTACTTTTCTTTACAAAAGAAAAGAAAAAGAAAATGGCAACGAAATTTCTAAACAAATGCTCACCAACATACAAAAGAGCATCACTGGCAACCACAAATTGATATACATATGTTCATAGATTATACCTTTTGGAAATGGTGCAAAGGATTTGCAGCAGCCCTTCTTCACAATCTCTACATCATCTGAAAGCACAATATTCCCTTCAGCATCAGTTCCCCAGAAGAACGGAACACTCCCATCGGCATCCTGCATTACATGAAAGAAACCATAAGGTGCCAGGGAAGACCGTGTGTCATATCAATAGCTTCATAGAAAACTCAAACGAAATCAAATACCAATGCTAGGTTGAGAGGTTAACTTACAGCAGCTACAAAAGTAGTTTTTGAAGAGCTATCATAGAGAATAAATGCAAACTTCCCATGAAGATCCCTCAAAACTTGATCTGCAGGATATGGACCTCTATCTCTCAAAGTCCTGTAAGCTTCCATAACAATGATCACTTCATTTGCTGTCTTGTTTAACCCATACTGCTGCTTAAGAGGAGCAACATTCTCAATGTGGCCTTGAAACATGCAGAATATGTCGTCCGTAACAGAAAACAATCTAGCATAGTAGATTGATCAAATTGTTAACAATCCAGTAACATAAAGGTGAGAGGCTCATCATAAATCTACAAGAGCTTGTCATATCCAAGTAATTCATTAATGGTAAAAATAAAAAATAAATAAATAAATAATTTGTTGAAACTTCACAAAAGAGAGAGGTGCAATTTATCAACCAAATTTGCATGGTAAAATATGAGGACAATTTAGCAGTCAAATGTAAACAGATGATTTTTCCATTTTGTTCTTCATAGCTTCCACAAGAAAACACAAATCACTCTGTAGAATAGTATCATAGAACATATAAAAATAAAAAATAAACTTGAAATTACTTATGAAAAACACATTTATAAAAATTTGGAATTAGAACTTGGAAAAAGGTAATTCCAAGAACTCAATAAAAGAATTCTCATAGAAATCAGTAACTTCTAAACACCTAGATTGTGCAAATAACAAAATGAAAACATCCCCATGGTGCTATGAAGAATACTGGATGTATAATTTCATTATAAAGGACACTAAAAATCTCTAAAAAACTGAAAAATAATAATTAAAAAAGTATGAAAGCAATCGAACTAGATATACTTTTTTGTCTAATGCCATATCCATTGACCAAAAAGGATCAAAGCAATTTAACAGGATCTGTATTTTGTCTTTTATTACAACCCAATAAATTAGTTATAAACAAATGAAAATAAAAACAGAACATCCAGATCTGGATTGTATGCCTCCATACACCATAATCTATCAAAGATTTATGTACCCACAAAAATTTAAACAAACTGCAAATAACAGATTGATAATGGATACATCTTTCACTTGGGTTTGCATAAAACACGAATACATAAGAATTTCAGTCCAGAAAACACAACAAAACAATGATCAATATATTTGCTCTGAAAGGAAAACATAATAAATCCCAAAACTAGACTAGCCACAAAGTTAGACAAATATGTTCCGAAAAAACAAGTATCACCAACAATGATGGATCCGGGGGGGCTGGGAGGCAGCAGCGCCCCCAAAAATTTGAAAAATACGATATATTATACTAGAAATTTTAAAAAAATCTAAAATTATAGTAGTTCGCACCCTCAAATTTCTTTTTAGATAATTTCAAAATTATATAGAGTACGCCCCAATTTTTTAAACTGTAGTAGCCCCCAAAGTCATAATCCGTCCCTGATCACCAAGATCTATAACCTCAGTCCTCGGATCATCCAAACAAGAAAATCTCCCAACAAACACACACACATATATATACACATTATATTTATGCAAGAACATGAAACCAAAAGAATTGAGTAACACAGAAGTCAGCAAGATCGGATCAAGAACAAAAACTGAAAATAACCCAGATCGGGGAAATGGGAATCGAACCTTGGGAGAAGAGGGTTTTGCTTGTCCATGGAATAGGCCATGAGGCCAGAAGCACCGAGGTTGATGGTCACTGAACCAGGGTATACGGACGAGAAGTGTCGAGCCAGAAACCCATCTTTCAGAGAACTGACTGCCTCAGAGTGAGGACTCTGCAGAGCCTCGGGGCTCTTAGCAATCGATTTGTGGAACACTGCTAGCATTTTCTTGGTCTGTTCTTGATTGGAAAATCACAAAAGGCAAAAAAGATCGCTGGGTATGTAAACACACAGAGAAAGATGATTGAGAGAGAGAGAGAGAGATTCGACACGGAAAAATAAAGCTGGTTTTTTTTGAAGACTTTTGATTACCAGAATTGCCCTTATCTCTTGTTCTAATCACGGATATATGGCATCTTTGTCTCCATTATTAACCATTTAAGGCTATTTTGAGAAGATAGTTACAATCAATTTTTTTTTTTTTGTGAGAAATGAAAGTGGATTATAATATGGAATGTGAATTATAACTCACTTTTCAAAAGACTCCTTATTTTTAAAAAAAAAAAATTTAGTAAGCTTTTTTTTTTTCTCATAAATGTTTAATTAATTCTTATTAACAACGTAAATTAACCCTTTTAATAGAAAAATAATAATAATATAATTCAATAAAAAAATTATGAAAAAATAAGATTTTTTTAAAAAATTTATTTATTAAATGTTTTAATTAAGGATATGAACAACATATCAACAGTTGTTGGGTTTTAATTATTTGTAATTTATTTAACTTGAAAATTGAAATCACATATTTAAATTATTATATTAAAAAAATGTGGCGCGTTTGATGCATTAGACGAGGGGATGATATCATTTGAACTTGTGATATAGTGACTCGGAATTTTATTAATATTACAAATTTAGAATTTTATTTAAAAATTGTATGATTTAAATTTATTTATTTTTAAATTTCACAACACACCATTTTCATCTCAACTAAATACATCTCAAATACATATTACAATTCTTGACAAAAATCTAATAAATTTTGTTTTGAGAGCTAAGATTTATTTATTCAAGCTTAAAATATTTGACCACCAAATTATCTCTTTTACTCGTAACCATTTATTTATCTTGTTTATAAATATCGACTATATTACATGTATTTGAATCACTATCTTACAAATTTTTCAACAAAAGAAATACTATCTAATTTGATATTATTTAGATATATGTTATTTGTATATTTGTTTGTGAGACATGCCTTTGACTGAATCTTTAATTATATATATCATTTAATTTATAAAAATTCATGAGTCCTTATCATAAATACTTGAGGCATGTTATCTATGGAGTCTTATAGAGGAGACAGATCTAACTCTGAATTCTTTATTATTGTTGACATTTTGTTAATTGGGTCTACATATATTGTCCATCCAATTTTCAATTCTTATACAATTGTTTACATTTTATTATATGTGTCTATTGCATCTAATTTTTTAAGGGCTTGGGTTGGTTTCTCATAAATTATATAAACAAAACCAATTAAAATTCACTCCCCCACTAGTTTCAATCCATGCCCATATAACCTTGTTAATACATGCACCCCTTTTTATTCAAAAAATTAAATAGATTTATAACATTGAATTACATATTTTACAATTAAAGTAGCTTAAAGAGTGAAGTTTCTTTGATATTTTGTTCAGAGAGTTTCTTTGTTTTTTATTTTATACTTGTTCAATGAGTTTTTTTCAAGCACATTTATATTGTCTATTTACGTACAAACGTTTAAACCATTACTATTTAATGGATGGTGATTATTATGTAAAGAAAAATCAAGTAATTGCACATTAATGTAGTATGTAACAAATATTATATAAATATATCGCTATTAAAAAAATTGATGATGTATTTTTATTATAATGTCTTATATTACAATAAAATTTGACTTATTATTAATACAAAAAAAATAAAAACTTCTAAAATAAATAGAGAGAATTTTCAAATAAATATAATGAAAGATCTTACTCAGAGTAGCAAAATTGATGATGATTGAACCACAATACCAAAATATTGTAAATTAAAATATTAAAAGAGATATATGGGAGGGGTGTTCTAGTAATTTAAGCTCAATAAAGCATTTGGATATAAAAAGATGGACAAAAGAACTCAAAGCATCCCTATGAGTTCCTTATAATAGTTTTTTGCTATTATAAGAGGATAATTCTTTAAAAAAAAATTCTCAACAGATTCTTTATACTATCTCTTAAATTTAGGATTATTATAGTAATTCTCTATTTGTAGGGAGCCATTATAACTCCTTTATATTTGATAAATTTTTATTTTATTTCGTTAAAGGTATGAAAGGGAAGTCCTTGGATATCCCCCGGACGTCTCTCCGGACATCTCTCGAATGTCCGTGAATGCCCTGCAACTAAAGAAAAAAAATGCCCAAAAATGACCTAACCAATCGACCTCCCTTATTTGTTTTTGTCACGACCCAAACCCATCCCTATAGGTTTAGCAGAATGGCGGCGATGTCGAGATTACCAAGGCACATACTTGATAATACAATAAAAGCAGTCTGAGGGCATGGTGGAAGCCAAAACAGTAAATAAATAATGTCCAATGAGCTGTGACAGTCTGTATGCAAAAAGACTTTTCATAGATATATACAGTCGGTGACAAAACAGTATGTACATATATACAATCATTCAGTTCAGGGACCTAATCCCTTTTCAACAGTAGTAACGATGCATCACGATAAATGCAAGATAAACTGAGAGCAGACGGGACTAAAACACCCCTAAGCCATAATTTGGCAGGCTCGGAACCTCGCAGTGAGGCACAGTGGTTGGCTTGACAAAAAGGGGAGTCTAATCCACGCTCCTAGCTCTGGTCTGGTGCCTGAACACCTACATATATATATAAACAGTGAGCTAAAGCCCAGTGAATAACATAATGCGTAAAAAGGTTAAGAATGAATGTCCTTACAATAATGAAAACAGTTCATTAATTCAGTATATCAGTCATTCAGTCATATGTGGTACATCCATTAGCATAGCAATACAGTAAACAGTAGGTCTTGAAAGACCGACCAGTTAATGATGACCATCAATCGATGCGATAGTGGTTCCAACAAAGGAAGCAGACATCTCTATGATAACGATGAATGATAATTGCTAAGGATGCCTGTCTGATTCGAATATAGGACATACATTCATGCAATTAATGATGGCAGAAAAAAAGATTCAATTATTCAGAAGATAATCATTTTTGAACATATATTTACACAGTTGTTACTCACAGAGTTCTGGGCTACAGTAAGCTAGAGCGCGTCTCCCGTCGCCAACCCTACACAGTTTACAGAACGAACACACACACTAAGCTACACAGTTAGAAAAGATAATAACTTAATTCCTAATTGCCTCGGTGTGTTCTACGTCTATATCCTCATTAAGATGCCTTAAACTAGGCCTAAGAATGCCTAGGATGGAATGAGGATGCAAATATGCACTTTAAAAGCATTCTCAGAATTTTCAGAAAACAGAGCTCCCGCTCGAGCGTAGGTTTCCCCGCTCGAGCGAACATGCAGACAAAGGTTCCCCGCTCGAGCGGACTGTAAAATATGGCAAAAGTACTGGATGCTCAAAAATCACGCTCGATGGGCGCTCGACACCCGCTCAAGCGCAAGAAACAAGGTCCCGCTCGAGTGTCAGTTGTTCCGCTCGAGCGGACCTCAAAATGCAAAATCTTTGGGAACGCAATTTCCCGCCGGGCGCCATTTCGGCGGAGTCCAAAATCTGGAATTCCCAGATTTGAACTTCCAAGCTCAAATCAAGTTCAAATGCATCAAATTCGATCATTTTGGGCTAATTTTCTGGAAAACATTTGTAAACTCATAGAACAGTATGTTCCAAAGATTAATATGAGAAATCGAAGCCCATAGGTAGTTTAATTAAATACAATTTTGAACCAAATTTCAAGAACATGAATAACATGCAAACATGCATGGACTTAACCAATTCAAAGCTTCAAACTCTTGCTCTAATGAGCCAATTCTTCTCAAAACAAGATGAAATCAAGGTCCATTGTAAAATTATGAACATGCATGTGAGGAATTATGAGCTACAATCACAAAACTTCAATATATATATACATGCATGCAACAATTAAGCTTCAATTCAACATTTTAGGACCAATTCATGACTTGGCTCCTCAATTAGACATGAACCATGCAAGAATCAACTTAAACACAACAATGAGAGGTTGAGTCTTCTTACCTAAGTCTTCAATCACAAGACTAGAAGCTCAGTCTAGGAATTTATACTTCAATTCCTTCAAGATCACCAAGTAATGCCTAGATGAAAACAATCTTCTAAGTTTCTCTCTCTCTATGGTCGGCTAGGACACTCAAAATGGCCTGATGAAAAGTTGAATCTAAGTGTAATAAGGCTCAACATGTCTTAGATAGTGGTCCACCATTATGGCTTCAATGTAAATAAGCCCAACTTTTTCAATTTGGCTTAAATTAATCTAGTTTAATCATACCAAATCACTTTTCAGATAATTACACCATAAAATCATATAAAATCTAATTAGCACAGAACATCAATCAATTTCAGATTCGGTCGCTGATAAGGCCTTCAATTTACAGTTTAAACGTAAAACACAAACAGATAATCAAACAGGCAACAGATAGAAATGCAATATGACATATATACTTAATCAATTCAGTTTCAGATTCCAGTCAGTCAGTCCAGTATTTTAATCAATTCAATTACTGATCATAATCAGTCTCAGTTTAGCAGTTATCGGTAGCTTATCGGTAAACAGTGGTGAGGGTTATTACAGTTTTCCTCTACTGTGCTGCTAGTGTTTGGTTGTGCTGCTGCCCATAAATGCCCAAAAGTGCCCTAGTTGGCTTTTCAGTATTTTATTATTAAAAAAATATTTAAATTTAAAAGTAATTACAAATATTATTTTAATAGAATAAAGAAGGAATATTTACCAATAAATCTCATCTAAGAAACAACTATACCAATTGGTTCCACTTTTGAAATGATGATCGGATAAGTCCTACTGGTTGAGAGGTCTAGATCTATGTGATCCTATTTTCTAAATTTAGTAGTTAGCCCTAGCCATTTATACCCTTTTTTATTTGATTGGGTTTATTTTAAAGGGACCACCTTTATTTTTGTTAAGTTACACGTTACAGTGATACACATTTCCAACATTGGCTATTAGGGTTTGGATTTTTGGGAAGGGAGCGGTGCTGCGTGGTCTGTGTGACATCACAGTAAGAAAAGCATTTTCGATCGTTTATTTATCCGTTGTTATGCAGCTATATATATATATTTTTGTTTAATAACACAGAGTTGTTGTGTTTTATTGGTAGTATCTCTTTTTGATATGGGGATTGTTTGCGTCCATGTCATTGTGGGTTAAATGTGGGCTGTGGGTTTTTGGGGAGGGGTGGTGCTGCGTGGTCTGTGTGACATCGCAGTAACGGTATCATTTCATGTCCTTCAATTAGCCCCTGTTATTCAGGTATGGATGGGATAGGTGTATTTGATTGGTAAGGGATTTGTGGGACATGTTGATTTCTATGTTAGGGGAGTCGGGGAAGGTGTGTGCTCCTATGTGGTGTGGGTTATTTTTTTGATGTTATGTTAAATATATACAGAGGATGGACACGCATGTAATGTTGGTTTGTTGTTACGATAATACGAATGCCGCAGTCAATTTGCAAGTCCCGTTTCGTTACCATGATATGGTGAATCGTGCGTGTAGGAATTTTTGTGGGTTGACAGCCGAGAATGTGAGTTTGTTTTTCAAAATGCCAAGTTACAATAACTTCACGTTGTATAATGATATTGATATCGAAAACATGGTCTCACTTGCGCGGTCTTTTCGTCTACAATGTGTTGATGTCATCATTCACATGAACCAATACCCTCCTTTGATCGTTTTTTTTCACATGAACGAGTCCATGGACTTGATCTCTTACAAGAACTTGAAACAACAACAACACACCCTTTTCAATTTAAATGCAATTTGCAACATTAAAAAACAAACTTAAAATGGTATACATCACAACTACACCATGCTACACCCAACCACAACAATACATTTCATAAAAACATACACAACAATACACATCACATTTGTCCTCCAATTTTTCCAACAACCAACACCGAAATTAAATAAAATGTGCACGTGTATTCAAAACACCACCCACACACCTCACAAATCACCTACGAAACACCGTCACCAAACAACAAGTTCTTGTTGCTGTGAGTACATATTATGCATAATCACTATAGTGCCAACATGAAGCATGTCATATTGTATCAGAAGCATTTTAAATTTCTGTCACTCACACGAAACAAACATCACACGTCCGTCACACACGAATACTTCACGTTTATAGAAAACCCACTCGCCAAACTCAACCCAAAAAAAATAACCAGCTAACACTCGCATTTACTACTCTGCGTACAATTTTTTCATAATCCCACCCGTATTGCACACACACCAAGCTTATCTTTGTGTGCGTACATTGTTTGTAGAGTCATTATACAACCACCTCTCAATATGTCACACTAGCCTCCCCAGCCATTCAGTAGGAACCCAACATCAAAAACCATTTCTGATCATAACCACTACAGACAACACACATACTTCATATCAAACACACTCAAACCCCTACCTCCATCCCCTTATCCCCATACATCATATGTCACACATACACCACAACACCAAATCACCCAAACCATTTACAACAATCTTCGTACATTACAAAATTTCACACCAACTAGCAACAAATAAAGTAAAAAAATGGGTCCCTAAACATCATAACCTATTGAAAACACATACACCACGCAAATTGGACCCCATACTACAAACTATTCTGAGAACACATACACAACCAAACCCTACACCAACAAATAAAGTCTGAAAATGGGATCCCAAAAATCAAAAGCAACTGGCAAAACACACACTCCGAAAATGGGACCCCAAACTACAAAAACAACTGATGACATATAATCTCCAAAAATGGGTCCTCACATATCTATCTAACAAACCAAAATCAGCAGTAGGGTCTTGCTACATACCTTTTTCCGCCATCGATTCAGTCCACTGGGTTGAACACTGACACAATAAGGCTTTTAACTCACCGCATTCCTCCCCGCCTCCTCTGAAGTGTGACGACGTAATCAACAAAACGATGCACTTTTTCAACGTGACGATCTCGCACCTTCAGCAAATTCCAATCATCTCCCCCAAATCACGTACAAAATTGCAATTCAAATTTTTTCAAAATGTAAGATTAGGGTTTCACACAACGCAGTAAACCTCCCCTAACAAAATGAGGAAGGGTCGTGGGTCTAGGTTTCTGGTATTGTGATTCGATGGCGTCGGGTCGGATTGTGTGACACGCTACAACTACACCACTAAGGTTAAAACGACAAAAAAACTTATAGTGCGCTCCCCTACTATGTGGCACCCACAAGGTGTCACGTGCCTAGACCCACCAACCATACAGCACATACACAACACCCTCTATGTACGTAAATAATGTGTGGCTGTCACGACCCAAACCCGCCCCTATGAGTTTAGTACCGTAACCGGTCAAGATGTCTGAGATTAGAAGGTCCGCTAACAAAGAAACAAGAATTACAGAGTATAGAAATTTGGCGGAAGCCAAAAGCGAGAATTAAAAGATATGCAATGAACTGTGACAGTCTGTATGCAAAAAGACTTTTTATAACATATTCATATAAACAAACAGTATGTACATACATCATATACAGATATTCAGGTCAGGGACTACATCCCTAATATAACAGTACAATACGATTATCATTCAGTCTATACAGGACATATACAAAAAGGGGAAACAACTAAAACACCCTAAGCAGCCGCAGCTTGAACAGTTCAGGAACCTCAAAGTGAGGCACAAAGGTTAGCTTGACAAAACAGGAGCCTATCCTGACGCCTCTAGTAACGGTCCGGTGCCTGTACACCTATATATATATATATGAGCAGTGAGCTAAAGCCCAGTGAATAACATAATGCATAAAGAGGTTAAGAATGAATGTCCTTTCAGTATTGAAAACAATCATTTCAATCAGTATATCAGTTATTCAGTCATAGCAGTCATATGTGGTACATCCAATAGCAAAACAGTACAGTAGGTCTAAACAGACCGAACAGTCAGTTGATGGCCATCATATCGATGCGATGAGTGGTTCCAACAGGAACCGACAGAGATCTCTGTGTTAGTAGCGATGATCTGATCTGATAAAGAAGTTGCTATGGATGCCACGAATACAGTTCATAAATAAGACATCATTCATTCAGTAACAGTATCATTTTAGAAAACAGTACAGTTCAATTGTTCAAAAGATAATCATTATTAAACATATCTTTACAACATTGTTACTCACTGAGTTATGGGCTACAGATAGGCTAGTACGCGTCTCCGGATGCCAACCCTACACAGTTACAAGATGAACACACACTAAGCTACACAGTTGGGAAAATAATAGCTTAATCCCTAATTTGCCTCGGTGTGGTTCTACATAAATATCCTCATTAAGATGCTTTAGACTAGGCATAGGAATGACTAGGATGGAATGAGGATACAAAGATGCACTTTAAAAACATTTTCAGAATTTTCAGAAAACAGGGATCACGCTCGAGCGTGGCTTTCTACGCTCGAGCGGACATGCAGACAAAGGATCCCCGTTTGAGCGTCACTTCCCACGCTCGAGCGGACTGCAAAACATGGCAAAAGTACTAGATGTGTGAAAATCACGCTCGATGGGCGCTCGACATCTGCTCGAGCGTGTAACATAGGTCCCCGCTCGAGCGTGCATTTCCCCGCTCGAGCGGACTGTAAAACAATGCAAAGTGCTGGGAGCATGAATTCCACGCTCAAGCGCCAATTTCCCCGCTCGAGCGTGAGTCCAAATTCTGGAAATTTCAGAGTTGAACCTCAAGCTCAAAACCAAGTTTTCATGCATCAAATTCGATCCTTTTGGGCTAATTTTCTGGAAAACACTTCAAAACTCATAATATAACATGTTTCAAAGCTCAATTTGAGAAATCAAAGCCCAAAGGTAATTCAATTAAACACAATTTCAAACCAATCTCATGAACATGATGTAAAACATAACATGCATGGATTTTAAACAACTCAAGCTTCAAATACATGCTCAAATGAGCCAATTTCTCCATAAACAAGATGAATTCATGGACTAGAACTATAATATGAGCATGCATGTGGAATTCCATGGACAAAAATCCTCAAAACTCAAGAATGACAACGTGCATGCATGATTTATGCTATAATTCAACACATTAAGCTAATTTTGACTTCAATCTTCAATATAACAAGAATCAAGCAAAAACTAACTCAAAGACAAGTTTAAGAAAGTGGATTTTCTACCTTAGACCTTGATTATCAAGTGTAGGAAGCTCAATTATGAAATCAACCTTCAATCTCTTTAATTCACCACGCAAATCGCAAGATAGAACTCAAATTCTCTCACTCTCTCTCTCTCTCTCTCTCTCTCTCTCTCTCTCTCTCTCTTCGTCGGCTATGGCTCAAGAAATGGGTTGATAAAATGCAATGATATCAAGTCCCAAATGTTGTAGAGATAGGCCACTAAGTGGCATTTTGGTAAATAAGGCCAACTCTTGTAATTTAACATTATTTAATCTAATTTAAACATACCAAATCACTTTTCAAATAAATATACCATAAAATCACATTAATTCTAATTAACACAAAGCACTAATCAATTTCAGATTCGGCCGCTAATGAGGCCTTCAATTTGCAGTTTAAAGCGTGAAACATGAATATATGCATTTGACAGTCAACAGATAGAAATGCAAATAACACAATATATTCATGCAATTAATTCAGAATTTCAGTCTAATCATTTACTTATCCAGTTCAGTCACAGTTTAGCAGTAAACAGTGGTCTTATCAGTAAATAGTGGTGAGGGTTATTACAGTGGCACACGACAAATCACACCAATCTGTTTGCAACTAATACGCCAATCGTCCTGATGATGGCAAATATGTTATTTTAAAAACAGAAGGACTAAACGGATCATTAGAAAATATGTGGAACTAATTGAAAAACAAGTACAACTTTTAGGATTTATTGGTAAATTTCCCAATAAAGCAAGAATAAGAAGTTTAATGGGAAAAGTAAATGAAACAGTGATTCTTAAAATAAGGAATGAATTTTTTTAATAATATTTTAAGATAAAATTTAAGTAAATTGATAGGGATGCTCTTTGTGTATATTATTTCCACACACTAATTGCCGATTTAAATCTTATGCAAATTGATAGGTAGTTGTTTGTATGATAGGTAGTTGTTTGTATGTATATCTGTGTGTTTGGTGCGCACTTGGTAAGAAATTCATGAGTTACATTAATAAATTGGGTTTTTTGAGAGTGTAGAAATTGACTTTAGTTATATTTGAAAGAAGTTAAAGATAATTAAACATTAATTGACAAGAATTTACTTCAGAAAAGTCATTGAAAATAAGTTAAAGATAATGGAACATTAATTGACAATAATTTACTTTAGGAAAGTCATTTTAAGCCTTCGTTTGGCTTATGAGTTTTTTGGATTTTTCAGGTGAAATAGTCGCAAAAAGACCAAAGTTAAAAAATTAATAAGATAAAATATCATATCAAAATCATAGTCATTTAATTTTTCTTTTATAAAAGTAAAAAAACTTATTTTAAACGAGATTTTTTAATTTCAAACTAAAATAATTAAAAAATTAAAAAACCAACTCACATTCCAAATGAAGCCTTAAATACATCCAATTTTGAAATTCATTCGACCTATAATAGTAGTGACTTTGCCGACAAATAAAGTTGGTATTTTTTACTATTTAAACTATTTAACAAACATGATTGACAATAAACTTCTTCATTTTGGATGAAAGATGATTCAATTCATGATCATTTCATAGAAACATTTTATAATAAATAATGTTATATGTATCAATTAATGTACTAATTAGTATATTAATAAATAATATGACATAATTTTAAAAATTTTAGATATTTATAATTTATATAATAAGTAAAGTCAGTAATAATAATATAATACTAGTTGATATATTAATATGTATATTAATTAGTATATGTAGCACTACCATTTTATGATTTACATCAAAAGATTTTGTGTCCAGTTAAAAAAATCGGGAGCAGTTGGTAGCTCGAAAATTAGGGGCCCGAATGCCCCTAATTTCTATATAAGGTAAAAAAAAAAAAAAAAAGGTAAAAAAAAAAAGAAAAAAAAACAAACTTATCCAAAAATAAAAATTAAGGCCATTAAAGTCACTATTTTTAAGGCCACAAAACATTTTTCTAAAAAAATTGACTGCTAGTTACTCTTTATTTTTTCTTGCAGCAATATTATCAATAAAAATTGGTGACGAAATGATAGTGATTGCGAAGTAAATGGGCAATAGGAAGGATGGCGGCAATTACAATGGCAATGGGAAGGTTTGCCAAAAGTGGAGAGCATGATTAGGATGGTCAAAAGGTAAGCCAAGGATTTAGGATTTTAGTTGAAAAGATGAGGATTTTTTTATATTTTATTTTAAAATAAAAATATAATATAAATAAATTTATTAAATATGTGAATTGAGAAAATTTAGGGTTTGTTTGGTTTATATGTCAAGATATAATTTTTAGAAAAAAAAATTAAATTCTATTTGGTTCAAATTTTTTGAAAAAAATTTCAAAATCACTCTCTCTTTTCTACACGTCAATTAATCACTTTTTTTTTTATCTCTTCTTTTATTCTTAACAATGGTGCTACATACACTAATTAATGTACCAACACTAGTGGTGTTTTGAAAAGTTAGTAAAAAACTAATTTTTTGATTTTTTCGGTGGCTTTTTGGGTAAAAAAGCTGATTTTTTTGACTAAAAAAACTAAAAAATTTAAAAAATTGACTTTTTTAGCCTCTTTCCAAAGTGCCCTTTACTATTGACCCTACTCATTAATCACATTATAAATCTCAAAAAATCTGAAATTATGACACATCATCAATTAATACACTAATTAGTACATTAATTGATACATATATCATTATTCTATTCCTAAACATTTTTTTATCTTACACACATCTACTTAACTACAATAAAATATTAAATTATTCTAAATTTCAAAACTATTTTTAAAATATACAATTAAACAAATAAAAAAATTTATAAATTTTTTCTTAATTTTTTTAAAAAAAAATTATTTCAAAACATACACTAAACACACCTTAATGTGTGAATATAGATTTTTTCAGAAGTCAGAGCTTATCCAAAAACAAGCGTTGCTTGCGTGGCGAATTGCGGTAGTCACGTTCACGCCTCGAAAAGATACAATAAAATAAAGTTTGTTAATGACTTTATTGCAACGATGAAACAGTGTGAATTAAAATAGGACACTTAACTGAAGGGATTGTGGTATTTTAATAAGATTTTGGAATATAAATCTTAAATTTTCAAGTTATATACGTTTTAGGGTCAATTTTTAGGAATTTGGTGTAATGGTCGTATGATGATCTTTTAAATGTTAGACGACATTATGAAGTCAGTGTATACATTTGTGGCATGTTAGATTGGATGGATTAGAGTATGGGATTATGATTATTAATCTGTGAGCCCAATTATCCTATATTTGTTTTAATATTTTGGTTTAGAATTATTAATCAAATGGATAATTAATCTAACAAATTTGTAAGATTATTAGTAATGTGGTAAGGGTGGGATTATTAATCCAATAGATATTAATCCAATAGGATAGTGAATATCACACTAATTTAATAGAATTATTAGTACTTCACTATTAATCTTATGAATCAAACATGACCTTAAAGTTTACTCTACATCCTGCTCCGATTAAAATTGACATTGGATGAATGAGGATCCTCTCCTTGCAGCTTTCGTACTTGCGCCTGTCCTTGCAGGCTTTCGGGTCTACTTTTAGGCCCAATTTTGATAATCCGAACCGTTCATATTTTATGATTTATTCAGTATAACATACTTGTAAAAAATCAAGTTGATCGGATATCAGAAAGTATGTGTTCGAAAAATTGAACTAAAAATTATTTTTTAAATAATTTAATAAACAGTTTTCCGAATATATGCTTTTTGATATTCGATCAACTTAATTTTTTACAGGTATGATATACTGAATAAATCATAAAATATGAACGGTTAGGATTATCAAAATTGAGCCTAAAAGTACTCACATAGGATAGTCAATTCTAAAGTCAATAGAGGATAAGTTTGAAAAATTTACTCGTTAAAAAAAATAAATAAATAAATAATTCATTTTATAAATTAAATTTAAAATTTTATTTATCTAAATGTTTATATTTTAAAATATTTTATTTATAAAAATAAATTATTATAAAATGGTCAAACTATCTATATATATATATATTATTTCTCAATTCAAATCATAATCCGTATGTTTCCGCCTCTCTATTTCTCTCTCTCTCTTGTCAATTTCTCTCTCTCTCTCTCTCTCTCTTCAAAACCCGTCCATCTCTTTTTGGATTGATTTGAAAAGTGGATTGACTTTTTGACTTTTTTTTACTATTTTAGCCTAGGTTAAAAAGCTTGGTTTGAGAAGAGCTTTTTGACTTTTTGGCTTTTTTGACTTTTTTTGTAAGAAAAGAATGTAATGATTATGGGTTTGATGTGATGTTTTATTTTTTGTGGCTAAAATAGCCTATTTTGTCTTTTGTGACTAAAATAGCCAAAAAAACCTCATATTCTTCTTCCCAAACGGTGCATTTGGCTCTTTTATTTATCTGAATTGGGTGAAATTTTTTTAAGTTGGGATTGAAATTTTTTTGAGTAGAGTAAACTTTCTCTGTGAAAATGTTGACAAATCTTAATTAATAAAAAAAACATCTTAAACCTCTTTTATTACACAAAGTTAAAAATAGATATTTCACTAATTTTTCTCATATTTTATATACTTTAATTTTAATTTAATTTTTATTTTTATTTATTTACATGATATTAACCATTATTATTAAGGTTTTATTTTGGAAAGATGATTGAAAATTGATTTTTTAAAATTTTTTTAAAAAATATGAAAAATAATGTAATTTAAAACAAATTTAAAAATAACTTTTAATTATTTTTTCAAAATAATCCTAAATTGTGATTAACACTTCTTAAAAAAAAAAAAAAATTATTACCAAGTGACATTTCAGATTTAAAAAAAAAAAAAAAAGACATTTCAGCGAAAGTTCACGTGGACTTTGGTAATGATTTTGGACGGTACACGTGTCTCCTTTAATTTTCGACTCTTTTTGACTCATTTTGTAAATCGTAACATTGAAGATCCTACCTGTGTTTTTTTTTTTTTAAAAAAAAAAAGATATTTAGTAACTTAAAATTTTGTGATTTAAATGGCTTAAATTTATAAAAATGACGTCGTTTTATACTCAAAATTTGTCAAAACAACATCATTTTGAATGATTTGAGTCATTTGAACCATAAAATTTTAAGCTACTTAGACCATCTCCAACGGTGTATCAGAATTGATATCAAATTTAAATTTTGATGAAAAAGGCACTATTCATTGCTCCAACGGTTCATCAGAACTGATATCAAATCGACAATTCATCAAACAATTCATCAAATCGATTTACGAATCTTGAATTCACCAAAAATCTTTATTACGGACCGTTGGTTGGAGTTGCGACTCAACCGGTCGACCAACCGGTTGTCCCGGAAAAGGTTCAGACAGTTCAAAAAAGGTTCAAACAATTTGAAAAAAAAAAATTTCTTCTTAACCGGTCGACCACCCGGTTGTCCCGGAAAAGGTTCAGACAGTTCAACAAAAAGTGCAAACAATTTGAAAAAAAAAAAAAATTCCTCATAACCGGTCGACCGGCCGGTCGACCACCCGGTTGTCCCGAAGCACATTTCATGAATTTGGTGTACGGTTGGAGTGAGTAGTATCAAATTTGGTGAAATGGGTCTTTTTTGACTCAGATTTGGTGAAAAATCTGAGTCACCGTTGGAGATGCTCTTAGTATTGTTTTTTTTTTATTTTTAGAAAAGAAGATCCTAAATGTTTTGAGAAAAATGCTTTCCACCCCCAATTTTCCCCACCCCCAGCGACCCCCAGCTGAGGTGGCACTCACGTGATTGCCACGTGACTGTAAGACACAAACCCATCACAAACCCATCTTCCCCAATGGCTCCAGCCCCCATTTCATCAACAATGCGTTTTTCATCAACAATGCGTTCTTCAGATCTGGGTTCATCATCAACAATGCGTTTTTCTGCAGATTTAGAAAAAATTTGATTCAAATCTTCAAACAAATCTTCTGCAGATCCACAGATTTTTCACCAAAAATTTGAAAAAAAAAAATTTAGATCAACAAATTTACCATTTTTTTACAGATCTAGAAACCTGATTCAAACATATCTACAAATCTAATTCATAAAGATTACCATAGCTGTGTTGAAAAAAATTACCATAGCTGTAAAATCAAATCTACACAGATTACTTGTATTATTTTTTCAAATCTGGAAAAAGCCAAATAGAAATGTTAAAATATATATATATATATATATTTTGTTCATCATCTGGATTGAAGATGATGGTGATCTGGATCTGCATCTGCAAAATCAAATGGCCTTTGTCAACATTGTTCATCATATATTTTGTTCGAAAGTATAAAATTTTGTTCATCACAGATTAATTGATCATATATTTTGTTCATCTCTACTTTATGTACAATCATTGAACAAAACCCATTTGGTGGGTCAGAATATATATATGTATATATATATTTTCTTCTTCCTCCTCACTTTCCCATTGTTAATGAAGATGATGAAGCTGATGATGATGTTGAAGATGATGATGATGTTCAAAATCTGAAGATGAAGGAAAAAAATGTTGATGATGTTGATTTGGATTGAAGATGACGGTGATCTGGATCTGCAAAATTTTGATGTTGATGAACAAATATATATATATATATTTTTTTTGTTGATGTTGATGAACCCATTGTTGATGATGAACATGTTGATGAAGATGTTCAAATTTTTCTGCAGATTTTTTTTTTTTTTCTGTTTCTTTTCTTCCTCTGTTTTTCAATTGTTTTTTTTCTGCAGATTTTTCTTCAGATTTTTTTGCAGATTTTTCTTCAGAAAAATCAATGGATGTTTCTCTTCATCCTCCTCTGTTTAAATGTTGATGAATCGGTATCCATCAAAGAAGAAAAAGAAAAGAAAAAAAAAAAAATCAGAGATTTTTTTTCCAGCTGTGTTTACACATCAGCTACCACCTCATCGCCACGTCACTGGGGGTTGCCACGTCACTGGGTGTATGCAGCGGGATTGATGTTTTGAAATGTCTTGTATAAGTGTAAAACACGTATGAGATTTATGTGGGAGGGGGTTTACACACTTTTGGTAAAAATATATTAGTAAAATATTTAAAATTTTTACCATTTTTCTTTTGAAAAGTAGGTAAAAAAAAAAATTTAATTTTCTTTTTTTAAAAAAGAAGTTAAATGCGATTTAAAAAAAATTAAAAAGTTAAAAAGCTTATTTTTAACCTAATTAACAAAATAAACCTTTGTCCACAAATTTCCCAAATACGATTCCACTAAACTTTTGGGAGATTCTATTTGAATTTTAATGTTTCAGTATGCCTAATTTAAATTTATAAATTTAATTTATATTATATCTTAATATAAATTTACTAATAAAGATAATACATATTAAACCCTAAAATAAAATATTTTTTTTCATTATGATATACCATAATCAGTTATTCATATTCAAATTTCTGTATCTTCTTTCTCAAGAGATCAAAATTATTTCTTCTTATTTTTCTTCTTCATCCTCTCAAAACTCACCATCATCATCAACGTTTATTTTTTTTATTTTTTTGAAATCCTAAACCACATAAGAAAATTTGAACAAAATCAAATAGTGGATGAGAGTAATAATCAAAATAGTTTTTTGAAGCAACCCATAAAAAAGGATATAAGTATTCATATAAAGGGATTTCACAATTTTTGTAAAGTATCATCAATTATTTTCTATATCGTTTTTTTGAGAAAAATTAAAGGGCCCAGTAGTTAGATTAACAATAACAAATTATTGGAGTTGTTCTTATTTTATCATTTAAATAGTACATTATTTGATAACTACTATTTATTGTTAGTGCTTGATGCTTATGTACTTATAAGTTTGATTTTTACTTTTTCATGAGCATTCTTACTGATAATTCATAATGTAAAAGTTTTTTTTTTCCTATATTGAAAATTTTTATAATGCTTATGTAAAAGTTTGATTTTTTCTGTATTTAAAATATTTACGTGCTTATAAGTTTGGTTTTTTCTCCCTTGTATTTGAGAATTATTTTCTGTATTGAAATTTTTTTAAAATAATTTAGTTTTTTTAATTTGTTTTTTATTTATTATTTGGGTTTACCTTAAGGCTAATTTGAGAAAAATAATAGGGTGTAATGAGAGTAAAATAAAATTTTAAATAATTAAATAAGGTGTATTTAGAAATTGAGAGTATTTAATGATTTTTTTTTTTTTTTATGTAAATAGAATTCCCCAAACTTTTGGCATGGACTGTCAGGTGGGCCGAAAGATCAAAAGCACAGTCCGGGCCCAACGAAGTCAAATGGTCGGGAGGCCCGGAGGGAGACACCAACTCCATGAAAAACGCAATTGTGTGAATAAACATAAATTCTTATTGGTCCAATGAGCTCCATTGAAGAAAAAAAACAGAAAGTTGGTCTCATTTAGGTATCGTTTGGGAAGTGGGTTGACTTTTTAACTTTTTGATTTTTTTAGCTATTTTAATCCGGTCTAAAAAGCTTGATTTGGGAAGGATTTTTAGATTTTTTGGCTTTTTTAGCTTTTTTTTGTAAGAGAAGAGTGTAATGATTATGAGTTTGATGTGATGCTTTATTTGTTATAACTAAAATAACTTATTTTGCCTTTTGTGACTAAAATAGTCAAAAAAACTCCTAAACTATCTTCCCAAACGGTGCCCAAGTAAATCTTATTATTTTATACTAAGTAAAATACATATTTTGTTCACACATTTAAAAGTGTCAATAAAATCAAACTCCACCCAATGCTGAGATAAAAGATTTGTCATTTCCTTACTTGATTTTCGTTATTATCATATCATGTGATTATAAAAATTTAATGGTATTAAGCGTGGGAAACTCAACCAACTTGTATAATGTTTAAGTTTATTAATTAAATTTAAATTTATACATAAGCTCAGTTCTAATACACAATTGAACAAATTTAAAACTCAAATTGAAAGTGAAAGTACACTATTATATATATATATATATTAGTGATAATATTACGCACATAAAACCACACCAAGCAAAATGCTTGCCCATTGGCTTTCAACATTTCCAAAATTCCTATGGCCAAAAAACAGCTTCAGAACAGAATTTAGTAGAGACAGAGGGTTGGAGATGGAACGCAGTAACTAAACGCATTATTGAGCGCATGAGAGAGAATTGGCTGGAGTAATTAAGAATAATGCATCATTAAGGCAAGTGTTTGTAATATAAATAGCAAGGGTTGACAGTTCATACAAGAAATAGTGAAATTGTTGAATCATTCCTGAAGTTTCTGTCAAAAGTATGGAAACCAATGTCTGCCCCATTGGATATTAGTTCCTCAATCATCCACAAAATCTCACAAATTGGCAACATAAAATCAAAATCATTTGGAACATTGTCTTAATCAGACTGAATATCTCAAGTCTCATTCTTCTTTACTCGAAATGTATTGTTTTTTCCTACACTCAAGGCTCATTGTTCACAATTAAAATCATATTAAGACATGTTTATCTAAACTCGTAGGCTAGACTCTCCAAACACTGACCCAACTGGTTAAGAACAAACAACAATACAGGTAGCTTTGATGTCGGGCCTCAAACCCTGTTGTATCCAACTGACTTACTGAACAGGCGGTGTATATACGCAACTTGAAGTGCACTTGCAAGAGCCAGCATAATGTACTCTCCTATTGTGTAAAGTATAACACGCTTCCGTGTGCTCTCATTTGCTGCAGCAGAAGAACAAGACATGGCTAATAAGTAATCGGTATGAGCAGCCTATTTAGTTAAGAACCAGCACAAAATTGCAAATAAAAAAATCTTATTATTGATGCAGTTTTGTGTAGATCAACACTCCATAGGAAGAAGAAAAATGACAAAAATAACTTACTACGACGATGACGAGTATCACGTGCTTTCAAGTAGTTCTGTTCTGCTGTAACAGATTCCAATGCCTCCCTCAGCTCAGCAATTTTAACATTAATAGGGTCCAAATGTTCTGTAACAAACCACCATGTAAAGATTACAAAGAGATCTTTATATATACATATCAACCTCATATTCGTTGGATGACAAGGTTCAAGATGCAGTCAAAATATAACTATCAAGGTGAACTACTATTTGTAATTGTTAGTGCACAATTAGGTACTATGATAGATGAATACAACATGTTACTATGTAATGATAATAATGCATTTATATAAGAATTGGACAAACCATCTTTGGCAAGATCATGTTCACTGGGGATGTGGCCAACATGTATGTAGAAAGACACAGTCTCTGGTGTCGAGTAAGGATTATGGAAACAGAATTTGTACATTCCACTTCGTGGGGCCTTAAAGTCAAACTTGTCCCCTGATGTTCCCTTCTGAGAGTGCACCACATTACCTGCAGGAGAGGTCACCTGCACAAAACCCAGAGATTAAAGATGGTTACTGATATTACTCAAAAACCAAGAACCAATGTCCTGAACTGGTAAACTAAATATGTGTTTATTGGCTGCATTATTTGCCAGTCGAGAGGTTTTCTACAAAGCATGCCTCAACGACTATGTGACAAGAAATAAAACATGGTTACCTGGCTTATAGAACCCAATGGAACTAGTTAATAAAATTATAGGAGTTAAAAACTGTTGGTGTATTGTTTCCCATAAACAATCATGGTTAATTCATCATCATCATCATCATCACCGGTTTTTATAACAACCCTCTGAACTTTCCAAATTTATGTAGCTCAGTAAATAATGCTTTGTCCAAACCATTTGGGTTGACCATATGAATTTGTGAATCAGATTTGCCATTCTGCCCTATCCAAAATCAAAGGTTCTATTTCATAACCCACCAAGTCCTCATTTTTGGGCCAAAGAGATGTGTTTATGAATAAATTATAATATTGTGCCAAAGCCAAATGAATACTACAAGAAGTAAATAAACAAGAATAAAAATATGAGAGAGAGAGAGAGAGAGAGAGAGAGAGCAACCACAAAAGAAACACCAACCATTTTACGTGGTTCGGCAATTGCATATGTCCAAGGGCTGGGATCCAATCAGTCAACCATAATCAAACAAGGAATACAAGTACAATAGAGACACTACATAGTTACCCTGCTTGACCGAATACAATTAACTCACTGTCAACAACTCAACTCAAACAAAGTCTCCTTGTTTTGGTATGGTTAAACCCAGAGTGGAACACCAAAGATAAAGGCTACAGTGCTCTGAGACAATAGCACTTCAAAAGATCTCACTGTTTCTGGTCTCACTTGAAGCCTCTAAAACCTACTTTTTAAAGTCTTTTTCACTCTGTTTTTCTCTCCTGGAAAACACCATGAGTACCACCTTTTTATAGGTGCTGAAGGAAGCATCTAAATGCTTCTATATGAATGTAAATGTACGAACATTGGAATTCTCAAGCAAGGTAATTATTCCTATTTGACATTTAAAGTACAGGATAGATTTTTCAAAGAATCCATGCAATACTTGCCTTGAAATATCCAAGCATGCATGCATCTTTTCAAGACTTTATTCAGCCAATAAAGAATGAGCACTGACCACCCTCTTGCACTTCCTTATGCCAGAATAATTGTTATCCCATAGCACTCACTGTCTCAATCGACATCAGTCTTGACATCTACTAGGCTTGGCAACACCCTATATATGAACCATATTACTCTTAGCTCATTAATGCATATTGATTTCCATTACAATATCCAAATCCCACTAAATTCAAAACACCTGACAATTCAAGGGAACATTTGAATTCATCACCACTGAAAATCAAAGCCAGATGGTTCCTTCTCATTTCCAATTCCATGCATGGTCACACTACTCTTCCACAAGGATGTTGGTTATTGGTTCCCTCTTCCCATTATTCCTTACAAAAAAGATTGGTTTGATATTCCTAACTAGCTTCACCGATATTGCTAGCAAAAAAAGTAAATAAATAAATCAAATATGAAACTTTGCTATCTGATCTTCCACAGTTGTGAGAGACTCAGAAGAAGTTTAATGAAATATTTATACCAAATCCATCATGCTTTCATCCTTCGATCTCTCAAACTCTTCTTCTAGCATACAATCCATAATTTCCGTAACAATCAAGTTCAAGCACTCTGCCCCAAGGCACCTAAGCATTTGAAAGGTCTTCCTATCCTCCATGTAAAGCCAAAATTTAACAAAAACTCTTCCAAATTCATCTCCAATGGCGTGATATCTTCCATACCAAATTATAGCAATGCAAAAAATTGTGCTAGGCAAAAAGTTTAGCAAGAGCTCCTCTGCGTCTCTATCTTGATGAGTCCCACAAATGACATTTATATTTGACAGTTTTTGAAGAAAACACAAGAAATAATATTTGCACCATTGAAAAAATATTGTCAAATCATGACATTTGACTTTGTAGCATCCGAAAATTTAGGTTTAACATTACCATTTCCGCACAACAATTGGAGATGCTCTTATGGTATTTTGGGCTCAAGGTAGGTCCAAGGGAACCTAATAGTCAATTGATCTAGGTGCGAGGTGAAAGCAACAATGGGGACTAGGAGCAGGAATAGCCTACGGAGGTCTAACAGTGTCTATCAAACATCTAAACACATTTATAATCAAACAAGAAGTTTGGTGTAATAAAATAAAGAAACAGAAATTCTAACATCTATACGTATACATAATCTATGATTATATAAATATACAATTCTCAAACTTTTCAAGATCAATTGATTAGAAAATTAAAGTCTTTCAGAAATCCGAATGAGCTAATTGCACCATCAATCACGTGTAGAAATCAGCAATCTAAGGCTGCAAAACCCAGAAAATCTATTGGACCCATCAATCTGCAGCAGATCAATAAATTTCTAAATTACGATGAAATGAATTTGCACCCAAAAACAGACTAAAGAAAGAAAAACCCAATTCTGATATTTAAAAAAAAAAAAAAAACTCGAGCAGATCAATAAATTTCTAAATTACCATGAAATAAATTTACACCCAAAAACAAACTAAAGAAAGAAAAACCCAATTCTGATATTTAAAAAAATAATAATAAAAAATCTCCAGCAGATCAATAAATTTCTAAATCACCGTGAAATAAATTTGCACCCAAAAAACAAACTGAAGAAAGAAAAACCCATTCTGATAGTAAAAAAATAAAATAAAATAAAAATCACATAGATCAAGTAAGCATGAAACGTAGAAAAAACAAATGACGAAGAGAGAGATTACGATGAAGTCGATGCCGGGGTGATCGGAACTCCAGAAAATGTCGTGATCGACGACAACGAAGTTGCCGGTGACGGAGTCGCCTTCGTAGAGGACGTACTCGTAGACGCATTCGACGTCGTTTACGGTGACGGAGAGAGCCGAGAGGTGGCTGACGAAGCTGAGAAGAAGAAGCCCCACCAATACCAGAGGGTAGATCTTCGATTTCGTGCCCCTCTTTCTCTCTCCTCTCTCCATTTTTTTTTAGGGTTCGATTTTGACTTTTGATTTTGATTACAAAGATTTGATTTTGATTAGAAAAAAAAAAAAGAAGAATCGAAAGCTCAGAGAGAGACACGATTTAGAAAGAAGGAGGGGAAAGAAAAAAGAAAAAGACATTTTTGCACAAAACGTTTCTCAGATTTTATCCAGACAAACGACGGCGTTTGTATGTTGTCGGAAACGATAGCGTTTTTGTAGTCAAAATAAAAAAAAACAAAAAAAAAAAAAGGAAATTTGTTTTTTTATTGTTTTTTAGGAAATTGTTAGATGATCCCATTAGATTTATAATTTTAAGGGGGAATTGTATACAGGTTTAAGGAAAAACAAATTATCGTTATAGATACAATAGCACAAACGCAATTATTTTTTCCAACTCTCTGCTCCATGTATATCTCCCTAATTTCAATTGGATATGGATGAAAAATATGAGGTTAGTATACTTTGCAAAATAAATATAATGAAATTATATAATTATAATTATTAATTTTTTTTTTACAAATAATTTATACATACAAACTTAAAAGATGAACAAAGTTGGTACTATTGAAAATTGGAGAATTTATAAATCAGTGATACTATTCTAAAATAACTATAGATTCATAGAAAATTTTGTAATTTTAATCATTAAAATATATAAATTTTTTCATGAATCTTTAGTTATTTTTTTAAAACTAACAATAATTTGTTATTTTTCTTTTAAAATTTTAATAATTTATTTACTTTCTTCTATTATATAATAGATTAACCCTTATTAAGAATTTTTATCAAAGTCTTTCAATTACCAACTCTCACTGAATAATTCGCTTTCCAACTCATCGCTTCCAATAACTTTAGCTTCATAGACCTAGTTTGTTTGTTTTTGTTTTTATTTATTTATTTATTTTGTTTTTTTCTTTAAGCCAGAACTAAATAGAATAATTCACCTCTTATGCCTTTTTTTAATGAAAAAAAACAACTAAAATTAAAAATCACGTGAAGCCAAAGAACTTGTCAAGTTAGGTGGTCATTTTGACAAGTTCATTCCAAAATGTATGTGTCATTTTTCAACAATCTTGTATGCATTTGATTAAATTTATTTACAATATTTTACAATTATGCTTCTTAATTTAACAAAAATTATAATCCAATAATAGCTTTGAAAGCTTCATGGAATCAACTTTTCCGATGGGGTAGGATGCTTGTCCTTGTCTCCAAATGGAATTGAAGTGCTCACCTTTCCTACCTTACCCAAAGGATAGTGGTCTAAAAAGAGCTCTATCCATTCTAGGATTCCTCCTTGTTTTGCATCTCCAAACCTCCAAGCTCTCTTTTGTTGAAGAGAAATGGAAGACAACAATGATATCCAGATCCCAAGACTGAAACTGGGTTCACAAGGACTTGAGGTAAAACCTTCTTGTTACCAGTTCTTCAAATTGTTTTGGGTTGTGTTTGGATCATGAATTTGTGGAGGTTTTTGTAGAAGGAAAGGTAAAGGAAGGGGGGTGTGGGGGGGAAAGTGAATGAAACCCTCCTCAAGTTCAACATCCAAACACAACCTTAGCTTATTGATTTTCATTTTTTCATAAATGAAATCATCTTGACAATTTAACTGGGTTTGCTAGCTTCATGCCTTCACCACACTATGAATTTGAATTTAATGTCAATTGTTGTTCTTAGCATGCCAGTTCTGGTACCACATGCAGTGAACTGACTAATCATCCACATGGTGAAACAATCTCCCTTGTGAAATCTAATTCAATTGATGCCCCTATTTTTGAAATGAATTAAAGGGCAAATTGGTGTATTGTCAGATCGAACAGAAATCGAAAATTGTCGAGTTAACTTATCATTGATGTATTGTTTCATTGAGACCCAATTCAAATAGGTTTATTTCCCTTGACAAGTGGGCTTTTATTGAATATCAGATTGGTTTGGCTCTGTTAACTTTCATTCTATTAGTAGTACTGTTTTGTCTGCCTTTTAGTGTAGCTCTTTGTGAGCATGTCTATATATCATTCTCTTTTCGGTGGTAAGTAGATTTTATGATGAAATCAAGGTGAAAGTGATTTTGTTAGGGAAAAGTTGAAACAAAAATCAGAAGATTAGCAGTGTAGTTCAATCAAGCAGTTTAAAATTACATTTTCATCTTTAAAAAAAAAAAGAAAAAGAAAAAGAAAAAACCTACCATTTCCAAGTGACGGTGTTCTTTTGTCGTGCAGGTTTCCAGATTAGGCTTTGGATGTGCAGGACTTTCTGGAATATACAATGATCCTCTCTCGCACGAGGCTGGGTGTTCAATTATAAAGGAAGCTTTTAGTAAGGGTGTCACCTTCTTCGATACCTCTGACCTCTATGGACAAAATTATGACAACGAGATCATGGTTGGCAAGGTGCTGCTTAAAATGTTTAAAATTGACCCCAAAATGTGTATTGCAACAGATTATAATTTCGAACATTGACATCTTATTCTCTTCTCTGTTGATTTAAATAGAACATTCATTGTATTGCAGCAGAATAACAATGTAAAATCCAATAAAAAGAAAGAAAAATTAAAAAGCACAGAAAAGAAAATTGGAATTAGAATATGGTTGAGCTTATGCTTCATTTATGTGGCGAGAATTATCATAGTCTGCAGCAACATGTTCATTACGGTTTAGTTCTGAAATCTGATAGTTTCAGTAAAATGTATCTTTTCCTTGAGCATCCTGGTTAGATTCACATTGTTGATTGTCAGACAGTTTATTTTATTATTATTATTTTGGGTATTTTAGGCTCTGAAGCAATTTCCGCGAGAAAAGGTTCAGTTAGCTACAAAATTTGGGATTATCAAATTAGAGGGTGGTCAATTTGATGTCAAGGGTACTCCTAAATATGTACGGCAGTGCTGTGAAGCTAGTCTCAAACGACTTGACCTGGACTATATTGATCTGTACTATCAGCACCGTGTGGATGTTTCAGTGCCTATAGAGGACACAGTAAGTGTCAGTCATTCATTTCATTTCAATTAGTATTGGAACCAATTGTGTTGTTAATTTCTGTACACAGAACTGAATATACATGATTGATCATTTAAATGTTTGAATTTTTTTGGCACAGATGGGAGAGCTCAAGAAACTGGTAGAGGAGGGAAAGATAAAGTACATTGGATTATCCGAAGCTAGTGCAGAAACAGTAAGGAGAGCCCATGCAGTTCATCCCATCACTGCAGTCCAAATGGAGTATTCTCTATGGACTCGTGACATTGAAGAGGATATAATTCCACTTTGCCGGTTAGTTAAGCGTGCTAAATTTTTTTTATTTTTTATTTTGGGTCAAAAGTCAAAACTAGAAGCTCTTGGGCTTGTTTAGAAGATCAGAAACTCAATTACCACCCTCTATTTTAATCTCACCGAGTTTATAAACTTTGCACCCTCCTCGTCAACAGAGATCTAGGTATTGGGATCGTGGCGTATAGCCCTCTCGGTCGTGGCTTCTTTGGTGGGAAGGGAGTTGTTGAGAGTGTGCCCAACGGTAGTCTATTGGTATGTGACTACAGATCAGAAATAAGTAATTGCAAATCTCTGTTTCTTGCATATTACTAGACGTAAAGACATGAATGACTTTTTTCACTGGATGGCATGATGACTTGCACACCGGGCACTTCACAGGGTTCATTCTTAAACCAGACAATGTGACCCTTTGTGAGATGTTGCTTCCATACCAGACACTGATGAGCATATTCATTAAATTCTGAACTCAAGTTGATCTGTTGCAGGCTCACTTTCCAAGGTATACCGGAGAGAATCTAGAGAAGAACAAACAACTATATGCCCGTCTAGCCAACATTGCTGCAAAGCATAATTGCACCCCTCCTCAGCTGGCTTTGGCATGGCTGCTTCATCAAGAAGACAATGTTGTCCCAATCCCGGGTAAATTATGCTCTTAACTCTAGTCTAGCCCGTTGTTTTGCATTGCTGAGTTGCAATTCATAAAAAGTAAACTAATGGTCATACCTCATACTTAAAAAAACTCATCCTTCATAAGTCTATGCATATCAACCGGGTCAAGCATCATCATTAACTCATTCACTATCCCCAAATCCCATATACTTCTACCATCCTTCACTCCCCCAAAGCTTACAGCGGAAACCCATGTACATGGTTTTGAGCATAATCTGAGATTTTGATTAACTGGATAGCTTTAATTTTTCTCGGGCTGTTTATTCAACAGGGACAACCAAGGTTAATAACCTTCATAGTGCAATTGGATCATTAGCACTGAAATTTACTGTAGAGGATTTGAAAGAAATTTCTGATGCAGTTCCGGTGGATGAAGTGGCTGGTGACAGAGATTTGGAATACCTTAAAAAACACTCTCGGAAGTTTGCAAACACACCAGCAAAATCATAAGTTAAAACTACATAATGAAGCTGTATGGAGCTCATATTTTATCCACTTCCTCATGGTTTTGTTTCTTAAAGTCATACTTTTTAGTTGTTGTGAACTTGTAATGCTGATAATTAAAAATTACAGGATGATAGACACCACTGTCTGAATTCAATATATACATCTTTGTGTGAGTTTTATTTTATTTTATATTTTTTAACTACTCTCAATGTGACAAAACAAGAATTTTTTATTTTCATTTGGGTAAAAATATTCAAATTAGCTACCTCAACTCTCTCTTCTGTTCGCTTTATTAAAAAGAGGGATTGAAAAGGGTTATAGACTAATACACACCATTAAATCTTTAACTATGTCTAAAATCATCATTTTCAAGTTAAAAAAATGCTCACTAGTATCCTAAAAATAAAATCTAATATTTGTGCAATATATAATTGACTAATGGAATTAAAAATGAGATATAAAAAGGCAACAACATGATACAAATCTTCAAGAAATTGAAAACTATATTCTTCAAAAAATTTATTTAATATCAAATTTTTTTTTTGAAAAATCAAAAAGAGAATTCTAAAATATAAAATTGGTTAAAAATGAATACATAAATTTAAAATTACAACATTGTAAACTTCAAATAAAAAGCACATTAAAAGTCAAAATAATAATAATAAGTAAAAAAAAATTTGCTAAAAAGATGCATGTATAGCTTTATCTTATCTATTGTGATATCTAATCTAATTGTGTAAATATTATATATTTTGACAAACTTACTTTAATAGTATATATGTTATATTTTAGGATGATCAACATAGCCAAACCAAATCAAACCAAGCCTTAAGGCCAATCAAATGTGGTCGGTTACATGAATCCTTCTTCTCTACACGGCTTTATCAAAGGCCATTTCATTAGTCAAATTAAGTAGAATCATGTCTCTATTTACAACGCTAACCAACGTTAATCTAGGCCTGTCTGGTCTCCTAACACTTCCATCTAGCGTTACAACATCGTATCTCTTTACTACTGCCTCTGTTAGTCTCCGTTGAATATGACCAAACCATCTCAATCGATTCTCTCTCAACTTATCTTCTATCGGTGCTACTCTTACCCATTCTCAAATACACTCATTTTTAATTTTGTTTTGTCTAGTCTTGCCACACATCCACCTTAGCATTCTTATCTCAGCCACACTCATTTTTATCTACATGTTGTTTCTTGGTTGCCCAACACTCCGTCCCATATAATATCCCTGATCTAATAGTCGTTTTATAGAACTTACCTTTAAGTCTAGTAGGTATTCATATATTGCACAGTATCCCAGACGCACTTCTCTACTTAAACTATCCCGCCTTAACCCTATGGGTTACATCGGCATCAATCTCCTTGTTGTTGTGATAATCCACCCTAAATAACGAAAATGTTCACTTTTAGGCAATTCTTGGTTTTCAATTTTCACTTCTCCATTACTTTCATTATTACTGTTACTAAATTTACACTCCATGTACTATGTACTCTGTCTTAATAATATGTAATTTTTTATGGCAGATCATAATATTTTTAAAATTTTAAATTCATTAGTAAAGTTTGAATATAATCACACAAAGCACATGGAGAATGGAATCAAAAGATAGGAAGTTGTCCCTTCCTGAAAAATGAAACTGAAGTGCTCTCACCTTCTCACACCTACTATAAAACAATGACATGGTAACTGAATTCAATTAAACAGTCACTTCACTGGTCTAAAAAAGAGTTACAAATTATAGTTTTCCGTCTTTGTTTTGCATCTTCAAACATCCAAGCTCTCTTTTGTTGAAGAGTAAATGGAAGACAACAATCATATCAAGATCCCAAGACTTAAACTGGGTTCACAAGGACTTGAGGTAAACCTTCTTCTTCTTCTTCTCTCTCTCACACCCCATTTGAAGAAAGTAAAGCTCACATAACTGTTGTCAGTTCTTCCACATGTTACAATTTCTGTTGGTTTTTTTAAGCTGTGTTTGAATCATGGATGGATTTGTGGAGTGTTTTGTGGAGGGAATGGAAAAGGGAAGTAAAACCCTCCTCAAATTCAAGATACAATTACAAACTCAGGATTATTGAGTTCTGCTCTTTCATAATTCAGAGCATCTCAACAATTTTAACTTGGTTCGCTCGCTAGCTTCATGCCTTCGCCACATTGAATCCTAATTTAATGTCAATTGTTGTCCTTGTCCTTGGCATGATCTGTAAGGTATTACCATTTTAAAGTTGCAAATCGATTTGACTTGGGATAAATAAACTAAAAAAAAAAAAAAAAACTAGCTTTTCCAAGTGATGGTGTTCTTTTGTTTTTTGCAGGTTTTCAGATTAGGCTTTGGATGCGCAGGACTTTCTGGAATATACAATGATCCTCTCTCGCACGAGGCTAGATGTTCAATTATAAAGGAAGCTTTTAGTAAAGGTGTCACCTTCTTTGATACCTTTGACCTCTATGGACAAAATTATGATAATGAAATCATGGTTGGCAAGGTAGTACTTAAAAGCTTTAAAATTGACCCTGAAATGAGTAAATAGATGATGAAAATAGGTTACCGGAGAAAGTTGTTTTTTTTCTACCCCTGTTCTCTTTCTGTTGATTTATGTATAAAGATTCATAGTATTGCAGCAGAGGAGAGAAACAATGTAAAAATCCAATAAAAATGAAAAATAAAAAGCACTGAAGTGAAGATTGGAATTAATACAACGGTTAAGCTTCTGCTTCATTTTCATGGTGAGAATTATTGTAGGTCTGCAATATGTTCATTACAGTTTAGCTATGAAGTCAGATAGTTTCAGTAAAATGCATCTTTTCCTCAAGTCTCCCTGCAGTACACTCACATTGTTGCATTTTTAAACAGTTGATTTGTTGTATTTTGGGCTCTGAATCTGCTTCCTAGAGCAAAGATTTGTTGAGCATCCTCGGTTAGATTCACATTGGTGATTGTTAGAGATCTGTTTTAGAATTTATTTTAAGGGTCTGACGCAGTTTCCTCGAGCAAAGGCTCAGTTAGCTACAAAATTTGGGGTTGCTGTATTAGAGGATGGTCAACTTGATGTCAAGGGTACTCCTGAATATGTACGGCAGTGCTGTGAAGCTAGTCTTAAACAGCTTGACCTGGACTATATTGTTCTGTACTATCAGCACCGTGTGGATGTTTCAGTGCCTATAGAGGACACTGTAAGTGCCACAGACAATCTTTCATTTCAATTAGTATTGGAACCAATTGTGTTCTTATTTTCTGTATGTGGAACTGCATTTACATCATTGATCACTGAATGATTTTGAATTGTTTTGGCACAGATGGGAGAGCTCAAGAAACTGGTAGAGGGGAAGATAAAGTACATTGGATTATCCGAAGCTAGTGCAGAAACAGTCAGGAGAGCCAATGCAGTTCATCACATCACTGCAGTCCAAGTGGAGTATTCTCTATGGACTTGTGACATTGAAGAGGATATAATTCCACTTTGCCGGTTGGTTCATACGTAGTTCTCATGTGTAAGGAGTAAGCCTGTTAATTTTTCTATTTTGGCCTTGTTTAGAAGATCAGAAACTCAATTAACACCCTCTATTTTAGTCTCACCGAGTTTATAAACTTTGCGCCCTCCTCATTCACAGAGAGCTAGATGTCGGGATCGTGGCATACAGCACTCTTAGTCGTGGCTTCTTTGGTGGGAAGGTGGTTGTGGAGAGTGTGCCCAACGTTAGTGTGTCCGTATGTGACTACAGATCGGAAATAAGTAATTGCAAGTTTCTCTGTTTCTTGCATATTTGTAGACGTAGAGACATGAATGATTTTTTATCATTAAAAGAGCACATTCATTGTGAAGATATGGATCCTAAGCTCATGTTGATCTATCACAGACTCACTTTCCAAGGTTTACCGGGGAGAATCTAGAGAAGAACAAACAACTATATGCCCATCTAACCAACATTGCTGCAAAGCATAATGGCACCCCTCCTCAACTGGCTTTGGCATGGCACCCCTCCTAAATTATGCTCTTTGGTTACAAGTTTTAACAATGTCTTTAGAGCTAAAGTATTTAGCAGTCTCAATAGTTTATTTAAAAAAAAAAAAAAAAAACACTACCTAAATTAGTTACAGAAATGAGTTCATGAACATAGTTCGATTAACTGGATGGTTCTAATTTTTCTCCTGATATTTATTATGCAGGGACATCCAAAGTTAAGAACCTTCATAATACTATTGGGTCAATTGCATTGAAGCTTACTGAAGAGGATTTGAAAGAAATTTCTGATGCAGTTCCCACGTATGAAGTGTCAGGTGACAAAGATCCAGATAACCTTAATGTTGTGTTTGGTTGGGGAATTTGGAGAGGAATTTGGAAAGTGAAAGGGAAAAGGTGTGTGAAACCAGGTGAAATGTAGGTATATTTTATTCACATTTTACCTAACTTTTTCCTTTCCTTTTCTAAATCCCTCCTCAAATCCTCCAACCAAGCACAGTGTAAAGCACTCTCTCGGAAGTTTGCAAACACACTGGAAAAATCATAAGCAAAAACTGCAGATTGAAGTTAAATGGAGCTCATATTTATGTACTTTCTTATGGTTTTGTTTTTGAAAGTGATATACCTTTTAGTTATGAACTTGTATGTAATCCTGATAATGAACGGGATGATATACCAGTATCTGAATTCTATATGGACATCTTTGGGTGAATTTTTTTAACTATTTGGAATCAATACTCTCAATCTGTCTCTCTGAGACAGAACAAGGGGTGAGACCAGAATTTTTTTAATATTTTTTTTATCTTATTTCGGTGAAAATATTCAAATTAGCTATCCCAACTCTCTATCCACTTTCTGGTAATAAGGTCATGAAGAGTACAAACTAACCAATCCGTAGAGGGGATCTGTTCAATTCCATTTGACTGCACCATTGTCTTCACTTAGGAAAGCTCATAAATACAACATTTTTTTCCTTTCCACACTCACCAGAAAATATGTTTTAAAAGATTTTACCCTCAACAACACAATTACCATTAAAGACAAGATTACAAACTTGATAGGCCATTTATCCTGAGTTGTGATTGTGGGACATTTGCCTTGTGGGTTTTGGAGAGGAATTAAGTTTTAGAAATTTATTGAATGAATTATTAAAATACTTACTGTATTGACAGAAGGTTACACCAATTGCTTTGATACCAATTGGATATGGTGCTCTAACTAATTGATTTATAATGCCAGGAAAAAAGAAGAAGGAACATAACAGAAAATTTTATTCTTGTTTATTCCATTGTATCAAGTTTTTATCACGTCTAGGAAAAGAAGTTTCAATTCAAAATTAGTAGGCATCAAGAATTCTTATGGACAAGTCTCTTTTTACTTCTTTACTTGGTTCTATTATATAGTAAATTAATCTCCCATCGAGTATTTGTGGAAAAGACTCTTTTTACTTCTTGTTCAAAATGGTCACTCACCTTCAATAACTTATTTATTTAGTACTACTATATATTTTAATAAATTAACCCCTAATCAAGAACTTTTACCAAACAATCCATTTTTCAACTTCCAAAGAGAAATAACTAAAAATAAAAACAATGTGAAATGAGAAAATTGTCAATCTAGATGGTTGAATCTAATTCATGAATGGGAGAGAAATTCGATCCTTTTAACAAACGTACTCTAAAATTTAAATATCATCTTTTAACACGGATTACCACATGATTCATTCTAGCAATGTAATTGTATGTATCTAATTATATTTATTTACAATGTTTTTAATATTAAGTTATACGTATACACACAAAACACATACATATTAGAATTTGGAATCAATTTTTCCAATGGGTAGGAAGTTGTCCTCTCCAAAATGAAATTGAATCGCTCAACCTTTCCTACCTTACTCTCAAAGGATATATAGTGGTCTAAAGGAGTATAGTATTCCTTCTTGTTTTGCTTCTTTGAAAATACAAGCTCTCTTTTGTTGAAGAGAAATGGAAGACAACCACCATATCCAAATCCCAAGACTGAAACTGGGCTCACAAGGACTTGAGGTAAACCTTCTTCTTCTTCTCTCTCACACCCCATCTCAAGAAAGTCAAGTTCACATAATTGTTACCAGTTCTTCAACATATATCCATTTTTTTTTTTTTTTTTGTTAATTGTTTTGGGCTATATTTGGATCATGAATTTTTGGAGAGTTTTGTGGAGTCATCTTGGTTATTGATTTTCATTTCTTTCATAAATGAAAATATCTTGACAATTTAACTGAGTTTGCTAGCTTCATGCCTTCATCACAATATGAATTTGAATTTAATGTCAATTGTTGTCCTTAGCATGACAGTTCTGGTACCACTTGCAATGAACTGACAAATTTTCCAAATGCTGAAACAGTCTCCCTTGTGAAATCTAATTCAATCAAAAGAGCAAATTGATGTATGGTCAGTTAAAAAAAGAATTCGGAAATTATCGAATTAACTTATCATTGATGTATTGTTTTATCGAGACCCAATCCAAATAGGTCTATTACCCTTGACAAAGTGGGCTTTTGTTGAATATCAGATAAGTTTTGGCTTTGTTAACTTCCATTTTATTAGCAGTAATGCTTTTAGTTATCTTGTAGCTCTGTGTGAGAAGGTCTAGGTATCATTCCTTTTTCCATGGTAAGTATATTTTATGATGAAATAAAGGTGAAAATGATTTTATTAGAGAAAATTTGAAATGAAATTCAAAAGAATAGTGGGGTAGTTCAATTGTATTATACATTAATCAGTTTAAAATTACACTACCAGAAAAAAAAAAAAACAAACAAACAAAAAACTACCATTTTCAAGTGATGGTGTTCTTTTGTCGTGCAGGTTTCCAGATTAGGCTTTGGATGTGCGGGACTTTCTGGAGTATACAATGATCCTCTCTCGCATGAGGCTGGATGTTCAATTATAAAGGAAGCTTTTAGTAAGGGTGTCACCTTCTTTGATACCTCTGACCACTATGGACAAAATTATGACAATGAGATCATGCTTGGCAAGGTGCTGCTTAAAATCTTTAAAATTGACCTGCAAATGAGTATTGCAACAGATTATAATTTCAAGTATTACATCTTATTCTCTTCTCTGTTGATTTACATAGAAGATTCATTGTATTGCAGCAGAATAACAATGTAAAATCCAATAAAAAAAAGAAAGAAAAATTAAAAAGCACAAAAAAGAAAATTGGAATTAGAATAATGGTTTAGCTTATGATTCATTTATGTGGCGAGAAGTATCAAAGGTTTGCAACATTTTCATTATGGTGTAGTTCTGAAGTCTGATAGTTTCAGTAAAATGTTATCTTTTCCTTGAGCATCCCTGGTTAGATTCATATTGTTGGTTGTTAGACAGTTTATTTTATTATTATTTTGGGCATTTTAGGCTCTGAAGCAATTTTCACGAGAAAAGGTTCAGTTAGCTACAAAATTTGGGATCAAATCAGAGGGTGGTGAATATGGTGTCAATGGTACTCCTGAATATGTACGGCAATCCTGTGAAGCTAGTCTTAAACGGCTTGACCTGGACTATATTGTTGTGTACTATCAGCATCGTGTGGATGTTTCAGTGCCTATAGAGGACACTGTAAGTGTCACAACTTTTCATTTAAGTTAGTATTTGAACTAATTGTGTTCATTTTTTCTTTATGCAGAATTGTGTTTACATGATAGATCGCTTAACGATTTTGACTTATTTTGGCATAGATGGCAGAGCTCGAGAAACTAGTAGAGGAGGGAAAGATAAAGTACATTATCCGAAGCTAGTGCAGAAACAGTAAGGAGAGCCCATGCAGTTCATCCCATCACCGCAGTCCAAGTGGAATATTCTCTATGGACTCGTGACATTGAAGAGGATATAATTCCACTTTGCCGGTTAGTTAATGCTGTTAATTTTTATATTTTGCGTCAAAAGTCTAAACTAGAAGCTCTTGGGCTTGTTTAGAAGATCAGAAGAGCAATTACCACCCTCTATTTTAATCACACCAAGCTTATAAACTTTGCACCCTGCTCATGAACAGAGAGCTAGGTATTGGGATTGTGGCATATAGTCCTCTTGGTCATGGCTTCTTTGGTGAGAAGGGAGTTGCTGAGAGCATGCCCACCGATAGTCTATTGGTATGTGACAACAGATCAGAAATAAGTAATTGCAAATCTCTGTTTCTTGCATATTAGTAGACGTAAAGGCATGAATATGATTTTTATCACTGGATGGCATGATCACTTGCACAACGGGTACTTCACAGGGCTCATTCTTAAACTAGCCAATGTGACCCTTTGTGAGATGTTGCTGCCATACCAGACAATGGTGAGCATATTCATTAAATTCTGAACTCAAGTTGATCTGTTGCAGGCTCACTTTCCAAGGTATGCTGGAGAGAATCTAGAGAAGAACAAACAACTATATGCCCGTCTAGCCAACATTGCTGCAAAGCATAATTGCACCCCTCCTCAACTGGCTTTGGCATGGCTGCTTCATCAAGAAAACAATGTTTTCCCAATCCCAGGTAAATTATGCCCTCACATCTATTTTAGCCCATTGTTTTGCATGGTTGAGTTTCAATTCATAAAACATGTCTATGCATATTAACCAGGTCAAGATTAACTCAATTTCTATCCCCAAATCCCATATACTTCCACCATCCCCCACTCCCCCAAATCTTTTTCAGTTCACTATTAGAAAACTTTCAGCGGAAATCCATATACGTGGTTCATGGTTTTAAGCATAATCTGAGATTTTGATTAACTGGATGGTTCTAAATTTTCTAGGACTATGTATTAAACAGGGACAACCAAGGTTAATAATCTTCATAGTGGGATTGGATCATTAGCACTGAAGTTTACTGAAGAGGATTTGAAAGAAATTTCTGATGCAGTTCCCATGGATGAAGTGGCTGGTGACAGAGATCTGGAATCCCTTGTAAAATTCTCTCGGAAATTTGCGAACACACCAGCAAAATCATGAGTAAAAACTACATAATGAACTATGTGGAGCTCATATTTATCCACTTGCTAATGGTTTTGTTTCTGAAAGTGATTCTTTTTAGTTACGAACTTTTAATGCTGATAAATAAGATGATGGTATACCATCCTGCCTAAATTCTACGTATACATGTTTGTGTGATTTTTTTGGAATAAATACTCTCAGGTAGTGTTTGGTTTACTAGAATAAAATGAAATGATCATTTCATCAAAATATGTATTCTTGATTAAAAAAAATAATGACTAATGCATTGTAAATGGAATAAACTTTCACCATTTTAAAAGAATAGTCATTCTATAGAAAAGCCTAAAGAATCACCATTCCATTGCATTCCTTTCCCTCTCATTTCAAAGAACCAAATAGAGCATCAATCTATCTCGCTCTCCAGTTATTTTTATTTAAACCAAACCAAAATTTAAGTCCCATCAAATGGGATCAGTTATATAAATCCTTCTTGTTTATTTGACTCTATCAAAGGCTATTGGTTTAGTCAAATTAAGAAGATTCATATATCTATTTACTATACTAGTTTACATCAATCTAAGTTTGCCCCTTTTTCTGACATTTCCCTCTACCGTCACTGTATCGCATCTCTTCCCTACTGTCTCTATTGGTCTCCGTTGCATATGATCAAACCATTTCAATCTATTCTCTCAACTTATCTTTTATTGGCGCTGCTCATACCCATTCATGAATATACTTATTTCTAACTCTATTTTTTCTAATATTGCCACACATCTATCTTAGTATCCTCATCTCATCAATATTCATTTTATCTACATGTTATTTGTTAGTTCCCCAACATTCTGTCCCATATAACATTGCTGGTCCAATAGCCGTTCTATAGAACTTTCCTTTTAATTTAGTGGGTACTCGTTTATCGCACAGTACCCCAGACACACTCTTCTACTTAAGCCATACCGCCTTAATTTTATGGACCACATTTGCTCAAATCTCCCTAATAATGAAAAAAATTTACTCTTAGGTAGTTCTTGGTTTTCAATCACCACTTCTCCTCAATTTTCATTGTTACTATTACTAAAATTACACTTCATGTACTCTGTGTTAGTTCTGTTTATCCTAAATCTTTTAGATTCAAGTGCTTTTATCCAAGTCTCCAATTTAGTGTTAATTCTTTCTCTAGTTTCATCTATTAACACGATATCATCTGTAAAAACTATACACCATGGCACATCACCCTAAATATTTTTCTTAAACTAATTCATAGCTAAAATAAAAAGATAAGAGCTTAATGTTGATCCTTGGTATACCCTCACAGTAATTGGAAATTCACTTGTTTCTCTAACCAGCAATCTAATAGTGGTCATCATATCTTCATACATGTCTCTAATCACATCAATATAGCCTTTTGTCATCCCTTTCTTCTCTAACACCCACCAGATTATATCCCAAGATACTCTATCATATACTTTGTTAAGATTGATAAAAACCATATGAATGCCTCTTTTCTTGTTTTTATACTTTTCTATTACTCTCCTTATAAGATATATCGCTTCCATTGTTGATCTACTGGGCATAAATCCAAATTGATTCACTGACACCTCTGTTATATCTTGCAAACGACGTTCCATCACTCTTTCCCATACTTTCATTATACGACACATCAGTTTGATTCCTCTATAATTGTTGCAATTCTGGACATCTCCTTTATTTGTATAGATTAGCACCAAAATACTCTTCTTCCACTCCTCTGATATTTTCTTAGTCAACAAAATTTTGTTCAATAACCTAGTTAACCAAACAACCCCCTTCTTACCTAAATATTTCCAAATTTCATAGGAATATCATCGGGTCCTAAAACTTTATTCAATTTCATATTTTTAAGTGTAATCTCCACTTTAAAGTTCCTAATCCAGCGATAGAACCTGTAGTTTTGGTTTTCCTTATTACGGGCTATTTCCTCCTCTTTTAACCTTCCTCCATGTTCCTCATTTAACTACTTTTCAAAATAGCTCTACCATTTATCTTTAATCTCTTCATCTTTCACCAACACCTTAGAGTCCTCACTCTTAATGAACTTAAACTGATTAAAATATCTTGTTTTCCTCTCTCTTATCTTAGCAAGTTTGTATATTCTCTTCACTTCATCTTTACTATCTAGTTTAGTGTATAAGTCATCATAGACTTTCAACTTAATCTCTCTCATTACTTTTTTGACTTTCTTATTAGCCAATTTGTATCTCTTAAGGTTTTCCTCAGTTCTATTCTTCTGTCATTTTTTAAAGCACTCTTTTTTCATTTTTAGAGTTGGGTCCCTTTCCTTTCGACTGTCTAAAAAGTTTCCTTGAGATTCTCCTCATACAATTAGCCATCGAGTTCCACATAGTATTAACATCATCCTCCAAGTCTCAAGTACTTTCTTTACCTATTTTATTCTAAATATTTATAATTTATCCCATTTTAGTTCCCATCATCTCGTCTTACAGCACCCACTATCCTTCCTAGCTTAGTGTTGCCTTTTAAAGCATAAATCTAATATCAAAATCTTATGTCGAGACGTTAGGCTCTCTTCAGGATTCACTTTACAGTCGTTACATTTTAAATGGTCCACTTTTTTTACTAGAAAGTAATTTATTTGGCTCATAATTGATCCACTCTTAAAGGTTATCAAATATTCCTCTCTTCTTATACATAGTGTTGGCCACCACCAGGTCAGAAACTAATGTAAAATCTAAAATACTCTCTCTAGTCTCATTTCTATCACCAAAACCATACCCACCATCCACACTCTCATAACCTAATTTATTTATTTCTACATGGCCGTTGAAATCTCTACCTATAATAAGATTCTCTCCAACGAGTATTTCCTGTAACACCTCATCCATTTGGTTCTAAAAATCTCTCTTAGTCTAATCATCTAATCCTACTTGGAGGACATATATACTAGCAATGTTCACTACTCCAATAACTAATTTAATAACGTTCACTTTATTTATTTTAATTTGGATGAAAATATTCAAATTAGCTATCCCAACTCTCTTCTATGCACTTTCTGGTAATAAGGTCATGAAGAGTACAAACTAACCAATCTCTAGAGGGATCTGTTCAATTCCATATGACCGAACCATTACTTCTCTTAGGCAGCTTGTAAATACACAAACATTTTTTTCTTTCCACCCTCACAAACAATTTATTTTTTAAACAATTTTACAATCAAACACAATTACCATTAACAACAAAATTACAAATTTGATAGGCCATTTATCCATGTTCTTTTATGTTTAGACAAGGAAAGTTTTTGAGCAACTATTATGAAAGCTGACTTTGAGCAAAACTCTTATTCATTACCTTCGTGAAATCTCAAATTCAACTATACACAAAAAGGCCTTCATCGGTCAGTCTTTCAGACATATAAACATAAAAGAATGAGAAGAATACATTTTTTTTTTACCATTTATATATATACGTATTCACGGTGAAACACGATCATTTTCTGAATGGGTGTACTCCATTGCACGTTTCATAGGTCCACCTGAACAATGTGTCTATTCACTTCACTGTTTTGATGCGGGTCGTTGACTTCTTCTACTGCATAACTATCCTGTTTGCAGCCAAATTGAACAATCATGTCAACTTGTGAAGTTGTAATCACATATAAGTTAAAGAGTGGTCTGTCCAATATAAATTAAGTTGTATATACCACTGAAAAGAAATAAAAACAATAACCATAACAAAATATCATATAATCCCTTGACCAAATTCCATCAAACAAGTTCTGATAAACGAGGCCAGAACTCTTTCTGCTTCTACGAACGATAATTTCACTCAACAAAGATGAAAAAGTTCAACCAACAGACAACAAGAATGCCATTCTAATCCAATAGTTTTTTTAAAAAAAGTTTAATTATGATTTTCTAGAGTTAACATTAGTTGTAAATTTTGAAACTGAAAGCCACAACAGAATCAATGTGGATGCTAGCTTATCATGTCTAGGAAAAGCAAAGCAGGCATACACTTGTCAGTCCCAATACAAAATATTTACTACACGTCGATCATTTTTATGAAATAAAAACTTATTTCCACACAAGCTTATTGAGTTGGTCTACTGTCATGAGCTAGTCTATTTTTATTTTTATTTTATTTATTTATTTATTTTTTGGGATAAATAATCAAACTTTATTAAAAAGCATCAAGACAATGCAAAAAATACAAAAAAAAAGCCCACCAAAGGCTAAATAAAACTAACTAATCAAATTCTCCACAAAATCAACAAAAACCAAAACATTTGGATCGACTGTACCCTTAACCCAACTATGCAACACCATCAACAATCTATTTTCTAACCATGAAACGGAATGACATTCATCCTGAAACACGCGCTCATTCCGTTCCAACCAAACAAACCAAAGCAAACAATGGGAAGAAAGCACCCAAACCTTGCGGCGCCTCTTCCCCACCCTAGCCCTACCCCAACTCTGTAATACTCCCAACACAGAGACCGGTTGCACCCACACCAAGCCAAACAAAGCAACCACAAAATTCCAAAGCCTAGACACCAACAGGCAATGAAGAAGCAAGTGATCCACCGTTTCCGCATCCCACAACACATACAACACCAATTGACCAACATGTGTCGTCGCCGAATCAAATTATCAATAGTAAGAATACGACCCAAAGCATCCCTTGCAAATGAAAAAAGCCACCTTCGTTGGACAACCTGAAGCTTTGATTAACCAGCTTAGGGTATGATTGAATATCATCCCTTATTTATAACTGAGGATTTAGGGTTTACAAGAGAGTTAATTATAGAATAATACAAAAGCTAAAACAGTACAACTAGTGTAACTTTCGGCTTAATAAAAAATGCTAACACTTTTGGTGAGAATACTATGCTAACACTCCCCCTTAAGCTGGTGCGAAGATATCTCTCATGCCCAGCTTGCCTAATATGTCATGAAATGGTTTATTCCCAACCCCCTTGGTGAGAATGTCAGCAAGTTGTTCACCAGACTGGACAAAAGGAGTATAAATGGTACCACTAGTGAGTTTCTCCTTAATGAAGTGGCGATCAATCTCAACATGTTTTGTCCTGTCATGTTGAACTGGATTGTGAGCAATGTTGATGGCGGCCTTATTATCACAGTATAACCGCATGGAGTTCGTCTGATCAATACCGAGATCACTCAACAATAATTTGAGCCATAAAAGTTCACACACACCTTGTGCCATCGCTCTAAACTCAGCTTCTGCGCTTGACCTGGCAACCACATTCTGTTTCTTACTCCTCCAGGTAACTAGGTTGCCTCCAACAAATGTGCAATACCAAGTCGATCTCCTATCTACGGTTCGATCCAAATTTCAACAAGATCTCAGATAGGCTTCCACACGAAGATGATCATACTTTGAAAAATAAAGACCCTTACCAGGAGCAGACTTCAAGTACCTCAAGATTCTCATGACGGCCTCAAGGTGAATCGATGAGGAGCATGCATAAACCGACTAACCACATCGACAAAGAATAAAGAATATCAGATTTAGAGTGAGATAGGTAAATGAGTTTACCCACTAATCCCTGATAGCTCCCCCTATCAACAGCTTCTTCTCCTTCATCATCTCCCAATTTCTGATCGGGTTCCAGTGGAGTGGCACATGCCTTGCAGCCAAGCATCCCAGTTTCCTTCAACAGGTCAAGCACATATTTTTTTTGTGAGATAAATATCCCATCCTTAGAGCGAGCAACTTCAATTCCCAGAAAATACTTCAAGCTTTCCAAGTCTTTGATTTCAAACTCATTAGCTAAATATTTCTTCAACAGATGTATTTCCTCACTATCATTACCTGTAAGAACTATGTCATCTACATAAACAATAAGTGCTGTAGTCTTGCCATGTGAGGAATGTTTCACAAACAATGTGTGATCTGCCTGACTTTGTTTGAAGCCATATTTAAACATAGCCTGAGTGAATCTCTCAAACCAAGCCCTTGGAGACTGTTTGAGACCATATAATGACTTCCGAAGCTTGCATACTTTGCCTTCTGTCTGATGATTCGCAAAACCAAGAGGAATGTCCATATATACCTCTTCTTCGAGGTCACCATGGAGAAAGGCATTCTTGACATCAAAGCGATAAAGCGCCAATCAAGATTAGTCGCTAGAGAGAGAAGTACTCGATCAATTCATCTTAGCCACGCACGAAGGTCTCCCGATAATCAATGCCATATGTCCGAGTAAACCCTTTTGCCACAAGTCTTGCCTTGTAACGCTTAATAGACCCATCTGCTTTGTGTTTCACAAGATATACCCATTTACATCCCATGTGTCGCTTGTTCAGTAGGTAACTCAGTCAATTCCCAAGTGCCATTCTTCCTAAGTGCTTTCATTTCCTCAATCATGGCTAGTTTCCACTCAGAGGTAGCGAGAGCATCTTGAAAATGGTTAGGAATGCTAACAGAGGAAATATTGGACACAAACGCTCTATATGATGATGACAAATGAGAGTATGACACAAACTGTGAGATAGGATGTTGAGTACAAGATCTCACACCCTTCCTCTTGGCAATAGGAATATCAAGATCAATGGATTCAAGAGATTCAAAGTTACCTAGACTCTCATCAAAAGCAGGAGATGGCAGTGGAGTAGCAAAAGTGGTCCCTTGTATCCAGTGTTGTCTGTCTATGTCTCGGACATAAACATGCCCGACCTTATCCTTGGTGACAGTGGGTTCTAGAGGCCCAGTAAGTGGTCCCTTGTATCCAGTGTTGTCTGTCTATGTCCCGGACATAAACATGCCCGACCTTATCCTTGGTGACAGTGGGTTCTAGAGGCCCAGTAGAAGAGGGTGGTGCAAGAACAACTGGTTCAACAACTGGTTCCACCATAGGGAGCACAGGACTCACTTCACACCAAGGCTCCCCCTGAAATGAGGACGGTGACACTGGAGAGGACAAGAAATAGGACTGGGACTCAAAAAAAGTAACATCCATGGACACAAATCACTTATGAGAAGAAGGGTGGTAACATTTATACCCCTTTTGAGTAGGAGAGTAACCAAGGAAAACACACTTGAGAGAGCGAGGGTCCAACTTACCACGAGAGGGAGAGTGATTATGAACAAAACAGACACAATCAAAAATTTTGGGGGGAATAAAAAACAAGGACTGAGAACCTAGGAGGATGTGAAGAGGAGCCTTTTTTTGCAAGACCTGGGTAGGGAGACGACTAATAAGATGGGCAGTGGTGAGAACATCGTCGCCCCAATAAGGTCGAGGCACATTCATAGAAAAACACATGCACCGAGCCATGTCAAGAAGATGTCAATTCTTGCGTTCCGCCACCCCATTCTGTTGAGGGGTATTGGTGCAAGAGGTCTGATGGATAATGCCATGAGTAGAGAAATATTGTCCTAACCCAGAATCTATGTATTCCCCACCATTGTCAAAACGAAAGAGTTTGACAGTGGCCCCAAACTGAGTACAAATCATCTTATGAAAAGTGCAAAACACAGAGAAAACTTTACTCTTATCTTTCATGAAATACACCCAAGTAGCACGAGAAAAATCATCAACAAATGTAACAAACCATCGATGACCTTTTACAGACATAACTCGAGAGGGACCCCAAACATCAGAATGTATTAAGGAAAAAGGAACTAAACTTTTATTCAAACTGGGAGCAAAAGAAGCTCTGTGCTGTTTTCCGAGTTGACAAGACTCACAAAGAAGGTCAAACACATGATGATTGGCAAAACCAAAAGGAAATAAATGCTTAAGTAAATGAAATGAAGGATGCCCAAGACGCCGATACCACAGCCATAAATCAGCGGGGGTAGTAGAAGACATGGTGGAAGAATAAGCAAGTTTGTCCGGTTGATCTAGGAAGTAGAGACCATTTTCTGCACTACCACTGCCAATCGTCCTCCTCGTGACAGGGTCCTAAAAAAGACAATGATCAGGAAAAAATGTCACACTACAATTCAAGTCCTGGGTGAGACAACTCAAGGATAACAGATTAACAGAAAAATTGGGAACATGGAGAACAGAAGACAGATGTATGGTAGGAGTGACGTGGACTAAACCTTTTCCAGAAATGGAAGAAACAGTACCATCGGCAATCCTAACTTTGACCTGACCTAAAGAGGGCTTATAGACAGAGAAAAGATCAGAGGAGCCAGACATATGATCTGAGGCACCAGAATCAATGATCCAAGGCAAAGACTTATGACACAGGAAGCACAAGGAGAAGAGGCTAAGTTACCAGAGCGAGCAAAGGACGAGGAAGCTGTACTGAGAGCAGGAGAAGACCTGCGGTCCAACAATTGGCGCAAAGCATCCTCTAGCTCAGTGTCAGAAGCTTGGCCAACAGGAGCAGAATTAGAATCGAGTGGATCAACGACACTAGTCTGATGAGCCCAAGAATAGGAACCACGTCCTCTAGATTGGCCTGACCGACCGCATCGAGAACCAGACTGATCACCTTGACCCCAGGATGGAGTCCCATGAAGCTTCCAACACGTCTCACGAGTGTACCGCGGTTTCTTGCAGTAATCACAGAATACAGACTCCTTAGCAGCAGACGGAGGGATGGGAGTCAGGCTGAGACCATCTCGAGGAGTAGACAGTAATGCTGAGCGGTCAGTAGAGACAGGGGACATCATAGCAGACCGGCGACTCTCCTCATTCTGTACATAGGCAAATGCCTCCTGAAGAGAAGGAAGAGTGTCTATACCCAGAACTCGACTCCGAACTGGATCATACTCCACATTTAGGCCAGCCAGAAATTTAAAGACCCGTTCCCGTGCGAGGAACTTCTTGTACCCGGCAGAATCAGCAGAGCAAACGGGCTTATAGTCTTCCAGGTGGTCAAGGCGTTTCCATCCGTTGGTGAGGTAGGTGAAATATTGCAGGACAGTCTGCTCTCCCTGAATTGAGCTCTCAATAGAGTGGCGCAGCTCAAATGCCTGTGAAAAATTCCCTTTGCAAGAATAGGTGACAGCCACTGCATCCCAAACTTCTTGGGCAGTCTCCATAGACAAGTAGCTCTCACCAAGTTCTGGAACCATTGAATGGATAAGCCAACTCATAATCAAAGAGTTGTTAATCTCCCATTGGTCATAACTTTGTCGAGTCAAGGTACTAGGTGCTCAGATCCCCGCCACAACATATCTCATCTTCCCTCTGCTCTTCAAAAACATAGTCAAACTTTGAGACCATGTTAGGTAGTTCTGACCATTAAATAGAGAGGTGGTGATTTTCATACTAGGGTTGGGGTTCTCAATCATGGTAGTAGGTATAATGGGACTCTCACTCTTTGGTGTTTGAGAAGAAGGGGACACACGGGAGGAATCTGTCATGGATACAATACTACCAAACCCGCAACAAAACTAGTGGTAATCACAAACCCGGAAGGTGGTGGTGAAAGAACAGGTACAATGACCACTATAAGAGCATAACCACTATAAGATCATAACAAAATTAAGAAATCTTTTTTTTTTTTTTAGATATATATATTTACTGATTTATATATATATATATATGTTTACTGATTTATGTATATATACTGATACACATATATTTACATATATATTTACTACTCTATACGGTAGTAATAGGTTCAGTCATACCAGAGAAGATGGCGAAGACGAAGAAGCTGAAGACGGCGACTGAAGGAGAGCAGATGAAGGCGACGACAGAGACGAAGATGAAGACGGCGACTGAGGAAGACGGCGAAGATGAAGACGGTGACTGACGAAGACGAAGCCTGACGAGCCGATGAAGACGGCGAGACGACGGCGATCGAGACGACGGCGATCGAGCCGAAATGATTTAATCGAGGACGACGGCTACTGAGGCGGAAGACGAAGACAAAGCAGAGTATCCACCGAGGTAAGTTTCGAACCCTAGAGTGAGGGTGTGTCGAAACCCTAGAGCAGAAGCTCTGATACCATGAAGCTTTGATTAACCAGCTTAGAGTATGATTGAATATCATCCCTTATTTATAACTGAGGATTTAGGGTTTACAAGAGAGTTAATTATAGAATAATACAAAAGCTAAAACAGTACAACGAGTGCAACTTTCGGCTTAATAAAAAATGCTAACACTTTCGGTGAGAATACTATGCTAACACAACCCATCGCCTAGACACACTGCCAAGGAAACACACCGATAGCATCCCCTGCAAGCGCACCATAAAATGAAGCCACCGAGAAGACACTTTTAGACCTCCAAACATCCCAAACTACAAAATCCACCCCATACCCCCGCAGCAACTCATGAGCTGGTCTATGTCCAGCTCCTATTCCATATGTATTATAGAAAAATATAACAGAAACATATTCTTCATCACAATTGTGACTTACTACCAACAATTGGTGCTGGCTGCACAATGTAGTCTGCTAAGGGAAAATATATCCATCTGTTAAATATGACGCATATCATAGAAGAACTTCTTCCAATTTCTTCTAAAAACATCCTAACAAAATTATGCAAAATAGAACATAACTCCAGAAAAAAATAAATAAATAAATAAATAATAAATAAAATAAAATAAAAAGAGAGCAAGTTAAGCAACCACCTAAAAGCAATATAGTACATCAATATTGAATCAAACAAAAAAGATCTCTTTGAGAGTTAACTCTTTCTTTATGAGGCACACACAACATTTTCACAGCACTAATATCTAGAAAGCTATGAAGCATGGGTACTTCGAAAAACATGCCGTACCCGTACTGAGTACTTACCGGCTTATGGTACCTCGTATGATACTTCTGCATACATACTGGGCGCATGAAACACGTATCCAAATTTTTTCTTCTTAATTTTTGGCGTACCCAGACGTACCTAATATATACCCAAGCCGTACCGTACTTCAATTGAAACAATATTTTCTTCTACCACAGAGATAAAACTCCTTTCACTAGACTTTTTTTTTTATTTTTTGTTTTATACTTAGCATGATTTTAAAATTAAACTATGGTTTCTAAATTATTTAATATATTGACATTTAATTTTGATTTATATCTTTAGTTTTGGCATTAAATATTAATTATAGGTTGGACCTTAACAAATTAAACCATTTAATTAATTATTGCATTATCTAAATTAAAAATAATTTTTTTTACAAGTGTACCAGGTCGTACCCGTACCGTATTCACGTATTATTTTTTAAATTTTACCGTATTAACGTATCCGTATCGTATCAGTACCAATACTTGTACTTGTACTTGTACCCATACCAGTACCCGTGCTTCATAGCTAGAAAGAATAACACAAATACTAGCAGAGTATGAAGGGGTGAGGAACAATCAGTCAGGCCCATAAAAATCAATGAAGCCAAAAATAAATAAATAAATAAAAGAAAAGAAAATTCTTGGATTCATGATTGACATCATTAAAACATTTGAGGAAACAATATACTTACTTTTACAGGCAGATCAACTGGAAACAGATTTAGGCTACTGGGATTAAAACTGAATGAGCTGCAGAAAGGAATGTGACAAGAAAAAGAAATTAGTGCCTTAGTGGTATGCAAATATGAATGAAAAGGTTGAATAAATAACGAGATTCAAGATGGTTCCATTCAGTTGCTAATATTTAGTTAATAGACCCAATCATGCTTAAAAATTCAATCAAAGCTATTCTTAATCAACTAAAATCTACAAATAAGTGCATCATGCTAGAAATTACAGACGGCAACATAATAAAAACTAATCCATCCACAGCATGCATATCTTTATTTCCGTCTTTTCAACAGGAAAATAATGTTCTAAAGTGAGAAAAAACAGGTACTAACTTTAAAATGTAAAATGCAGTTTGTTACATTGTATATATTTTTATAACATTTTTTAAGGCAGAAGCATAGATCCTACAAAAAAAATGTGCATCAAGTGCAGGAAACATACCTGCGAGATATAACTAGCTGCCACACATAAGGAATAAAGAACTCCTCAGGATGGCTCTCTTGTTCATATGTAAAGCGTAATTGAGTAAACATCTGTTAATTGGATAAAAAAAAACATAAAAAAGGATCCCACTAGTGGATAAACCTACTAACACAACCATTTGCTTTGTACCTTCATGCCATCACCACGCCAAGAACGACAATTGATGATTATGACTTCGAGGACTTTCTCCACCGACCATTCACCATTCATTCTTTGGGCATCCATGCGGCTATTGAAAAAATCTAAGACCTACAAAAATTAAAGATTATGCGGGAAGAAAATAAAGGGAAAAAGACGGATATACAACCTATAGTAAGAATGTTCTCAAGCACATACGGTAAAAATGTTCTCAAGCAGCTCATTAAAGCGAGGATGATTCCTGAAAGGCTGAAAGACCTCCTGCCTGTGCATAATCGCATATACAACCTGCTCCAATGCATACAATGAAAAATACCCACAATATGAGAGGAGAGGGGTGGGGGAACCAAATCCAGATGCATATGGTCTCAGTGATAATGATGATGATACCTCAGGATTACGTGGAAGAGCGTAAGTCAGTATTGCATTTAATATTTCCAGAACAATCCTCAGGAAATCAGTATAAATATGCAATTCTGTTGACTGCAAGAAATATATATGTGGATTTAGAAGAAAAATAATTTGGCAATGTAAGATAAGATCTAAATAGTAATGAAGCTAAAGGTATCGATTATGGTGACAACCATCTCTTCTGGAAGGCTGTCTCCTCTTGATTCACCATTCCCTATACGCATCTTATCATTTTTTAGCTCTGCTAATTTGGTGTACCTAACACACAACGTTTTAAAAAGATGACCAAATCAAAATCCCATAAAAGTAAAGATTCTATCAAAGTTATCAAGTATTCCACGTAAGAAAATAGATCAGACTGCTCTATGGAAACAATAAGAGACATACTTGCGTGAGAGCATATCAAAGAGGCTAACGAGTCTCTGTGATGCATATGCACTCAAACGGTGGACATGGGGTGCCATGTTGGCCAAAATTGCAAGACAGTTAGTGTGGAGGTAAATATCCTGCACCAATTAAATATGTCAAACACTACAGTAGGAAAGCCTCTGTAAAACCAATTGTTTCAGATACTTATCTAGATCTCAGCACATCCATCAATATATCCAATATGCAGGGTAAAGACTTACTTTCCAGTGTATTTACAAATGTTGGGTAAAAACTTACTTTCCAATGTATTTTCTGAATGTTACAATGTCTATTGACCATATAGATATAGACACATCCATAAATATATTGAATGGCCCTAAAGATGCTAAGAACTGGGGCTCTATATCCTATGGAAAAAGTTCATTTTTCTCTTGCCATCATTTAGACTGTATTTTTAATGTGACGAAGCTGGGGATGTTGCACCCTTCAAAAGAGATCTGTCTGTGTAATTAGAATTAGGATAAGTTACATGACATATGAGAGACAACTAAAGTTATTAGCCCAAATATGAGCAACTATGTAGGAAGAGATTGTCCTTTGTCCTTTTGCATTTAAGGTTTATATAATAAATGTTCATTATTGTTATGATGATTTGCCATTAATTTTATACAAGTTAGAGATATATGAAAATGTTAATAAGCAATGGAGTAACAAGAAGAGTTAATAATATTCTAACGGTACTGTAATTTTCATCATTAATTTGTAGTATTTTTTATTTTTATTTTTTTTTGAGTGAAGGGGCGCATCAACTAGATAACTACAAATAAAGATAGTCAAAGAAATTCTGCCCATGGTGAAAAGAGACTACATTTCCATCAGAGGTAATTGTGGACTGTGATTATTTTCCCATGCAATAACTAATAAATTCTCTATCAGTATACCACATAATTTTGTTCCTCTATTAATGTGTGTTCATGTAAGTCTTAAAAGGGAAATTGCCTGAACTCACAAATTTTCCACACACAAAAAAAATATATATATATTTAAGAAATTAAAATATATATACATATATATCTTTACTTAGCATCAACATTGAAATTGATATATCTGAATTTTATGATCTCAACGAATCTCCAAAAATTCATATTGTAAGCATTGACAAATTTTGACAACAAGCACGTATGAGACAATCTTCTTTTCATGGGTCATACAAATCAATCTCAATTTCTGAACTGAAACAAGGAATCTATCACAGCAATACCAAGAGAACACATAACAAAGTATTAAAATATAAATAATCAGCAGACATGGGCACCAAGCCATACCCGTAGCTTAGATAGGTTGTAATTCACAGTCCTTATCAGAATTATGATCATCAAGGAACCAAGAGAAGTTTGATGGAGCAAGCGTTCTTGGTACCATGAAACACTTGGCAGCATCTGTTCAAATAAATAAGATGTTAATATGATCTTTATATAATCCGGTTAAATGCTCGCCTAAAGAGGCAGTACTCACCAGCTTGTGAATACTGGCATTGAAAGAAGAATCTTGACTAAGTATTAGCAGGATAATCAGCACCATGTAGATTTGATTGGATGTCCCTTTTGAAGCATTATACAGTGTTTCCAGCATGGGCATCAACTGTTGATTTCATTGCATAAATGCAAATCAAATTAGGATATGTGGCATTTATGTTACGTAAACTACTAAAAATGATGACTGCTCATAAGATTTTGTAGTAACCATTGTACACAAAATTTTGTAAATTGTGTCCATAACATCGCTTATCTGACAAGTAATAACCATTGTTCTTTTTTTTTTTCTTTTTTTTCTAAAAATTTATTTTATCTTTTGCCAAGGTTACCACACAACAATAGGTGGGCTAACTAAATACAAATAAGATGGAAATGATAGCTGCCACTCCATACCAGTGTATCCAAATCTGTTCGCACCAAAACATACTCCAGAAAATCTGAGTTCCCATGCACTAATGAGTAAAGCAGTAAGATAGCAGTTTCATCAGCCAAGTACCTGAGGAGACAGTAGTCACAAAACCAATAAATTTACTTAAAGGATAAACAAATAGATAATACAATTTGATGATATGCACATAAAGTTTTTAACGGTGAATGCATAATGCTAGGCACTTTACCCCTTGTGACACAAGCTATAAGCCTCAAGGCGTAAACATTTTGAATTCTTATATTTAGTAAACAACTAAAATATGTTAAAATATTGTAAATTAAATATAAAAGTGCAAATACATTTTGTCTCAAAGCATCAAACATTTCACTCCAGAGAAGGAAGCTTGCACTCTTTACACGTGAAATCAACATTCTTAGCTTCAGTTTTCAAGCCTTAGCTTTGTGTTTTTTCTTGGTCAATAACTTACTTGATTTTTCTCATGAATATAGTTACAAAAGGAGTTCTTTTTATGTTTAAATACTGTATTAGACTAAGTTTAACAACAATCCAAGATCAAGATGTCCATATGCACAAGCCTTTGAGGAGTGTCGCCTAAAAATAAAGCCTCAAGGCAAGCCTCGATAATGCGTTTTAAAACTTTGTATGAGAGAGAAATAGAGCAATACCATTTTCTACGTTTTTTCATTTCTTTTAGATGGATGAGATAGGTCAGTTCATGCTGCTCAAAGACGAACCTCAGTTAATAAAAAAAACACTCTTAGCAATCGTCAAGAAAGAATTTATCCAAGGAATTAAAAGGGGAAATGGTTAATATAGTGTATGAGGCAATATGGAGCATAAAAAGAACATTTCAAAAACATTTAAAGCTAACATGGTCTCATACATATTATCCATTACTACAAAATGCTTAACATTAGTAATACTACGGGGCACCACAGGACATCACAGTATCATATTACTTGCATTACTTGCACCAACAGGCACAAAACAAGAGGATTCTATTAAGGAATCTGTAACTTGAATTACAACCAAGATTCTAATCTAGTTTATTAAAGAAAGAAAAGAAAATCTGTGAATGTAATCCAAGGATGCCAACAAAGGATTAAAAAGGTAAGCAACCAAATAAAAACTCTAGCATTTAGATTTTGGATCTATTTTTCATATACTAAAATAATCGTAATACAGATACTCACATGCCAAGAGTATCAAAGAGGGAAGCAAAAGGTAATCTCACAAGTGGACCACAGTGTGCATTCCCCTCAATATCAACACGATCAACTGCAAGCAGGGGACTGGTTTACTTAGCAGTGCACAAAATAAGCCCCATAACAATCAAACGATTACAATTTTGAGAACCTTACATTCAATATCCCTAACATTCTCTAAGGCCTTGCAGTAAGAGTTTTCAGAAAAATATGTATTTTCTTTGAGAAGAAAATCTGAAGTGGCACTGTCATCGCTTTTATCTTTCACAGTCTCCTCCATAACACATTTACGATAATAAATGAGAATAAGTAACACATGAAGACTGCTGTCTGCCAAAGGCCTTCTGGTGGCTTCACCACTTGAACTGACAAAGAAATTAAATGGCGATAGCACAAAACTTGCTGCAAGACAATCATAAAATTCACAAACTTCTGTCAGTAAAATAAGTCAAAATAATAAATAAACAGAAGAAAAAGACTCCAATGGTAAAAGGGGAGAAAAAATAGAAACAAACAACAACAATCTAGTGAAATTTATGAAACATTGCATCCAAATAACTCTGAACAACACTATGCTATTTTGATGACAAATGGCATAGCTATGGTGCATACGACATATTAACAGAATAAAACCATACCAGCTGATTACTTGTAAAAAATGAGCATTATCAAATATATCATCATACCAGCTGCAGAACCAACTCTCTGTAAAACACCAGGCTGATTTCCTTCAGAAAACATGTCATAAGATGCAGTATTTAAGGCGAAGTGAGGTCGCATGATGTAATTAAGTAGCAGTTTGCGAACAACCAAACCAACAAAAGAGCTTTCCTGAAAATGTAAGAGCAAATTGACAGGCCAGCAATACCGTTAAAAGAACTGCAGATTTTGGACGAGCTAAAAAAAGTCAGAAGTTCTGGTCACCTGGACCATTGCCATATCAATGAATGGGTGAATATCCTTGGGTCCTGGTGATGGCCCAGAAAGAAGCTGAGTTGACATGGCTACAAGCATGAAGTTAAGCAGCTCTTGGTGTAGGAGATATGTATTGGGACTTGCCAAAAATTTATAAGAAAATTAAATAAAATTAGGAAGATGATAAATACAAAATCGCAGCACTAATAAACATAGAGGATAATCTATCACATACCTTACATCTACTTTGCCAATAAAGCTAAGCACGCTATGCATAACAAGATTTTCAATATTTCGACCTGCAGTGCAAAACCCAAGGTCTCTTAAGGCGATGGAAATGAAAATCATAAAAAACATTTACAACACACTTGTAAACTGAAAGTTGGAAGAAAATATAAAAAGATCTCTAAAAAGATGGAGTTCAAATGTCAAGAAAGCCAAGAAGTCCCCAATCTGGTTGCCATCAAATATTAAGAGCCTTTTAACAACTGAAATCTGTCATGAAATTAGAGTTGACAAATCAAAGTGAGCCCTGAACTTTCTTTAAGGCTCTATTTAGCTGTCAAGAATTAATTTCTGAATTGAAGACTTTCTTTTTTTTTTTAATGATAAATAATTTCTGAATTGAAGTTTATGGAAGCAAAATTTGAGAATGTACACTGGTTCTTAATTTAAAGTTATTTATTTGCATCAACTTCAAGCAACATCAAAATATTAGTCGGTCTCTAAATTACAGAATTCAATGCAAACTTTAAGGGTCTGTTTGAAAATAAATGATATATAAGATAAACAATGGCGTAAGAGAATCAGCAGGTGTTTCAAAATTTATATATATAGAAGCATTTTCAGGAAACTTAAGGAAGCACCTTCTGCAATTTTAACTAAAGTTTTAAAAGGCTTTACTGAGGCTCACCTCGAGGCACGGCTAAGGCAAAATGCCTCAAGGCTTTGATATTTAGACTTTACTCCCCAAAGGCTTGCACACATAGTCTGAGACATGCACCTTAGGTGCGTCTTATACACCTTTTATGCATAAGCATGTGAGGAGTACGCATATGAAGTTTGTCTTAAGGTCTTGTTAAACTTACTCTAGTAGATGGTTTAAAAATAAAATAGAAAAAAGAACCCCTTTTACAACTATATTCTATAGGAAAAATTAAGTAAATGACCAATCAAGAAAAAACACAAAATTAATGCTCAATGAGAAGCTCAATCACTAAAACTAAGAATACCAATTTCACTTTCAATAAAGGAAAACTTCCTTCTTGTACTGAACCTTGAGCATAAAAGTATTTACACCTTTATATTTAATTTTGATGTATTTATTTATTGTTTTAAAACATTTACTAAATATAAAAATTCAGAATTTAAAATGCTTACACCTCAACGCCTTGCCTCATGAGAGGTAAAACGCCTCACATTATGCATTCGCCTTTAAAAACTTTGATTTTAAGCATTCACGCTGATCAGAAACCGGAACCTCAGTAGCAATTTCAAAGTTTGGATCTTTTTCATATACACACACACACAAAAAAAAAAAAAAACTGTTTTCAGAAGCATGGTTTTGACAATGATACCCAGCAAGCACTAAGGAAGTGCACCAAAATAAATAACACCATGAAGTATGAGAACGAATGGGCAACACCATCCTTGCTTCACCAAAACAAATAACACCATGAAGCATAAGGACAAATGGTGCAACAATCAACCTCACTTCACCTAGAGCTTAAACGCACGATCAAAAGTTTTTTCTACTATTATGTTAATTGTGGCAGGATATATGAAAAGAATATTCACCTTCCCAGATCAAGTAATCCCGTATTTCAAACAGCAGAAAAGAAACCCATTGAAAATGATACACCTAAACCATCACTGGGTTCCACAAGGCCTTAACAAAGGCAAGCTAGCTTTGCAGACTGATATTCTTGCTCAATCATTTAACAAAGGCAAGCTAGCTATGCAGACTGATATTCTTGCTCAATCATTTGGCAGTAATAAACACACACACACACTTGATGAAAGTGACATCAATGAAAATATGAACACACAATTATAAGGTGCAAGTGAATTACCTCTGGAGAAATCATTCGATACTGCTTCACTCTCTTCTAGACACAGGTATAATTCCTCAAAATTATCATTTTTGGCATTTTCAATCAAGTACTTCAGAAATACAGATGAAATGTACGTTGCATTAATAGCCTTCATATGAGCAGATGGCGACACACCAGAAGTAGAAACACACTCTTGCAAACACCATGCTAAGTGAATTAAAATTTTTGCCATATGCCTTGTGTAATAGTTGTTCTGTGCTGCACAAGGTGATACATATCAGATAGATTAACAAAGCAAAAAGAGTTGAGTAATTAAGGCCTTGTTTGGTTTGTTTCTTAGAAAAATTTTTGGAAAAAATTTTCTACAAACAAATTTTCAAGAGTAATCAAACCAAACAAATTTTTCCAAACAAAAAAAATTTTGTTTGGTTACTTACTTTCCAAAATCACTCTCTCTTATACACATCAAATCAATTACTTTTTTTAAAACTCTCTCCCCAAAACAATTTTCCAAAACCATTTCTGAAAAAAGGCAAACCAAACAAGTTTTCGTACTTTTTATCTCATAACTACTCTACAAATACAAACCAAACACACCCTAAATGTTTTCAGAACACATTACACTACCAGGGATCTAAAACATACACAGTTGTGTCCACTGTCTATGCTATCATCTACTGATTTCAGCATTTTTTTGCACCATCCCCCACAATCAGAAATATGCTAAACTTACTTGGTACATCGAAAACAAAAAGGTTAAAAACCAATCCTTTACGTGACAAACTAAGACTCGACAATTCATTTATCTATCAATGATGATCAGATTTAAAACTTAATAAGAAGTCATTTCACAATATACGGCATTTCACAGCATTGCATGGTTGAAAAAGATGCTGAAATGTTTTTGAATCATCGTAAAAACTATTATATTTGTTCTCTTTCCACTTAGAAATGAATTTGATCATTATATGTGCCATTTGTTAGTGCATATTTTCTGTTCTAACTAGAGATTTCTAAATGTAAACCCAGATCCACATTGACTAGCAATTTCCACCTACTGCCTCCAAGTAATATCTAAACGAAGAATGAAAAATTGACAATTATTTCCTCTCCAATGTTAATGATTTCAATGTTTTGTTACATAATTTCAACACACCAAAACAAGCCTTGTGTCCCCAATCAATTAGGGTTGTTTACATGAATCCTTCATCTCTTTTGCTTTCCTCGAGCTTGTTGGGCTCGAGTATGATTCCTTGAACCTCAGGTCAAGGGGTCAAGATTTAGTGTCATAAGATTTTTTTTCAAAAAAAATATATATATATATATCTCCATTATGCTCTATCAGGGGCCACATGTTCAGTTAAATTAAACACATATAAAAATTTACTACAATATTCCATGTCAATCTAGGGCTTTCCCTCCATCTAGCATATCATTAGCCATGATCCTATCACACTTCCTCACTATTGCCTCTTACCAATTTTTATTGTATATGACCAAATCATCTTAATCTATTTCTCACACTTACCTTCAATTAGTGTTATTCCAACCATTTTAGGAATGTATTCACTTCTAATTCTATGTTTCCATGTGTTACCACACATCCAACCCAACATCGTGATTTCAGCTACATTCATCTTGCTCACATGTTTCTTAGTTGCTTAACATTTTGTACGGTAAAACATTGCTAGCCTTATAAATGTTTTATAAAATTTTCCTTTCAATTTTATTAGTATACATTGATCACATATTATGCCATAAACACTCCTCTACTTTAGCCAACCTACTTTAATTCTACAAGCCACATCACACCCAATCTCTCTATTCTTTTTAATAATCAAAACTTTTATATCACAATTTTTATAGCCGTGTGTATATTAGCGATGAACAGCTCCAAGTCTGCTTACTTTGCTTTTACGTCTATCATTTTAGACTATTTCATATATCAAAGAAGGCAACAATAGCATGAACCATCACCCTGGCTTCGTTTAGGATGTGTGTTGGCTTTTTGACTTTTTTTGCCTGGGCTAAAAAGTCTGGGATAGGCTTTTTGACTTTTGTGAGAAAAAATGAAATGATTATGGTTTGGAGATGTCATTTTGTCTTATTGGACAAAAAAACTTATTTTGTTTTTTTTGGTCTATTTTAACCCTAACCCACCCCAACCCAACTTCCCAAACTATAGCATCAAAAGCTTATTAGAAACTCTATCAAATATACTCAAAATTCAAAATGAGAATTTCATGCAGACTGCCGACAAGCTCTCCACACAACGAGATAGTGAGTTCAAGAATTTCATAATGCACAGCATTTCTCCTAAAATCGTGAGCCTATAGACTTCCATAAACCTTTGAATTCTCCAATTAACAATTGAAAATATCAAATGAGGAATTGCAATGAAGCTTCAAACCCTTGCATCAAAAAGAATCTACCAAAGTTATTCAGTTTGTAAGCACAGTTTCTCAATGATATTGCAACTGATTCAAAATTGAATGTAGCTAAGAATCTGAATTCTCATTATGACCTATATATGAATGCATTATCATGAATAAACAAAAACTACTAACCAAAAACCTCGCAAGCTTCAGAAACACGCTGGGGCGGCCATTGGAGGCTGAGAGGAAGCTCGAGCAATTTCTGCCAGAAATCGGAGGCGAGAGGAAACGATTTCTCGCCGACGAACGTTCCAATTAGATACTCTTCCGTGTCTTGCGGCCGCGTAGCACTGCTCCGGCGCGGCGTTGAAGGCACGGCCCCCATGAACAACCAACGAAGCTCACTCTCTCTCTCTCCCTCTCTCTCTCTCTCTCTCTCTCTAGTATCAGAGTCGAATTCGATCGACTCAACGATTCAACACTCAATCGATCACCGCAAATGGCATTGCCAAAACGAAGCAATTGAGACGTAAGAGATGGTGATCGGAGCTTTGTGGATCTATGATTGTTTGATACTCTTCGAGGACGAAAGAAGTCAGGAAGAGAGACGCTTCGAAACGAAGGTTGTAATAGGTGTGTGAAAGCGAATCGACATTTTTGGTTCCGGATGGTGAAATATCGATATAAATTTCCTCAAATTATAAATTGACTAAAGTACCCTTGAAACTTTGATCAATAAGCCCAAACTTTATTCCAATTTGACGTCAAACTTATAGAAAATATTATATATATCTTAGAAGTATAATTAAAGAAAAAATTGTATAATAAAAAAATTATCATAATTTGTAATGATGCATCACCATTAATAAGAGGTTAAGTTTCTCTCTCGGATCGGTCCAACCCATTCACGAGGACTCACTGTACTATCATAATTAAATACACAATGTGACATAATTAAATAATTCATGAGTCATAATTAAAGAAAAAAATGACATAATTAGAGACGCATATGATGCATTGATTTAAGAGTGTGCATGCTAAAAATTTTCCAAACTTTATTCCCATTTTAGGTCCAATCAAATTATAATTCTATTAAATCACATGAATATTTAGGGGTGTTTTGAAAACTTCATAAAAAACTAGTTTTTTAGCTCTTTTAGTCAAAAAAAGTCACACAAAAAAAAAAAATCACAAAAAAGTTAGCTTTTTAAGCAAAAAAAGTTACAAAAAATTAAACAAAATTTGACTAACTTCTCAAAACACCCCTTAAAGTACGTATTAATTTTTTTTAAATTTTATGAGTTTATATAAAAAATCATATTTAACCAATCAATAATTATTATTTGAAACGTCAATTATTATGAATGTACTACAACAAATTTTTAACTCATAAATGTTAACTCAAATATAATCAATATTTAAATATAGATTTGTTGGTACCACACAAGAAATTATACCACTTGGGACTATAGTAATATGATTATGCTGAGATTGAAGAGATGTGAGGCGAGATGCCTGACCTTTTTTTATTTTTATGTTGGACTATATGTTTAAACAAACAAAAATAAATAAATAATTAGTTGGATAATGGAAGAAATGTGTAAAAAGATTATTTTCTTTTTTCTTTTTATATTTCTTGATCACTTCCAAAAGCAAGAGGTTTTTGAGAAAAAGTGAATTGCCATCACTTATGATAAACAAATAATTTTAATATACCCTACATATACTAATAAAATATTATAGTTTTTCCCTTTTTTTGTTTTTCTTGTAAATAATACTATTTTTCTTCTATTTTTTTTTCCTTTTCTTCGAACCTCTTTTTTCCTATCTTAGATTGTGTTTAGATTATAAATTTTTGTTTTTCTCTTTTATTTTTTAAATGCCTACTAAAATTTATGATTCAAACACATCCTTAAATAATGTTACTTTTCCTTTTCCTTTTCTTCCCTTCCAAATATTTTTTAAAAAAAGGGGAAAAAAAAAAAAAAACTTAAAAAGACAAAAATTGAATTACATAAAAGAAAGGGTATTTTAGGTATTCAAACATCTTAATCGGGGGTAGATTTTCACTAATTGCGGTTTTTGTAGTCATTAGCAGCTGGTTTTGTTGCCTCGTCGGTGAGAGGCCACGTGGCAACCGCCTTTGCATTGTCAATTCTCTCATTGATACTACCAGGTCCACTCGCCTTAATGATCGTCAACATAACTTCCCCATCCGCGATGATGGGTTTCCAATCGACGACTGAGAATCGATGTTGTTGTACACGCGCTACTTGTTGATTATTGCTCGTATTATTTATCTATCATCTTTGATATTGATCTTGTGCTTCGCGATCTATTGTATTATTCTGTACCACGGGTTTCATCACCGTTACATTTTAATCATTGAGCCTTTTCCTAATCTTTGGATTTGATTATTGGCCCAATTCGGCAAAAACGCGAGGCCCTCAAATGAAGAGGGCTTGTCATGATCCATAAGTAGAGATGATTCTATTTGCCCTCAAATTTTATGTGTTTTTCTGTGTACATAATAAATAAATAAATAATTTAATAATTATAATTATATAATTTTATTATATTTTTAAAACAAATAAATGGCAAGTATATTTTAATGTTTTGTAATTTGAAGAATTTGGAATAATTTTTAGCAGGTCATATTGATTTATTTATTCATAAGTCTTCAGTGAATTATTTTACGTATTTATCTCTCGTTGTGATAACAAGAAAAATTTTAAACTTTTTAGATATAGTTTGTATTTTTGGAATGATCATTTGTGACTAGTAATAATACTGATAAATTTATCAACGTGATAAATGATTGAGACATTTTGACTTTTATTTTTGAATTTTAATTTTAATTTATTTGTGTTGATTTATATTTAAATATAATGTATGAAGTGTAAATAGTTGAATTGTATTTTTTTAAAAATATTTTTATAATGATAATTTATTACTAAAAATTGTAGTAGAACTTTTCGATAAATAAGTCAAATCCAACCGACCAACACATAACTATCCCTTTGAAATTTGAATTTTTGAATCTGTTTATTATTATGTTATCTAGTTGTTAACGTATTATTTTCTATCTAATTTTGAATATATGACAGCAAATTGAAAAATATTAGAATTATGAACAACTAAAATAAATAAAAATAAACAAAGCCCAGAGTGGAAAACAGTGAAATTAATATCAACTATTTGGGGGAAGAAAATTGAGAAAGAAGTTTGACACCCAACCCAATTCTCTTTGTACATACATGCCAACTACACTTGGCTCATGAACAGCATACGCCTCGTCTCTTGCACAGACTGACAATATATGAATGGCAACATCTTTTGTGATCCAAAATCCAATTCTCAATTCCAGCGATGCAACCCATCAACACTTTTCTATGCTTAACTTACTTTGTGCATCTCCAATGGAGATGTTAACTTTCTTTGTTGAGGATAAATTTACTTAACGAGTTTAGAGGTACTACAATAAAGATGTTACGTAACTTATTAAGGGTTAGTTTGGGAAGTGAGTTGGCTTTTTAGCTTTTTAATTTTTTAAACTATTTTAGCCTGAATTAAAAAGTTTGGTTTGGAAAGGACTTTTTGGTTTTTTGACTTTTTTTGTGAGAGAAGAGTGTAATAATTATAAGTTGGATGTGATATTTTGTTTGTTGTGACTAAAATAACCTTTTTTATCTTTTATGACTAAAATAGCTAAAAAGAACCCACAACCTATCTTCCCAAACAGAGCCATCCTACCCCCCACCAAACCAACCCATTGATAGAACTTGAAAAAAAAAAAAAAAGATTTGACAAGTAACCATTTTTCAAAGTCAACTTCAAAGTCAACTTCAAAAAAAAAGATAAACAAATATTATTTTATTGCAATAGGATTTACAATTACTTGTTAACTCAGACTTTATAGTTAATAAAAAGTTTAACATCTGATAACTAAAACAATTCCAAACTTAACAGTTCTACTGAAGGATGAAAAATAAGAATCACCATTGTGGATGCTCTCAGGAAGCAAATGAGCAACCCAGTTTTTGCCATCTTCCTTTAATACTTGCACACGAATATATCATATATATAATGATGACACACTCTTTGCCTATGTTTTGCCACACAATAAAAATGTTTCAGATCACTAATTAAAGATCATTAATAGACAACTAATGATGTGACACTGATGTGGACCCACCACTGATGTGATAGTTTGGTCTTTGTTTTTTTTCTTCTTGCACTGCCAGCTTATTAAAGTTGATATTAATAGTGTAAATTTAGAGCACTAATCAGTGCTAGCCTCCCCAGAGGTCTCAAGGGCCAGCTAACACTACCATAAATGATCTTGTTCGGTTTTGGGTTCATTGATTTGAGATAGACAAACATGAATCATGATGAAATATGCATTTAAAGAATGTTTAAGTTGAAGAAGATTGTATAATATTAAGGTTAATTATTAGGTTACGGTGCCTTTTTTTTAAGTGACAAGAATTCTCACAATTTATGTTGATGAATTACAAGATTATATGTTATATCACTACATATAATATCAAGTTTAATTATTAGGTTGCGTTGGCTTTTTTTAAGTGACAAAAATCCTTACAATTTATGTTGATTTACAAGATTATATGTTATATCACTACAGTATAAAAGTCGATTTAATTTAACAATAAAGTTTTTTATTGATATTTTAATAGTGTGGATTCAAATCATAAAAATAGTTTTTACAATCTCCACAAATGGGAGATTAAATTAGGTACGTTTTTAATAAATTGGGTCTATATATTTTATTTTGAGTATATTTTTATGAGTGAAAAGTATTTCCAAACCCTATACATGACATGAATGACATGCATGTAAGTGTTACATCATATAGCAAGTATATTTAGTACACAAATTTAATCATATAAACATTATTCAGATTAAACATAGAATAGTTTTTAGTGAATTAAGTACAAAAAATGCTATGCACCGTACTTATATGGTCTACCCATTTCACTTGTTGGGCTCTTTTTTTAAATTATTTTTTAATACACAACATTATTGATTAAGTACAATGACATCTTACCTTGGTCTTTGTGTTGAGTTGAGATAAAAATTGCTAGTGTCACCTGTTCGAATTACGGCATAAGGAGACATGTTTGTGACCAAACAGACAAAATAAGGTAATTATTTAATAATTTTGGAGTATAGACACATGATATTTTATAGTATAATAATTGATAGAGAAAATAAGTAGGTGAGGTATTATATTGGATGATTAAAAAATATGAAGAAACTTATTGAATGATGGTTTATTAAAGAATACAAACACGTGATACTTCGAAAATATTTAATAATTTCCCGACAAAATATGAATGGACAACAATTGTTAAATCAACACTTTATGAAAATATGTTTTAGATCAAAAAATACTGTAGCAACTGTGGCATGAGGACTAGTTTTTGTTGCCGACAACACATTAACAATATACAAATTATTTTTTGGGCTCAAAATATATATATATTTTTTTCTATAGTGCATTTTCAATAAAAAATCTCAAATACAAGAAGATTGAGATACGATTATACAACTGAAAATATATTAAGATGTAAATTTTATAAACAAAAGATCTCGTATCTTAAATTTCTTATTTCTAATCTTTCAGATAGAGGATTTTGTATTCCAATTTTTTTTGTCCCAAATCTTCCATGTCACAATATCGCACATTCTCTCTATACTACACGACCAATCTCTATGTTTTGATTCTTTGGTTGAGAGAATATTTTAAGATAGGAAGACAGTAAACCCTGTGATCTTGCCAAATGGAAAAAAAAATAAAAACAAAAATAACTTTGAAGATGTTACTCCAATTTATGGATTTTGAATTTCCGTAGTCCAAACAATTCAAGACCAACTACTTATAAAATAAATAAGAATTAGTCAGTGATTGTTACACCAAATTTTGGGTTCATGAACATACCATTGCAAGTAGTGCTTTGCAATCATAATAGAATTCAATTTCATTGAACCTCCAAATGAAAATCAATACTCCATATTGGTTACTCAGTTCCCTTCCACCTCTCAATGCTGTAAAAACCATACGAATTTATAGATTGTGGAGGCAGAAAATAGGTACAGAAGTAGACAAGCCAAACTCCATTTTGAGAGAAGTTATATAATATTCCGGGAACATCATGTGACCAATATTTGACCATTTTTTAGGAAAACTAAGGACAAAGTGACCACATGACCGCATGCCATTAGAAAGGGGGATGATCATGTTGGAATTCCCGACTCACCTGATAATTTTTACTAGTTTGGGCTAGAACCCAAGAAACCAAGCTGCTCTGCCAACACATCTACATTCTCTTCATCTTCTTCTTCAATCCCTTCATTCAACAAGTCCTCCCAAAACCCTTCATCAACTCCTTTGTCTCCTCTCTCCTGCCTTTCTTCATTCCCCACATGTTCTTCCTCTAAGTTCTCTGATGATCCACTTAATCCCTGTATGTCCCCCGCAAGTTGCTCTAGCTCCAAATCAGTGAACCCAGAAATGTCGTAGTCTTGATTTTCTTGCTTAATATCAAGGCCTTTTTCACAAACTCCAACGTCAACATTGACAGGACCTTGATCAATTGACCTCCTTCTCTTCCTACAAATCGCTTCCTCAAGCTCTTTTCTTCTCTCGTTTTGCATCAATTGTTGCATAAAACTCGGATTCTGCATTGCCTTTGCCAAGAAACCGATCATTTGTTGCTGTTTCGTCTCTGTCCCAATTAGTCTTTCCTCCATTGCTTCAAGGTAAGCTCTAGTATTCTGCTGTTGCTGTCTGAGTTTCACCAACTCCGCCATTAAAACCTGCTTGTCACGCCTCAACCGATCAACCTCTACATCCAATCCAAACGTACCCACTTCGACACAAGGATCTAGGCCTTGCCCCCTTGAAGTCTGAGAATGAGGTGGTGTTTTTCTCCTCCTAATGTTCCTCAGAAGATGCTTTTGTCCTCTCAAGAACTCTTCATTAGCAAATTCCCACCTGTCTGGATCAACCTTTTTAAAACCCTGCACATTTCATATTACTTGGCCCTGATCATACACCAATGAAATCTACATAGGTAATATTGAGAATTGTATAAAAGATAGATCTAGGTTTGATGAATAATGAAACCTTCTATGTAACAATATTGCAAATGGTGAATAACAGATTTGATCAGGCTGTCTGATCTATATATCACTGTATTGTCGATACCGACTGGTAGTGTTATTTAAAACCATGAATTAGATAGTGTGACATTGATAGTTTATTTTACTCATCCCTCCACTTGCTTTATTAAACCAATAAACAAACAGGATGTTTACATTGATGAGAAACTCATTAAACAAAGAAAAGAAGTACCAAATCAATCTATCATAACTGAAAAATAAACATGAACTTTCTAGCCCTTTCTTGAATGAACATGAAAGAAGCCAAATCTGACGACCCACATCAGATTATGATATTAAATCAAGACAAACTTCCCATTTATTGATTGTAACTCAAAAAGATGAGAAGGAGGTGTTTGAGTTTTTGTTGAAGGGAATAGATATACTTACGTAAGTGTTGAGTTGCCTAACAAAGCTTGAGAAATTGCTATGCTTGAAGTACCTAGGAAGAAGATTCATGGAAAATGCCTGATGGTCCCAAACAACAAAACTGTTGTTGCCTTTGCTCCAAGAAATTACATGATTGGTGTTTGGATCTTCAACTAAGTCATAAGTTTTGGAGAGGAAAGGTGGAGGACCTGTGCCATGAAGTCCCTCCATTGGTCGAGGAACAACTGTGGACGGCTCACCGGGGTACGATGAACTCAATCCAGGAGGATTCATGATGGAGATTGATCAAATGAGAAGGAGATCTATGAGGTTTGCCTATTAGAATGTGGTTTGGTTGTTGGGTAGATACGAAGAAGCCTAATGGATCTTCTCTAATAACAAGAATGCAGTTCTATGTAAATCTTTCCTGAAATGGGTAATGAGTTTTTCTTGATGGGTTTTAAAAATTAAACACTATACATACATAAATACACAAAAAAAACCCCAAGATTAAAATGAACGATCGATCAAGATCAAAGGGTTAGCCTACTAAATGAGGTGATATATTACGAAGCGTGGTATCTGAGTTTGAGTCGTATCACTGCCTATGAGAAGTTTTCTTGGAGAAGAGACATGGAAACAAAAATGGGTCCTGGTGGAGATTGAGATCAACATATAGAAGGTAAAAAAAAAAAAGTAGAAGTTTGAGAATCTGGAAGTGGTTTTTTGGCAATATAGATGAGAATCATCTGAAATGGAAATCAAGAAACACACAGAAAATTTGAGAAACTGAGAAACAAAAAGACTAAATAGGAACTGAATGTCATGTCATTGATTCATATACATGTGATGATGATGCATGTATATAGGTGTACATGCTTTGTGCTAGAAATGAATAGATGGGAAGCTGATGATGGAAAAGAGAACCAAAATGGGACTGTTTGACTCTTTAGCTATTTTTAATGCCCCACTTCTTACTCCTTTTGGGAAGGTCGTTTGGCAACAACGAAAAAAAACAGTTCTTTTTTTTTTTTGTTTTTTTGCTCTTTGCACAGCCAAAAGACAAGTAATAATAGGTGTAGAATGAGCTCGCGTGTACTACCCCCATTCAAACCTTTTTGCTCTTTGCTCTTTGATTAATATTTATTTATGATGTTAAATCACAATAAAATGATGAAGCTATTCTTTGCAATTTAAAATATTTATAACTTCATCCATATAGCATATTTTGACCCATGAGAGATAAAATTGTAATTTCACCAGTGACTGAAATCCAGCTTCCCAAATGTCTTAATACAAAAAAGTCAACTTTTAACTTTTGTTACAAACGCACAAACGTGACTAAAAACCAAGTAACCAAAACATGCCTCTGTCTCCATCGAAAGACAGAATTAAATAATATACAGCAGAAGCTCATCAAAGATGCTATTGTTGATATCCTCTTTATTTTTAATAGTCATATATATATATATATATATATTTTTATGATTAAATTATGTGTATATAAACTATCAATACTAAAGCAGAATTTTTTATTTCTTAAAAAAAATAAAGTCTTTATTACCTAAACTTGATCAATTCCTTTTGTTTATCAAAAAAAAAAAAATTTATAATGACTTCCTTTTGAAGTTTTGAAAAATACAGTAATATAACTCATTTAAACTTATTTTGAATTTGAATGAGTTCAAACGGGTTTGTGGATTGTGCTCCAGAAGTGTCCGGAATTTCCACTAGGGGAGGAGTGATGTTTGAAGCATTCATGGTGCCTTTGTGTCTAGTCGTATTATTTTTAGTTTCTTTTTCTCTTTTGCAAGTAAAAAGTGGACCATACCAGATTTTAGGTCAATAATTTTGGTGAATTCTTTACTTACTTGACATGAAAGAAAAACTGCCTTATTGTGTTGAGTTGAGCCACATTAAATTAAACTATTGTAAGCTTTGTAGCTGAAATAGCTATAGTTGGTTGGGAGAAAGTATCTTGCCATCTTAATATTATCATATGCATTAGTCAAATAAAGTTTCATTACAAAATAGATAGTATTTCTCTTGCTTAAAAAGAGTCTACAATCATTATTGGACTAAAAAAGAATTTATTCATCCTTGTCATTTTTCTTATTATTTTATTTTATTTTATAATTTAGGAGAATGATAAGTTGCATACCTCGGCGATAAGACTTGGATTTAAAAATCATACTTAGGCCTCATTTAGGAATAGGCTCTTTTAGTAATTTTTTAACTTTTTGACTAAAATGTGATGTAAAAAAACTAGTATATGAGATGACTTTTTGACTTTTTACGAAAAGATGTGCAAAAAGTAGAGAAAAAATAGAATTTTTGACTTTTTGGTATGAGTTGTTGACTTTTTAATTTTTTTAATAACTTTTTAACTTTTTGACTAAAATAGTCATTTGCCAAACGAGACCTAGTAAAGATGTGACTCATTCACCAAGTTAATCTCGAGTTTTTACTTTTTCACATTCAAATATACAATTTTTTAGAGAAAAAAAATGTCAAGCTTTAAAGCACAAACCAAGGTGAAAATGTAGGACTTAATAGAGGTTTTACCTCGAATTACATTGCTTTAAATTTTGCCAGGCTTCTTAAAATCCAATGGTGTTCAACAGGTGGACAATTTTGATTGGTGCACACTTGCAATATGCATCTTGATATTAATTCTTTATTAGCTGGTTCATTTTTTAAATTTGAATCCTTTCTAGTTTAAAAATTATATTATAATAGATCCAATTTCAAATTCAATTAACAAATTTCATGTTGTAAAATATAATTAATATTGTGAAACTTTTTGATGCGAGGCACCACCATAAGCATAAAAGGGTATTACAAAAATAACACTAAAAATCACTATATTAAAATTAAAAATTGACACAAATAAAAATTAGTTGATGTTATGTGAACCCCCCTATAATTATCAAATTCCATATTCAGACAAAACAAGACAGGTCATAATTTAGAACAGTGTCTAACATGAAAAAAAGGAGGAATAGCATAAACCAAATTAGACAAAAACAAACCAAATTAGACAAAACCAAATAAAAATATTAAACTAATAAGGAATATGGAGCTTCAAGATGGTTGTAGAAGATGAGATCACAAGTGGCACCAAATCCAATGGAGAATTTCAAAAGCAAAGTTGGACTTTAAAGAAAGGTCTGCTACATATCTACCTTTAATTAATAGCAATATTTCTCTCCCTTTTTTTTTTTTGGGGGGGGGGGGGGGGGTGGGGTATTATGACTTCTGGAACAAATTATTGCCTCCAAGATATGCAAACTGAATGTTAATAATTTGTAAATAAAATTAAAAATAAAAAAAATTGAGTAATTTTAAAAAATATGTATTTATGTTATTTTTACCATATAAACTATATAAGAAGAATTTATAACCATAACACAAAATCTCAAGAAAAAAAGAAGGAAGAAAATAACCATAAACATTTTATTTAAACTGTAACTAACAATACCATCTCAAAAAACGTAAAAAGGAAGCCATTCAATAAGCACATGCTCTCACAAACTCATATAAGCAGATTTACATAATATTACTTCCATATTTATAACCATCATTCCTTGAACATATTCTGGACATATAAGTTAGACAAGCATACAATTCCATAGATAAAAGGTATGTTCCCTCCCCCTATTATTTTTCCTTTTTTTTTAATAAGAAGTCACAACAGTTCCTAAGTTTTTAAAACAAAAAAACAGAATTCAAGCTGCAGCAACAGCAGGACTGGCAGCTTCCTTTTGCACAAAGGTTTCAAGATACTCTTTCCTGCAAATAACAAACCAACTTATTTAGACTAAAGGAAGAATCCAAAATATTGAATTATTATTGATGGAAAAAGGAAATAAAATGATCATGAGGACAATAAAAAAACAGAGTCCACGATGATCAGCAATAGAAAACAAAGGTGAAGACATACCTTGCAGGTAAATCTATGTTACCAGACTTACCCAAAAAAATCTATGTTACCAGAAAACGCTAATACCCTAACGAATTACGTATTGGTACGCACGTTCCAAAATATGGTACATTTCTGTTCCAAAACGGTAAATTTAGTGATCCAAAGCGATTCCAATTTTATTTTATTTTTTTCTTTCAATATATGTCCTTAAATGTTACCGTAGGAGGACAAAATCAAATATATTGAACTAAAATCTAAGATGAGTTAAAGTTTTGACGAGACGAAAACATCAAAAAAATGTCATAATGGTCATAGAAAATATTACATTTTATTGGGTGTCTAATAGTTTAAAAAAAATTATTCTAGAAGTACCATAAATTCTCAAGTATAATACATACAGGTCTATCCCTTATTATACTACATTTTAAAGCATGTAGTGTGTTACGTTTCCGTTTCCATTCCACGAACTGGAATGATCCACATTTCAGATAACATAGCTTACATATCAAAGTAACATAGAATTTTCAAGTTTATACAAAAAAAGTTATTTTATTTTTTTGGCTAAAGATAGGAGATTAAATTATTATTGATGGACATTCATACTTCTCTCCACAAGCTCAAACCCGAACCTCTTGAGTTTAAATGTTAAGAGTCGCAAAAGAATTTGGATTGACATGCAAAGCCACATTGCATCTTTCTCCCAAAAGTTGGCATTAACACATCTCTCTTTAACAGGCATGACAAAAGTTGACTTTGGCATTCTCAATTAAGTAGATCTGAAGCCAAATTAAGGACATAAAAACTTGTTTATTCCCTTAAATTGAGGGCTCTCCCTCCACTGCTTTATGGTCTTATATCGGCCTAGAAATACCTATTACTACGGAGTACTATTAGATTAAATAAAACACAAGGAGTAACAATTTTATTGATACATCATCAAAAGAGGCTGTATTGGAGTGACATTATGGCATTACATACATAATGATAAAATATAACATTAGACATGACATAAGTACATTTCATACACAAACTGAGCTTCAATGACATTCCCACCCACCGACAATTTCATCGAATGCAAACCGCATCACACAACAAATCAATCAAGGACACTTATGACCTTTATTTCCAATACAAAGTACGAACTATATTCAGTAAATAACACTGGACAAACAATTTATAAAAGCTTTTGTAGTAGTTTCACGTATGTCCAAGAACGCCAAGAAAGCAAACTAAACAGCACGGCCACAGATACAGTGTTGAGAAGCAGAATATATTTCAAGCTGAAGCATCAATAGTGTGATTAGCTTCTCCCTTTTGCACAAAATTTTCAAGATACTCTTTCCTGCAAGTGGAGTCCTCATGACTTGAGTAAAACACTAATATGTCTAATTGTCAATGGTTTTTAAAGAAATAACACGACCATAAAAAAGAAGAAAAACAAAAACCATAAGAAAAATCATACCTCGCAGGTAAATGATCATGAGGTCGATTATATGGAGTCCAAACTGGCTCACCAACAAACAAACGCATTGCCTACAAAGAACATATTCCATTAAAAACGCTTGATTAAAATCATAGACCCAAAATTTTTCACCAGCAATGATCTGTTGATTACCATAATTATATATTAAGTATCAGATATAAATGTTGGCAGATCCCAAGTAACGGGATTAAGGTTTCTTAAATTTGAGTTCAGTTGAGATCTCTGTCGTTCTGGTATCACAGCCCTTATTCAATCCCAACTCCTCCACCATTGATTTGTAAACAACGACAGCATAAAAAGACAAGTAAAAGATTATTTAATCTAATTCTATCGAGAGTATGATACTCCCATATCTCAGCACTACAAGGTCGGTATTACTTTCCAGTTAGACACCCTTCAAAATCAACCATGATGTGAGTAATTAATATATAAAAATCATAATCAAATTTGTGCCTCTGACAACAGCTAGGTTCCTAACAGACAGTGACAGAGGTAAGTTTTTATGTATCATCAAGAAATCAAAAAAACTATGCTTGTATTGTTTGTACCTTAATGTAGTTGTTTGAATCAAGTGTGAAGCGATGATAAATTCCTGCGGGTAGGACAATCAGTCCCCCTTTCTTTAGCCAAACACGGATCCAAGATTCATTGCAATCCCTCACATCAAAATATCCTTCACCATGAAATACAAATTAGAACTTCGGACTTGGCATACAGAGTGGTAGATATATTTAAATAAATCTAACTTATCCTACCACTTCCTGCAAGACAGTAACGGATCTCCTCATCTGTGTGGAGATGTTCCTCAAAGAAGCTTTTAATCTTTTCTTCATAATTTGGCAGCTTCTCCGGGCAAACCTCAATTATGTCCTGAGGAAAAGTCCGCATCTTGTTAAAAGATGTAGTAGGCACACAGAATCATCTATGTTGTATTTTAAGGGCACAAAACTCGTATAAACAAAACCCTTGATTTAAATATGAAGATAATAAACTACTCACTCCACAGAAAAGAGTGGAATATAGATGGAAAAAAATAAAAAATAAAAGAGTTTCTTAACAAACCGTGTAGGAATATCCACGATCTTCACGAATTGTTTTCAACTTATCATCATTTTCATAGTTATCAGCGTCCAATCGCCAGCTAAGTACTCCCAGTTCTACAAGTTAGAACAAAAGTTCATGGTGTAAGAAGGTAAAGTTTCATACATTTGGTAATGATCTTAAATATTTAACCTAAATGTGAGTAGTACCAGCAAGTTGGTCCAGCGATACATATTCTTCGGGACTGCGGTGATGGTGGAGCCTCTGGTCTTCATCACTATCATCCATATACCATGCTTGTATGACTTCCTCTCTATCATCCTGTAGGAATCAAGAATGTTAAGAAAGAGCATTACAGGATTATCCTGTTTGGTTTACACATTCTTTTCCCTAGAGAGAGAGAGAGAGCGAGCAACAGACCAACAGCACAGGCAATGGGCTGCTGTCTAAACAACATTAAAACACCATATAAATTTCTAAGAACTTTTTGCATTATAAATTTCAACATCTGCTTGTTGTTTGGTAGATTTTCTCTATAAAAGCAAGTAACAATTAGCATATGGATTTTCATCTCAAAAGGTGGAAGTAAGAAACAACTCCTCATTTTTGATAAGATAGCACAATAGCTTTTACAGTGCAATTTAAGTTCAACCACCAGCCCATTAAATGGAGGTGAGGAGTAAAATCGGTACAAACCTAACTCTTAGGTTCAAACCCACAATGTCAAGGTTAGCGGGCCGATATTTAACCACACTAAACCAATGCCATTTTATATGAATCTTGATAATCAATTATTAGACTTTTATAAATTTAGATTGATTTCAATTTATCTTTCCAAATATTTTTATGTATTTTCAAATTATTTTGTATTGAAATTTGAAACAACACACCACCGAAACAAAATTTTGATTCTTGCTTTCACTATGAAAAGTTCAATTTTTATAGATAACTTTGAATTCGTACTTTATCAAGGACAATTAGGTCCACCTTGCTAACCGTGGCAAAACAAAATTGCACCAATCCAATCTAAATGCACACAACCCCACTACCACAATCAAGCAAATCTAAAAACCACTTGATTTATTCGTGAAGTAGAAGCCTGTAATCGCAACAACCCAATACGAAGAAGAAGAAGAAGAAGAAGAAGAAGAAAATTTCAAAAACCAACTAACAAACAGATTCAAATCCATGGTATCAAATGGGTTATTGAATTACCCAAATCCTAACAAATTTGAATCAAATAGCATATTAGTAACTATCTCAATACGTATATGTAGAAGTCAAACTCACAGAATTGGGATTCAACAGATTGTCGATCATTATAGCATTCACAAAACCATAACGGGGAGATGAAATATGTGAAAGATTTAGCAATTACCTTGCATGAAGACCCCATGTCTCTGATCTGTGGCTTTCTTTCTCTCTCTCTAGAAATCTCTAGCTACCTCTGTCTGGCTCTGAATGTTGTGAGCTTTGAAACAACGCTATATAATATAACTCGTGTCGTGTGTGAACAATTGAATATCAGTTACCAGAATAAACATAATAATGATGATATGTAGAAAGGCGAATACGCCCTTTCTATATTTTGACTATCTATCCACCTCTGTCCAGATTCATCGACCATTGACCCACCCAAACCAATGGAACGGAATCAAGGTTCTTTTGGTCATTTCACTTGAGAAATAATAGGTAATGCATGACGACATGTTAATTGTTTTTTTATTTTTTATTTTTCATTTTGAGGACAAATTATAAATTAGTTGAGGAATGAGAATGCAATTCATGATAATCTTTTTTTTGAAAGTAATTTTTTTATTTTTTATTTTGTGCAAGTGTTATTGGTGAAGTTGTACAAATTGAAGTTGTACCAACATTTAAAATGAAATTATTTCATTAAAATTAGTTATGTATATATTCGATAAAACCACTCAAATTTAAAAAAGTAAGAGTTAGTATTGGTTCAAACCGATACTAACTAGAAAAACAAAACTATTCACTATGTTTGGTTTGAGTTTTTTGAATTAAATTTTTTAAAAATTGACTTTTTTGATTTTTTTGTTTTTAGTGAATATTTTTTAAATTTTAAATATTTTTTTTACTTTTTTAGATGCACCTTACTTAGATATATCTAAAAAGTAAAAAATTTATGAAAAAATATTTTAAAAAATTAATAAATACATAAAAATATAAAAAATGTACTGAATTCTTGTATTTGTTTTGTATATTTGGTATTTAGTGAATTTTTAAAAGATTTTTTTTTATAATTTTTTTACTTTTTAGGTGTATTTATTAGGTGTGTCTAAAAAGTAAAAAAATTCCTTAAAATATTAAAAAAATCAGTAAAAATAAAAAAATACGAAAAATAAGAGAGTAGAATTTTCTGAAAAGTGTTTTGAAAAACTGGAAACCAAATTAAACCTCAATCAAATAGTACTCTCCCAAATTTCAAGTCTAAATTTAATGTGTATTACAATTGTTTGTAGATAAATAAGTTTTTCAAAGTTAAAAATTTATCAAATTAAATTTGAACATGGCCCAAGTGGTTATACTTTTAAGTTTTAAAAGTCAATTTGGAGATCCAACTTATTGAGCAGCGCCACATAATTTATTTACTAACAAACAATTTGCTGAGTGCAATAAATTTTTTTTTTTTTTTATAAAGTTGATCATTTTTTTATTTTTTATTTTTGTTAGAGCATCTCCAACGGTGACTCAAATTTTTCACCAAATCTGAATAAAAAAAGACCCATTTCACCAAATTTGATCAAATTCATGAAATTTTTTTCAAATTGTTTGCTTTTTGAATTATTTTTTTCAAATTGTTTAAACCTTTTAATAGTGTTTTGGTGAATTCGAGATTACGTCGTCATTTGATGAATTGTTTGATGAATTGTCGATTTGATATCAATTTTTCATCAAAATTTAAATTTGATATCAATTCTGATACACCGTTGGAGATGGTCTTAACAATGCAGTACGAAACACGGAATTAATTAGTTATAATGTCCATTGGAAATAAATTATAAAGGGTAAATTATAAATACATTTTCTGTAATTTACTTAAATTACAAATTATCTTTTGTAATTCTAAAAATTACATTATGCCTCCTGAAATTTCTAATTTCACAGCAAATAAGCCATTTTATTAATAAATCATCAAGCTAATTAACATTTTTTTAATGATGTTAAAATTTTATTCAATTAATAATTCAAATAATTTTATTATTGTATAGGAGACAGTCAGAAATTTTATTTTTTCAATTAATTCTGTTAAATAAAAAATTCTGACAGAGAAGTATTTGTAATTTTTCAAACCACAGGGAATTATCCGTATTTTAAGTAAATTTCAAGAGGTATATTTACATTTTATCTAATTATAAACAAGCTAAATTATGCAAAGTTAATTAATAATCTTACAACTAAAAATTCATCAAGAAGAATATTCAACTAACATTTCATAACTTGTTCAAATTTTGTTTGATATATTTTTTTATAAATGGAACTTTGGAATGAAAGAACAAGACCAGATTTCATTATTTTGAGTTCTTTCTTAATTTATGTAAATAAAATTTAGTACTGATGCTAGCAACTAAAAATAATTTTATTTATCCACATACAACATGCAAGAGTTATATGGCTGTATTATACAAATAAAAAATAAAAAATAAAATAAAAAATTAATTTTTAATCATGCTTCCATGAACCATACACAACATTAAGACATGTTATTTTTGTTTTTATTTTTTTAGGAATAGCATTTTAAGACATTAAACGCACAACATACAAGATCCTAAATACAAATATTAACGATACACTCATCAGTGGGCCCGAAATTCAATGAGCTTGAAGTGGGATCCCAATCTTCACAATGTAGTCCTTCCTCGCCGGGTGATCCTCCTGCGGACGATTGTACGCCGTCCACACCGGCTCTCCCACAAACAACCTCATCAGCTGCACCCATAAATATAATCAAGGAAAATTTTTAAAAATAACTATAAATTTTATAAATATCAATGATTAAAATCATAATTTTTTTATTTATAAATTTATAATAATTTTTTGAAATTATAATTGAATGATAATTTTTTTTATATCAATCGACGATTTTGATCAAACCATTTGATCTTAATTAAGGAGTGATTTTGAATATTCTAAATAAGTATATTTTTTAAATTTTTATAAAAAAAAAATATGTAAAAATAGAGAAAAAGTAAGTAGAAAAGTAGAGACGAAGTTTTGATAAATGCTGATTAATGTGACCTAAATAAATATATATATATAAAATAAACAATGAACTTTTTTAATGCATGACAAACAAGTACTAAATTAAAATTCATTCATGATCGATCAAAAACTAAATAATTAAACTTAAAAACATTTTCACTTCACTAAGTTTTTAAAAAATATTAAAACACTTTATGTAGATTAAAAGTTAAATTAACACAATCTAAATATTAGGCATCAAAATAACACAATACTCATATTTTGAAAATAAAAAATATAATTAAATCTTATTTATATATTTATTATCTACTAGTGACGTCATCAAAAATGGTCTTACAACAAATAAAACATTTCACTAAGTTGTCATTAAGTTAAAAATGGTGCCAAATTATTAGGAATCTCAATGTAATTTTTAAATATTTTTTTACATTTTCACATATATCAAGGTTAACAATTATCCATTCAGGGATCATTAGCAATTTTTTATTATTAAATATTAACAAATTTAAAAAAAAACACACACTCAAATTATATGTTATCATAACTTAATTATTTTTATGATCATCATATGTACTTTTTTTTTTTTTTTTGGACCTTGACGTAGTTAGAGGTATCGAGAGTGAAGCGATGGTAAATTCCAGCGGGCAAGACAATGAGATCGCCGGCCTTAATCCAAATGCGAATCCAACGGTCGTTCTTGTCCCTCACATCGAAATACCCACTCCCCTCCAAGCAGTACCGAATCTCTTCGTCTCCATGGATGTGCTCCGTGTAGAAGTTCCTCAGCTTCTCTTCGTAATTCTCCATTTTCTCAGGACACAGGTCCAACATATCCTTCAATTCAAACCAAAACAAAACAAAAACACAAAAAGCAATATGCATATTACTAATTCATTCATGTCCTGAATCGGAAATTTTGGGGAATAATTGAACAGTAAGGGAGTACTACTGTGTAACTGTAGCCTCTGTCTTCTCTGATCTTCTTCAATTCCTCGTCGTTTTCGTATTGCTTTGGGTTTAAATGCCAGTATAGCACGCCCAGGTCTGTACCACAATTAATTCATCAGACAGATGTATATGCGCTTAGAGAGAGAGAGAGAGAGAGAGAGAGAGAGACCTGCTAAGTGGTGGAGTGAAACGAACTCTTTAGGGTTGCGATGATGAGGGAGCCTCCGATCCTCATCATTCTCTTCCATGAACCATGCCTATTATACATAGATTTTTATTTTATTTATTAGTAACACATAAAACTGTGAAGTAAAATTTTGATCGATTGAGAGAGGGAGTAGTGACCTCAATCGCCATGGGAGTAAACACGCAGTCCTCCAAGAACTTGAGCTGAATTTGGAGTGTAGAGGAGCGCAAGCTGATTGAACGTCAATGAGGGACCTTATTAATCTCGATGGTGCTGCACAAAAATCAGTTTGTGATTCGTGATTTACCACGTGTACGGCTCATTTCAATTGCTATTTTGTGGCATGTGTTTCTTTGTATGCTATCTCTCTCTCCCCCTTGTAAAATATCTTCTTTATTTTTTTATTTTTTTAGTCTGATTTTGAAATTAATTTAATCTGACTAAATAGTTTTGTTTGGAACAAATTTTTTGACTTTTTTTTAAGAGGAAAATTAAAATAATTATAATTTTAATATGATATTTTATTTTATTAACTTATTTCATTTATTTTACCTTTTTGTGTTTTTCTAGTTTGAATTTGAAAAATTTAGAAATTCCCTAGATATTAATTTGTGATTATGTATCAATTTTAAGTAATAAAACAATCCCAATCAAACAATCAAGACAAATCGACACAATAATTTTAACGTGAAAAAATCACAATTGGACACCTCCAACTGTGATAAAAAACCTCGGGCAACAGTCACAAAACAATCCACTAAGAAGATATAAAGGAATTACACAGATATACTCTCAATTACCTAGCTAATCCACGCCCAAATTGAACCAACCCCTATGTGCCTCTTCCAACCCTGTCTTCACCTCGGAATTGTCTTGACGATGAGCCACTCCAGAATCCACCAAAGCTTTAGGCTCGAATTCTTTAAAATCCACCGAAGAACAATTCTTTTTTTTGTGTAGAACAAACAAATAATCCTTTGATATATACTCTTTAAATTATGAGTTGAATACTCAATCAAAATATCAAAGAAAACTAGTAAAATATCTCCAGATATAAACCCTAGAATCCAAAAAGAAGATCTGAAGAAGTTAGTAAAGTTTTGGGAGAAAACCAACTACTTATAAAAATCTAAAGTAATCCTAGTTTTAAAAGAAAACCAATTCCTTATAGAAATCCGGATTTTGAAGCTAGCTCGAGCGAAACTTCTCTCGCTCGAGCGAGAACCTTAACTCCCATGATTTCTACTAGTGTCTTCGCTGAAGCCACGAAATCTTCGCTCGAGCGAGGAATAAACTCTTTCAGGTTTTTATGCAGACGCAGTTCTTCGCTCGAGCCACCAATGCTTTGCTTGAATGCACAATGACCTCTTTCAGGTTTTAAGCCACATGCAAATCCTTCGCTCGAGTGAGGACTTCTTCGCTCGAGCGAGCAAGGGCGGACATCCAACTTTGAATGCAATTTTGCATTTTGCTTCGGGTGTGAGCTGACCGGGCAGCTCGACTCCCGTCATAATCAGCGAAGTGGCAATCTTGAAAGCATTAATATCACAAACTTCTCTGTAAGGCATGATTCGGGTTGGATTTGTATCTAATAAACTCATAGCCTCACTAAAATAAAAGTGCGAAAACAAATACAACTCAAAGAAATTTTGTTAAACAGAATTGTTAAGAATAAAAACCTAACAGAATCCAAATCTAATTCACTTGTCAAACTAGAGTTATAAGTGAAGCGTTAATACAATTTTATTTATTTTTTTAAAAAAAATTTAGGTATCAAACGTTTTATACATTTTATAAAATATCAACAATGTATTAATTTAATGAATTTTATCTTTTAAAACAAGTTTAGATACACTTATAATATTAGGGAGACTTATTTATAAGTCATTTTTTAAACACTTATGGTAGGCTAAGTCCTGTATAATTTCTTATAGAGTCTCAAGTCCTATTTAAATAGGAATGTATTCTACAAGATTCTACATAAACGTAATGTGATGTGACACTTACATAAACGTAACGTAACGTGACACCTATATAAACGTAACGTAACGTGATACCTACATAAACGTAACGTAACACATACATAAACGTAACGTAACGTGTCACGTTATATTTCGTAAACGTAATGATTTTTTATTTTTTTAAATTAAATGTGAAAATGTTGCTAGTTTATATTGGTGTCACGTTACGTTTCATATAAATATCATCTATGGTAACATTCAATTTCCTGCCATAAATCATAGGTGTCACGTTACGTTTATGTAGGTGTCACATTACATATAAGTGTCACGTTACGTTTATGTAAGTGTCACGTCACGTTACATTTATACAGATATGATGTATAGTAATATTCAATTTCCTATATATGGATTTACTATTATTTATGATATTAACAATTAATATTGAGAGTAAATGCGTCAATAAACTTTCCACAAAATTTATGAGAATATAAGTTTTTTAGTAGGCCGACTTATAAATAATTTTTCCATAATATTACACGTAATTGTACACCACAAAAAAAAAAAAAAGGTGACGATATACAAAATTTACTGCACAGATTTGGGCCTTGAATATATTTAGCTCATTTTGGGCTAATGTTTTTGAACAACTTCAGCTGAATAGCATTAGCCCATAGCAACTATGGCCATCCTTGCTGGGTTCAAAACTCTTTTAACCCAAACCCATGAACAAGTTTGCTTCTTCGTTTTATTTTGTTAAAAATGTTTTAAACAGAATTCTTCACCGAAATAATAATATCAAAGTGACATTTATACAATTAAGAACTATGTTGGAAGGCACTTTGTCTAAATGGTCGTGTCACACACATCAATTGGTATATTAATTAGTATGTCATCAAATGTTATGATATTATCATTGCAAAGTTATGACTTCACCCATTATACAAATTATAAAAATTCAAAATTTTTAAAATTATGTCACATCATCTATTAGTACAGTAATTGATATATCAATTGACGCATATAGTATTACTCTTACCTAAAACTACTACGTTTTACCCAAAGAAAAATGTTTAGCACTCTTGAACTATCATTATTAAATTTATCTCAAATAATGTGAATTGTTATGTATTAGTTGTTCATTCGTGTTGTAATTAACCAATTAAGATTTAACTCACTGCTATGTTAAAGTGAAATAAAATTTTAAAAATCTTTAATATCTATCTATATATTATATAAGGTAAAAGGGATTTCTAACTCACAAGTCTTGTAGGAGTTCCAATACTTTAATCTTAATATCCTAATTTTTTGATTTAAAAATAAAAAAATAAAAAACTTAGCGTTTATTGACTTCTCCCATACACATCATTTTCAACTTCTCTCATACCTATTTAATTATTTTAGAAATAATAATTATCCCCTCTTTTGAACTTCTCCCATACCTATTTAATTATTTTGAAAATAATAATTATCCCTTAATTTATGGATTTCAAATGGAAAGATAACAAAAATATTTCATAATCTCTCCATTGTAATTTCTCTCATCGATTTCCAATAGAAAATATTAAAACTTGTTTTCATTTTCTCTTTCTCACAAAAATAATTAAAACTGCCTTCATTTTCTCTCTCAAAAAAAATAAGATAATATTTTTCATGAGAATTGTGGGTATCTATCTATATCTTATATATTATATTATAACATAACCTTAAAAAAAAAAATCAGATATACAAATAGATAAAATTAATAAATAAGATTTTTATATATTCAGTTAAAATCTTTTTTTGCCTCTCAATATCCAATTTAAAATTTTTTAAAATCTATTTAAACAAATCAAATTTGAAAATATTTTACACAATCATACTTTAAATAAATAAAACTCACATGTCTATCACATGTCTATCACATCATAACTTACCTAAATAATAATAATTAAAAACAAATAGAAACCATAGATAAATTAAATTAAAAAAAATGGAAATTAATAACTCCATCTTAAATAAATTGAAAAAAAATTTAATAGAAACCACACAAAAATAAATAAGATAAGAATTTAGATATAAATATCGAAAAAATATGACAATATTTAAATTTTGAATTATAATTTAATAATATAATTATCTATTTTTTTGATGTATATCTACCAAAATTTTAAATCACTTAATAGGACAAATCAATCAACTTTGAAGTGTTATTTAAAGAATAATCTGATTAGTCATCTCAACTCCTAAACTTCCTGGGCATTGGCGGAGAAGTTGACGAATTAGGCGGGGCGAGGTCTTAGTTGTCGGAGGTAATATCCTACCACTCCATAAATTTAATTTTTTTTAAATTTTATTTATTTCCCTGTGTGATTCTCTTTTTCTGTTGTTGGTTTGGTTTTGGTTTCAGTTTTAGTAAGATTTATGTGTTATTTATAGGTTTACATGATAAAGAAGAATTATTGGTGACGATAGGTGCAATCGAAGTATTTATGCCTATTTTGTGCCAATGATTTTGATCGGATTTTGTTTTTTTAATAAAAAAACGCAAAATTGAAGTAAAAAAATGGGTATCGAATTTTTTTATTTTTATTGTTATTTTTTTTTATAGAAAATGTCAAAATTTATTGGGAATTCAAGATTGTATTATAACATTAGATTTATGTATAACTAGATAAATTTAAAACTTTTAAATATCATTGTGTTTTTATTTTTATTTTTATCCTCTTTCTATCCTATTATACCATTATTGCTATTTGTTAGTTTGTTAGTAATAATTCAATCAATTAAAAATGAAAGCTTAAGATAACATTTCATATATATTAATTAATTTGTTACTGTTATATTTGTATGTAAAAGCATAATATATATGAATAATCTCTAAATATAATTTTAATTTTTTTTATGTGATTAAAATAGTCCATCTTAAAATAGTATATAGAGGAGTTAGATGGTTTCTTTTATCCCCGAAAAACCCAATCTTTTTTTTTTTTTGACTTCTTAATTTTTAAAATTGAAATATCAGTTGTTTATAGCTACAAAACAAAATTGATAAACACATATCCAAAAGTTACACATTTTTTTTTTCTTGTATTTTTTTGTTTTTTTAATAGGTAGGATATTTATAAATGAAAAATGTTTAACATCTCAAAAAACTTTCCATAATCTGGCTTATACTGATGTGGTCATAAGTGTCAATTTTTATACAAATATGAGAAGCGAATTAATCAAATTATATATTTCAATCAATCACATACTCAAATTTTTACTATTTCAAGATGTTATTTCACTGCAATTCCAATTAAGAGAATCTTCAACCCTTATTATTTTTTTTATCGAATTATAATTTGATAAAAATTTAAAAAGATGAAGCGGTAGAAATTATTATTTTTTTTCATCAAAACTGATGAAAAGAAAAAAAATGGGATAAGAATGAAAGGTTTTTTAAAAATTGATAAAAATTTAATGAAAAAGTTAAAATAATTAATATCAAATCAAATTTTTTATTCAAATTTAAAATCAAATTAGATAAAAAAAAATTAAAAAAAAATGATAAAATGTTGGAAATATTCTAAAACCTTTTTATTCTTAAAAACTAGAAATTCATGTGCGTGTTATATTTATATTGTATTTTTAGTTATGAAATTAAAATCAAAATAAATGTAACTCAAATAATTGGATTAATAACAGAAACATCATATCAATTATTATTAAATATCACTTCACTTCACATTTAATAATAAAATTGTATATTTGTCTTGATTATAATTTTTAAATCGGCCTATTTTCATAACAACAAGAGGTATATCATAACTCATGTAACATCAGTTAATTAGGTTTAACCTTTTTTTATTTATTACAAATTATCAAAATTGCACTAAATAGATTTATATATATATTTTTAAAATTTTGTACACTATTAATTTAGAAAGTTATAAATATAAGATTTAACTTATAAATTTTATGTATATCATAAGATAATGGGTAAATTATTGATAAATCCCATTTAGAAGTGTTTTAACCCAAAAAGTCCGTGAAGGAATTTTTTAACCCATTTAGTCTCATGTATGTATAGTTTTATTCTATAAAGTCATTTTTCTTGATTTACACAATTTTCTTGGACACTTATGCCCTTATATTCAATTTTGATACCCTTATAAATATTTTTTAAACAGTTAGCAATTTTATGATGTGAACATTCATATTTTTAAATTCACATTGGTAGGAATGTAAAATTGGCCCGTGGGCGATCCGAAACCCGCCTGCGAGCCGGGCCGGGCCGGCCCCGTTAACAATGTGAATATTCACATTGACATGTTAACATTCACATTAATAGGAGTGTAAAATTGACCAGTGTCTCGTGGTGGCGCGAAACCCACCCGCGGTCCATGGGCGGCTCAGGGCAGGCCCGGTCCGGCTCGTTGACAATGTGAATATTCACATTGACATGTTAACATTCATATTGATAAGAGTATAAAATAGGCCCGCGGCCCATGGCTGGCCAAAAGCCCGCGCCATCACCCGGGGAGGGCCTGGCCCGGCCCGTTGACAATGTAAATATTCACATTAACATGTTAAAAATCACATTGATAGGAGTGTAAAATTTGCCCGCGCCTTGTGGTTGTCCGAAACCCTCCCACGGCCCATGGGCGGCCCGGGGCGGGCCCGGCCCGATCTGTTGACAATGTGAATATTCACATTGACATGTTAACATTCACGTTGATAAGAGTATAAAATTGGCCAGCGGCCCAAGGCGGGTCCGACTCGGCTCGTTGACAATGTGAATATTCACATTGACATGTTAACATTCACATTGATAAGAGTATAAAATTGGCCAGCGGCCCAGGGCGAGCCCGACCTGACCCGTTAACAATGTAAATATTCACATTGACATGTTAACATTCACATTGATATGAGTATAAAATTGGCCAACGGCCTAAGGCGGGCCCGACTTGGCCCGTTAACAATGTGAATATTCACATTGACATGTTAACATTCACATTGATAGGAGTGTAAAATTAGCCAGCGCCTCGTGGCTGCCTAAAACCCGCCCACGGCCCATGGGCGACCAGGGGCGGGGCCCGGCCCGGCCTGTTGACAATGTGAATATTCACATTGATATGTTAATATTCACATTGATAAGAGTATAAAATTGGCCAGCGGCCCATGGGCGGCCAAAAGCCCGCCCGCCGTCTGGGGCGGGTTCGGCCCCGCCCGTTGACAATGTGAATATTCACATTGACATGTTAACATTCACATTGATAGGAGTGTAAAATTAGCCCGTGCCTCGTGGCTACCCGAAATCTTCCCATTGCCCATGGGCGGCCCAGGGCGGCGTGGGCCCGGCCTCGTCTGTTGACAATGTAAATATTCACATTGACATGAGTATAAAATTGGCCAGTGGCCTAGGGCGGGCCCGACCCAGCCCGTTGACAATGTGAATATTCACATTGACATGTTAATATTTACATTATAAGAGTGTAAAATTGGCCTGCAGCTCGAGGCGGGCTTGGCCCCACCCGTGACAATGTGAATATTCACATTGACATGTTAACATTAACATTGATAGGAGTGTAAAATTTGTCTGCTGCCCGAAGCTTGCCCGTGGCCCGGGGTAGGCCCGGCCCGGCCCATTGACAATGTGAATATTCACATTGACATGTTAAAATGTACATTGATAGGAATGTAGAGTTGGTCTGCGGCCCGTGGGTTGTCCGAAACCCGTTCACAGCACAGGGCATACTCGTTTTGGTCCGGGCTCGAGCATGTCCGAGACCCTAGATTAGGGCCTAGGTCATCACTTTGAAGCCCGACCTAGCCCATCCCATCGGCCCGCTTAAGGCCCATTCAAGGCTCGGTCCGAGGCCCAGCTCGCCTGAGGCGCAATGTATTTTTTTGTGGAAAATAATAAAATTTTGGTAGAAAAAATTAAAAAGAATTAAAAAAAAAATGGCCAGGCCCGCCCAAGCCTGACCTAAGCTCGAGGCTAGGCCCACCGGCCCGACTAGAGACTCGATCCATCGACCCGTCTAAAGTCCGAATACCCTTGTGCCAGGGTTAGGGCCTGGGCCTAATTTTTTGGCCCGTGGACCGGCTCGACCCGGCCCAGGAAGGGCTCGTTTGGACCCAGGCTCGAGTCTAATCCGAGACCCTAGGCTAGGGCTTGGTCCATCACTTTGAAGCCCGGCCTGACCCATTGGCCCGGTTAAGGCCCATTCAAGGCTCGGTCCGAGACCCGGACCACGCCGAGGCCTAGTATTTTTTTTTTTGGTGAAAAATAATAAAATTTTGATAGAAAAAATTAAAAATAATTAAAAAAAAAATGGCTAGGCTCGCCAGCGGGTCGTGGGCGGGTTTCAGGCAGCCACGAGACACGGACTAATTTTACACTCCTATCAATGTGAATGTTAACATGTCAATGTGAATATTCACATTGTCAACGGCCCAGGCCGGGCCTGCCCTGGGCGCTGGCCAATTTTATACTCTTATCAATGTGAATGTTAACATGTCAATGTGAATATTCACATTGTCAACAATACGCCCACCCGAAGCCACTCACCGGTGAAATTTGGTTTTGAGCGACCACGGTATGAGCTAATTTTACACTCCTATCAATGTGAATGTTAACATGTCAATGTGAATATTCACATTATCAACGGGCCGGGCCGGACCCGTCCCGAACCGCGAGCGGGCTTTTGGCCGCCCATGGGCCACGGGCCAATTTTATACTCTTATCAATGTGAATGTTAATATGTCAATGTGAATATTCACATTGTCAACGGGCTGGAGCGGGCCTGCTCCGGGCCGCCCATGGGCCGTGGGGGGATTTCGCGCTGCCACGGGATGCGGACCAATTTTACACTCTATTAATGTGAATGTTAACATGTCAATGTGAATATTCACATTGTCAATAGGCCGGCCCGACCCGACCCGACTCGAATTTTTCCGAGCACCCATGAGGATTGACATGGGCCAGACCCGTACACATTGACGATATGAACATTCACATTGACGGTGTGAGCATTCACATTAGGGATATTTTGGTAATTATGTCACCCATAGGACTTATTGAAATATAAGAAAATAATGTGAATTAAATGAAATATAAGTAGATAAAAATGGTATTTTGGTCTTCTTATCTCAAATAGGACCTAATGGAATTGTCAAAAAGAATATGAGTTGAATGGAATAAAATTTTTAGAAAGTGAATTTATCAAAAAAGTCCCCTAAGATAATATATTAAATTACTTCAACATATTTATAATGGTGTTTTAAAAAAAATTTATAAAATCCCGTGCATATTAACACTAGTTTATTCTTGGAAAATGAAAAGTCTCCTTAAAAAAACTCTCCATAATTTTTCTAATTTCTATTTTTAACAAATTATTATTATTATTATTATTATTATTATTAATTTTTTTTTTTTTACTTAAAATGAAAAATCGGGGGATTCGGCCCCCTTTCGGGAATGAATCAATCCCGTTTATTCTTATTCAAATAAGGATAAATGTAAATGTTAAGTCTCACATCAATCTTAGCACTCACAGCCACAGGATTAACCCAAGTGGTTAGGGCCTTTTTATCACACAGACAGTTGGTCTAGGTTTGAAGTCTCACTAACACCCCCTCCCCTTTAGAATAAAAATATTCATTGTATATATATATTCATAAATTAACAATGATTAACACTCCGGTCTTAAAATATTAAAAAATAAATTAAAAAAATGACTAACACTAGGTATTGTTCTTGAAATAAAAAACCATTAGAGCTCATTTGAAAATTAATTATTTTAATTAATTTTTAAATTTTTTATAAAAAAATGTTAGAAAATAAAAATAAAAAATAATTTGATTAAGTATTTTGACTTTTTAACTATTTTAACTAAAGAGTTACATACCAAATGGCGCTGTTTGTATGTATTTTTATCCTTTATCATCAAAAGCAATTATTCTTGTGAAATTATATTATTTTTAAAATTTAGCAAAAACTTCTCTACATATCATGATAAGATTCAGAAATAGAAATTTTCATTTTGTGAGAAAAATATATATAAAAAAAAAATGATGGGTGTGTTTGATTTGTGTTTTGAGATAAATTTTAAAATAAAAATTTGGAGAGAAAGTTTTAATTTTTTTTATTTGTTTGGTCATATATTTTGAAAATAGTTTTGAAGTTTGGGATGATTTGATACTTTGTTATAGTTGAGTAGATGTGTGTGAAAGAAAAAATGATTGAGAATGAAAGAGAGAGAAAAAGTGATTGATTGATGTGTAAGAAAGAGAAAATAATTTTGAAAAAAAAAAATCTAAGCCTGCGTTTGGTTGTGTTTTGTAAATGTGATTTGAGAGTATGAATTGTATTTTGAGTTTGTGTGTTGTGAAATTATGATTTGAGTGTAGAAAATTTGTTTGATAAAAAGTTTTGAAAATAGTTTTAAAAATAATTTTGATTTGAGTGGGGAATTGTTGATGTGACATTTGATATGTGATACAGAAATTTACAACTCATAACTAAACATACAACTCAAAATTATTTTGAAGCACATAAATTTTTTTAAAAAGTTTCAGAAAATATTTTTTTCGATTATATAAATCAATTGCAAAAAATAAAAAAAATAAAAAAATTTACTGTTCCGGACAGCCGGCCGGACGTCCCCTTGTCAAAAATTTTGAAAAAAAAAATAGATTAAAAGAGCGGCCAAGACAGATTTGATACAGAGCTCTCAGCAGAGCTTTTGAAAGGTGATTACAAAATCCTAAACAAACATCATATTAAAACACAAGTGTAGAATCACGTTTCAAAAGCACAACGAAACACAGCCTAAAAATTTCCAATCAAACAAAATTTTGGAATTTTTTAAAAAAAATTATATTTGGAGAGTTAAACCAAACAAGGTTGATATTTTCACAATTGAAGTAGAATGGTCAAATTATTAGCATTTTTAGGCCTTGTTTGTGAACAGACTATTTTTATAATTTTTTGGCTTTTTAGCTGCTAAAATATGGGGTAAAAAAAATTAGTATGTTTGGTGTGACTTTTTAATTTTTTACGAAAAAATGTGCAAAAGTAGAGAGAAAATATAATAATTTTTTGACTTTTTAGTATAAGTTATAGTCTTTTTAATTTTTTTAATAATTTTTTAACTTTTAAACTAAAATAACTACTTGCCAAATGAGGCCTTAGTACTACAATAACATAGTTGAAGTGCTATACATTTTTTGTGTCATTTTAAAACCATAAAAGTGCTGTTTATACTAATCCAAAAGTTAATTTTTATGGGTTTGGTTGGGAAATGATTATTTTAATTAATTTTTTAATTTTACATAAAAAAATTATACTAATAAAATAATAATATAATTAAATGTTTTGTCATTTAAATTATTTTAATCAAAAAAAACCTCCCCTCAGACGGGCCGCAGTCAGTTTTTCGTCAATCAATTGAGACATTTCTTGGTTAAAATTTCTGAAACAGCATGACTTCTCACTAACCATATGAGGAGGGATCAATAATTTCAACCTGTTATTTCAGTTTTTCTGACCAAAACCACAATTGCTTTTCCTTGACCCAAACCAAACCACACTGTAAAGTGGCTCGGGCCTTTAAATGCGACTGCGCAAGCCGTACGAAACCCAAAACCCATCGACTGACGACCCAGTGACTGAACCCAAATATGTAGGCCCGCACTCGCAGAAAGATCATGACCCCTCTCTCTATTCCTTTAATAATATTTTCCTTTTCACATAAACAAACGTTTTGTAGTAGTTGTTGTTGGCTTTGATTTGTCCCCTCTGCCCTCCTGTAGGACCCCCTCCCAATCGAAAACTGTAGAAGGGTGTGTTTGATTGGAGGGATAAGGAGGGGATTATTTACTATGCAGATTGTAATCTGTACAGTAAATTCAATTCGATGTTTTTTTTTTTTTTAGTTCGTCAGATATGAAATTCGGCCGGACTCCTTATCTCCCATATGAGAAATTATACTATCCTGGGGGGTTTAGGACAATTTTGAGAAAATTATTTACTATTAGAATTAGGTAGTGAAATGATCATTTTGATCATCTACTATTTAATTATGTATTATATTTAGTAAAATTTAATAAGATTTAAATGTCTCAATTTAAAAATAAAATAATTTTATTTAACTTTTTATTTATGTTTTATTTTTTAAATAATTTTTTATAGATATTTTATTGATGTTTTATTTTAAAATTTTGTTTATATTTTATTTAATTTCATTATTTAAATGTTAATAGATTTTTATTTAATTTCATTGTTTAATTATTATTATTTTTTAAAAAAATTATTTAAAATTTTAATTAAAAAAATAATATAATTTTTTTTTGATATTTTATTTATTTATTTATTTTTTTTTAAAAAATAAATTTATTTAATTGTGTAAAAAATAAAATAAAATAAATTTTTATTTAATCTAGCTAAAAATAATTAAAATATTAAAGATATGTTTAATATTGCTATTATTTAGCAAACAATTGAAAAAGGGTAAAATAGTCTTTTGTTCATTTATTCTATCCAGTCCGTCCAACCAAACGTTGGATTCACTAAAAATAGTCCTTTCCAGACATCTAATCCAATGAAAAAATAATACATATCCAATCCAGCCAAATAGTCAGGATACATATCCAATCCAATAAAATAGTCCGGGGGATTCACAATCCCAGGACTCAAGTCCGATGAATTCTAATCCCCCCTTATACAATCCGTCCAATCAAACACACCCAAAATGTTGTCAAAAATTTTATTAAGGCTTTATTTGACTCCTTTTATGTTAACATATTTTTTTATTTATTTTTAATCGTATAATCTTTTTATTTTTTTATATACTTTTTTATTAAAAATTTAAAAAAGTATATTAATTTATAGTACATCCCAAACAATTCATTAATGATTATGAAATAGAAATGTAAATTTATAATTAATTTAAATTAAATTAAAAAAATCATTATTCCGATGATATAATAAAACCTCTTCACTACAAACATATAGGTATTGTTTGGAATGTTGGCTATTTTTGTTAATTTTTTTGGCTATTTTAATCAATAAAAAAAAGTTTTATTTTGGATAATTTGTGAATTTTTTTGTAATTGAATAGATAATTTGAGATAAAAAATAATTGATTGATGTGTAGGATATAATATTTTATCTTATTAACTATTTTAATATTTTTTTTAATCTTTATTAACTGTTTTACCCTCAGATCATCATCTCCAAATACTCCATAATAGATAATCACAATCTGTGACGTACTACTGTAAGTTTATGGTCTCATTTGGCAAAAGTTAAAGTGACTAAATAAATATAAAAATACAAAATAGATTAATTTAATTAATAAGATAAAATATCACATTTAAATCATAAAATATTTCATTTTTTCTCTCCCAACTATCACATAAAAAAACAATTTTTTCCCCTCACAGAACTAATTTAGCATTGGTTTGCCATGATGGGTTGTGGTCGATTGGAACTAAAATAGTAATAAAAAAAACAAAATATGCTTGTTAGTCCCAAACTAAAAAAATGTCACGTTTAAATGTAATCATTTTATTTTTTTCTTATAAAAGTTAAAAAAGTCAAAAAATTTATCTCAAATAATACTTTTTAACTCTAGACTAGGATTAGTTTTGAATGTTTTACGTAAATATATTTTTTGACTTTTTATAAAAAAATATTTAAAAAAATAAAGAAGAAATATTAATTAATATAACTCAAATAATTATATTTATGTAAAAAAATACACTTATATAATTTAACCGAAACAATTAAAAAAATTAAAAAATCAACATCTATCTCACATGAAGCCTTTAGCTATTACCAAGACAATATCTGTAAGTGTATTTATGCATTTATTATTTTTTCCGTACAACCCTCTACTTTTGGTAATTTTACATTTCTATCCACTTTTCCCCACCTTTAGAAGGGTTCAGGAAGCGAATTGGAGGTGTGGTTTGGAAAGTGAATTAGTTTTTTAGTTTTTTTATTTTTTTAATTATTTTAGTATGTGATTAAAAAATTTGATTTAGGAAGGACTTAGGTTTTTTTGATTTTTTTGACTTTATTGTGAGAGAAAGAATGTAATGATTATGAATTGAATGTGATATTTTGTCTTATTAAGCTAAAAAGCTTATTTTGTTTTTTTTGTAACTATTTTAGTCAAAAAAGTCTCAAAACTATCTTTCCAAATGAAGCTTAAAAATTATAAAATAAATTAAAATAATTAATAAAATAAAATATCATTTTAATTCATAATTATTTTATTTTTTTCTTCCATAACTAACAAATTAATTATAAAAAAAATATTAACTAAATACAATTATTTTAATTAAATTAAAATAATAAAAAAAATCAAATAGGCGTTTATCATTCCTCGTATCCCCCCTCCTCTTCCATCGTTTTCAAATTCAATTTCTCACTCACAGTGGCATTCTCGTAATACCACCCATCATCAAGGGCATTCTCAATGGTCCATCACTATCAGTCCAACTGCCTGGCCCCACCACCACCATCCTCATCGTCTTCTCCAAGAAATAGAACAAACAAATCTTTCTCTGTTTTTATTTTTAGTTTTTTTTAAATTATAAATATATTTCTTAAAATTTAATTAAAATACGAATTGTTTTCACTTTTAAAATTTCTAATTTCACAATAAATAACCTCTTTTATTAATAAAAGAACATTTATAATTTTTCAAACTATAAAAGATAACCTGTATTTTAAATAAATCTTAAAAAATATATTTATAATTTATTTATTTATTTTTTTTAATAGATGGTTTTCTCACCTCTGTTAAACACACACACTCTCTCCCCCCTCTATTATAAACTTTAGAATGATGTTCTAATTTTTAGTATTTATTTATTTTATCTTATCTTATATTTTAGAAAGGTTTTTATCTTATCTTATATTTTAGAAAGGTATCACTTATCTTTTGTTATGTTTTTTGAACGCCACTTATCTTTTGTTATTGTTAGTGCTATATTGAACATAATAATATATTAAGGGCATTGTTATTCCAATAAAAAAAATTATTTTTTAAATTTAATAATGATAATTTATATATATATATTCTCTAATCATATTAGTTGCATATCATTGGATTTAAAAAATATGTCTAAAAAAATGAATTTGTATATTACCTTGTATATATTAATGATAGATTCATTACATTAATATCATATCATATAAGTATAATATAATATTAAAATTTAATTAATATATATATATAAAAATATTGTTTGTCTAAATAGCTACTAGAAGAATGTGTCTACTCGAAACAATTTCTTGCAAATTTAAGACAAAACTAAATAGCTTCTCAATAATTAGTTATTATTTTTTAAATATATTTAAGTTTTTTATCTTGTAAATTTTAAAATATAAATTACACTAAACGTTTTAATAAAACTATTAAATATGTATATATAAAGACCGTTATAAATTGGACGAGACATGATCAATGACCTATCTCATGTGTTTTGCAATATTTTAAGCAATTTAATTTATTTTTTGTATTTTATTATTTTTATTTTTAGTGAATTTTTTTAATATTTTAAGCAATTTTTTTTGCTTTTTAGATACACTTAAGATAAATACAATTAAAATGTATAATATTTGTGATTTTTTTAAAAAATTCACTAAATATCAAAAATATAAAAAAAATATGAAGATTCAATTCATTTTCATATTTTTGTGTATTTATTGATTTTTTTTAATAAATATTTACTTTTTAGGTACAACTTAGTTAAGTGCATCTAAGAATAAAAAAAAAATGCTTAAAATATTAAAAAAAATCATTAAAAGCAAAAAATATGAAAAAAAAAATTTAATTTAAAAAAATTAAATCTAAAAATTGGAATCAAACAAGGTGATTAGTATTTCAATTATTTTAATAGCATACATTACAACTCTTTATTATAACATTCCAAAAGGTATAGCCTATTTTAGAAAGTAGGTGAAAAATCAGTTTTTTTAATTTTTTTTTTAAAAAAAACTTGTAAAGAAAATAGAGAAGTGATGTGCCAAAAAAAAACTAGAAGTAAAAAAGTTGACTTTTCAATTGTCGAAATAGGACGTTGTTTTGTCCACCTATTTCAAAATATTTATATTAATGAGATCATGTCTTAAATTTCTTGTATTTTGAGGTTATTAATAATTTAATAATTATAAATATTTTAAGACATAAAGAAAATGAAAATTTAGTGATTGGAAAATGATTAATCCTCACAAATTTTTTTCACAAAAAAATCCCGTTTGACATGGCGCTATACTCTGTGTTCTTCATCTTCAAAGAAAATAAATAAACAAATAATTCAAAACAACGTAGTTTTGGACTCGGGCCATTCGAGCAATCTTGTTTTTGAGCTACCAATTGGAACTGACAAAGTTGAAATGGGAGTAATTTAGACAATAAAAATAAAACAGATTATTTTAATTAATAAGATAAAATATAACATATAAGTCATAATTATTTTATTTTTTCTCTCATAATTATCAAATTAACTACCAAAAAAAAGAAAAAAACTAATCATAATTGAAAACACAAATTTTCTGGGTAGGTTACAATAGTCAAATAACCAAAAAGTCATAGTAAAAAGTTATTCCTAAATAAAGGCGTTTTGTTGGGTACGAGCTATTTTGGCTAAATTAACTAATAAAGACAAAATATGCTAATTTAATCAATAATAAATGTTACATTTAAATTTTAATTATTATTTTTTTTTCTAACAATCATAACATCAATTAAAAAAATTAAAATTTATTCCAACCACAACCTTTTTAATCAAACTAAAATAATGAAAAAATTAAAAATCATACGAAATTGACTCATCCTAAACGATGATGTGGTAGTGTTTTGAAAAATTGATGAAAAGTTGACTTTTTTTTGGGGATATTTTTAGTCTTTTTTTTTTTTATGTAAAAAAAATACAGGAATTGATGCGACATAAAAAAGTCAAAATATAAAAAAATTGAGATTGTGTTTGGTATAATTTTTGAATCATGATTTTACCTTTAGTTTAAGTGCGGTGTTTATTTACGGTTTTTAAAACACATTTCCACACCTGCGTTTGAAAATTCGTGTACTCGGATGTCCCTCCGGACGTCCGGCCGGTTGACCGGAACGGTGTTCTTGATTTTTTTTTTTTTTTTGCACTTGTTATTTTTATATGTTAAATAAAAAATATTTTCAAATTTTTTTTAAAATTTTTTATGAGTTTTGAATAGAATTTTGGATTGTGTGTTTGGTTATGAATTGTAAGTTTTTGTATAAAAATTATTTCACATCACTCAATCCAAAAATTCTTTTCAAAACTCATTCACTAAACAAATTTTCTATACTCAAATCATAATTCTAAAACTCACAAACTCAAAACACAACTCATATTATCAAATTATATATAAAAAATCAACAATGCTAGGTATCATGAAAAGTCTTTCATGAAAATGATCATGAAAGATTTGCGACCTTTGAATTACACTTAGAATAAAACACCAAACACTAATTAAAGTAATCTAAGGATCACAAATTTTTCATGATCATTTTTATAAATTTTTTTTCATGATTCCTAACATTTCTCTCTTAAAAAATTCTATCAAACGCAACTTGATTTTTTGCCAACTTACCAAAATGCCCCTTAGTGAACTGATTTTTTTTGCCTCTCATAAATTTTTTCTATATTATTTGTTAGGAGTACACATTAATACTTGGGTACTGAATACTTACCTGATCTTTTTAGCACGCAACACCAGCAATCATAGCTTAACACTTCCTAGTCCTCAATTTTTTTCTTCTTCTACTACTTATCTTTTACACGTTCAGATCAGCTTCACAAATCTTTTTCCAAATTTCTTGATTTTACAAACTTACACACACCAGCCCGGCGATGGCCGTATTCCGCCTCCGCCGCCGCCGCCGCCACAAGCAGAGGCTGTCGTTTGCCACTGTAACTGCACTGGCATTCCTCTTATTCGCCTCCGCTTCAGCTGTTTCACTCAACCCAACTCGGCAACTCAGTAAGTACACAACCCAAACAAAACCCAAGTGCTTGTTGTAATCGTAACTCAGTACTAATTATTAAACAGTTTTGTGTGTGTTTGTTTGTTTGTTTGTTTGTTGGGTGTTGTTTTGTTAGGTGGGGGAGTGAGAGAGGAGGGAGAAGAAGGGAAGAGGCCGAGTGGGTTGGAGGTTTTTGGGCGAGTCGTGATGACTCGGCGGAGACTCGGCGGGCCTGGATCGTCACCGCCGACGTGTAGATCAAAGTGTGGGAAGTGTACGCCTTGTAAACCGGTTCACGTGCCGATTCAACCCGGTCTGAGTATGCCATTAGAGTACTACCCAGAAGCTTGGCGTTGCAAGTGTCGCAACAAGCTATTCATGCCTTGAGAGAAAATTTGAATTGATTCAATTCAACAAACAAAACAACACAAAAGCGTGAAAACAAGTGTTCACTGTTTACTTAATTATATATATATGGTCTCGCATTCATCTTCTTTGTTTATATTGACATATATATATATATATATATATATTTTTACTCATGCAGGTGCAGCCATGAGAAGACAGACAGGGGAAGTTGGAAATGCAAGTTCTGTTTGAGACTCTCATCTCAAGAGGGATCCTCTCTCTCTGTCTCTCTGTCTCTCTTTTGCTTATGATTTTTTTGACTTGCATTAATGCAAGTGATATTATGAGAAAGACTGCATGAAGAACAATGTTAGGTATCATAAAAAAAAATTTTCATGAAAATGATTATGAAAGATTTATGATATTTGGATTACATTTAAAATAAAGCATCACACACTAATCAAAGTAATTCAAGGGTCACAAATCTTTTATGATCATTTTCATAAAAAAAATTTCATGATCCCTACTTTTTCTCCTGCACGAAAGGATATAACTAAGATAAAGCTAATTCTATACTCTTTTTAGGTGAAATTGTTAAATTGTTAAGTATATATACTTGTATGAGTTATGCTAAGCAGACCAAATTTTCTATTAAATGTGGGACTTACCCATGTTAATTTGTTGGGTCTCACATGCAAGTCAAATGTTTGATAAAAAATTTGATAAATTATTTGAATTTATAACATTTTTCTACTTTTATCCCTCTTCTTTGTTTTTGGGTTCATTTGTTCTTGAACTAAAACTTGGGCAACGCAAAGAATAACTAGCTGTGTGACAACTTGATCGTGTAGTAAATTGTTCCAATTCTATGAAGAAAAGTTTTAAGTTCGAAAATCTTAAAATGGTTTAATCATATAGGAATAAGTTGCGGAGGTAGATCTTATAAGGAATTGAGATTTCAGAGGTCATCTTTATGTAGTTGTTACATAGCAGGGAGCTCAACCATATAATTGTAAGTTATGGACTTACACTCTTAATATTGAGTACAATTCGCCTAAATTGGAAAAATTCAAATCTTTACATTTTATTTTTCACCCAATATATGAGGCTGTGAGGTGATTGTATGTATCTCGAATTTACACTCCTTGATCCGTCCAAGGTTATTAATAATAAGAAAATAAACAAAAGAAAACAATTGAGATTAGAGTCATATTTCGAAAATTTGATTTTGACTTTAAGCTTGAGTTATATTTTTAGCGACGATGGTTTCGAAAACACAAGTTTAAACTTGAGTTAAAACAACACTTTATTAAATTCATATTTTGAAATTTTGATTTCAATTCATTTATTGTAAAAAAAATATTTTAAAATATATTTTTGAAACATTTAAAGGTGAAGACGTGTCATCAAAACATGATTTCAATAAATGAAATGAGTTTAGAACTAAGTTGAGATTTACGTGCATTTGAAAAATCAATAATATTACAAAAAAATTATTCCGAATTTCATATCATTGACTTAGATTCATTTTATAATTAAATTTCACACTTCATCAATTCAATCTTCACCGCACACTCATTTCTAGGTAATTCTGGGTCCCATATTTTTGAGATTCTAACTTTTGTTGTAGAAAAATTAGTTTTAAAAAAAATGTGATATTAAATAATAAACAACACGTAAGAGAATATAGAGTTGTTTCTTTCCTTACTCATAAAAACAAAAGAAAAAGGAAATAACAAAGAAAGAAAGAAACAGAGTAAATAAATGTTAACAATGAACTGGTGCTACAGCTCAAAGATTTTTGAGCTCCGTACTTGTTTTTGTATAGTTGTTATATATGCAGTAAAAATATTATGGCCTTCTGGTTCTGGTTCTGTTTCATTTTTTTTTGTGTTTTCAAAACAATCCCATCAATGTTCAAAAACTGTTTTTGAAAGCGATTCATCAAACATGTTTGTTTTTTTGGGGGGGAAAAATTGACAATTGAAAACAGACCTTTCGTTTGGCAAAACTAAAATGTCCACTTATTTTTGTACTTCTTTTCAACTTCGATATGAATTTTTTTGAATTAATTAAAGTATGTCAAATTTTATAAAATGTACTTGGCATTGCTTACTTTAGCTGAGTTAATGTACCTAACAAGCATGAGGGAAATTTAACAGTTCTATTCTCTCTCTCTCTCTCTCATTGAAGTTGCAAAAATAGGAAAGATTGTGAGAGATTCTTCTTCTTTTTTTTCTTTTTTTTTTTTTTTTTTGAATATTCCCAGAGTACGGTCAGCTAATATTTTAAGAGCATTATAATTCATAGATAAGGTGATATTTATAATTTTATGTTAAATAATTAAAAAAATATAATTAATAGTCTGAGATTACTAATTAGTATATTTGGTTTGAGTTTTTTAAATTAAGTTTTTTAGTTTTCGTATTCTTTTGCTTTTAGTGAATTTTTTTTAAATTTTAAACTTTTTTAAAAGTAAAAAATTTGTGAAAAAATATTTTAACAAATTAATAAATATATAAAAATATAAAAAATGTACTGAATTCTTATTTTTTTTTGTATTTTTGGTATTTAGTAAATTTTTAAAAGATTTTTTTTATAATATTTTTACTTTTTAGGTGTATATATGTTAGGTGTGTCTAAAAAGTAAAAAAATTATTTAAAATATTTAAAAAATTTAGTAAAAATAAAAAAAAAATACGAAAAATAGAAAAATAAAATTTTTTAAAAAGTATTTTTCAAAAAATAAAAACAAGTAAGGTGAATAACTTTCCCGACTTTTGGAATAGCATGTGCTGAGGAGTGAAGATATGGGTTTCAATTATTATGATGATAACAGTATCATATTATAAAACTTTTTAGATAGAACTTTAAAAGATAAAAATATATAGATATAGATATAGATATTAGGACCTCTGCTGCTCTTTCTCTCTCTGTTTGTTGTTTTCTTCTGATTGAGAGAGAGAGAAAGAGGACGCATTCATTTATGATTTTCTACGTATACGGAATTTGCTTTTTCTCCGTATTGTACCCTAAAGTTCAAACATATACATGTAATTTACGATTTTGATTGGATTTTGATCCTCTGAATTGCTAAAAGATTCCAACTATGTTATTCTACCTATTTTTAGTTTGTCGAAATTTATAATGCCTAAAAACTATTTATTTTTTGTTTTTTGTTATATCCCTCGTTAAATTTGTCAAAATATTTACTCCAAAATGAAGAAATGTAACTGATATTTATGTTGGGTTTAACAATTGTTTCTTTAATAGCATTTTTAATTTTCTAGGATAAAATTGTTATTTAAAAACTTGACAGATGCATTTGACAAATGTTTAAAATGTTATTTTTTTGTTATTTAGGAAGTTTAAGTAAGCTGCTTTTTTTTTTTTGGATAAAGTTTTAATTTTTTTTAAAAAAAACTTTTTAAACATTTATAGACTAGAATTACTTCGGGAAACAAATTAATTCAATTTTTTAAAAAACAATCTAAAGCCAAATAAAATTTTTTTTAATATGTAATTTTTTTAGCAGTTGTAAATAAAAATGAATTTTGTTTAAAAATTTGCTTTCTACACGTTTGTTGTCAGTTAAAAAGCCTTAGCCAAATAGTTTTTTCAATAATTTCTTAGCTTTTTCAAAAGCTAAAAAAATTAATAATGTGTTTGGACAATTTCAGATAAAGTAATTTTTTTATTATGAATGAAAATATTGATGTGATATTTGATTTTTTTTAATTTATGGCAAACATGTTTAATAGTTTTGACTTTTTCAAAAGTAGTCGAGTTACTGCCTAAAAGAGTAATAAGCCCACAAGAAGGCCCAGCTCTGAGATTTTCAGCCCCAAAGTCAATAATTAATTAATAAATATTATTAGATTATTTGAGACTTTTTATATATATTTTTTTTTCATTTAACGAATTTTTTTTTTGAAGGTATAGAATAAAAAATTTGTATTAAAATTACAAAAAATATTTAGCATTATATTATAACAACTAATAAATATCACTTGATTCTTGTTTTTTTTACATTTTTAGAAGCAAATAAATAAATCATGCTTGCTTTCAATATTTTAGAAATTTGTTAGTACTTTATTGTCCTACTTCTCTCAAATTTTTAAGAAAATTGAATTAAGAGTTAGAGCCAGGAATTATATAAGCAGAGAGAATGAGTTCTTTTAATTTTTTGATTGGTCAATTTATTTGAAATTAGTTTGAGCCTTCTTTTATTTTTTTTAGACTTAAAATATACCTAATATATTACACTAAATTATAATACAATGAAACTTATTTTCAAATCTATTTTAAAATATTCTAAACCATGACCTAATGGACCTGTGCTAAGGCCGGCCCTGCCCACAAGGGCTATGCATAGAATAAATCTATAGAACATGCTGACATTTTTTAATAAAGTTTTAGGCATGTCTTATTATTGAATATTAATATATATAAAGAAAAAATAAAAAATTATTGAACTGTAAATTATAGTAAGGCTTGGTTTGGGAAGTGGGTTGATTTTTTGATTTTTTGGCTTTTTTGACTATTTTTAGCCTAGGCTAAAAAGTCTGGTTTGAGAAATACTTTTTGACTTTTTTGATTTTTTTGGTGAGAGAAGAGTGTAATGATTATGGGTTGGATGTGATGTTTTATTTGTTGTGGCTAAAATAGCCTATTTTATCTTTTGTGGCTAAAATAGCCCTAAATCCTCTTGCCAAACGGAGCCTAAATAGGTTAATTAAACAGAAAGGTAGGGTGAATACAAACGTGGCAAAGCAAACTCGCTAAGCCTCTGTTTGAGAGGATGGATTGGATTGGATTGGGTTTGGAGTTATTTTAGTTATAAAGAGATAAAATAAGTTTTTAGCTTAATAAGATCAAATATTATATTCAATTTATAATCATTATATTTTTTCTCTTATAAAAGTCAAAAAAGTTAAAAAAATCCTTCCCAAACGAGGTTTTTTAGCCCTAGGCTAAGGCCTCGTCTGACAGCATCATTTTTTAGTTTAAAAGTCAAAAAGTCATTAAAAAAATCAAAAAGCCAACAATTTATATCAAAAAGTTAAAGATTTTAGGGTGGTTTGGGATGTCCTAAAAAAGTGTACTTTTTGACTTATTGGTGGGTTTGGGTTGGGTTTGATGTGATGTGTTAGAGAGGTGATGTGATTTAAATAAGATTATGTGACTTAAATAAGGCCAAGTTTATGAACTTGTAAAAAAGTTAAAAAGCCAAAAAGTTACTCAAAAAGTTAAAAAGTTAAAACTATTTACCAAAAGTCAACAATTACGGCTGCACAACTCCCAATTTTTTTTTTTCCTACAAATATTTTTATTACACATTTTTTCTTAAAAAGTCAAAAAGTTTACCCAAACATCGATATTTTCAATCTCAAAAAGACAAAAAACACTTATTTAGGATAAGATAGTGACTTTTTGACTTATTTTTCTCGAAAGTTGTCAATGCCAAACTAGCCCTTATTTTCTCTCTATTTTGTACACATCTTTTCATAAAAAATAAAAAATTCATCCTAAATATAGGGTTGGTTTGGGAAGTGGGTTGACTTTTTGACTTTTTAACTTTTTAAACTATTTTAGCCTGGGCTAAAAAGCTAGGTTTGGGAAGGACTTTTTTGAATTTTTTTGTGAGAGAAGAGTGTAATGATTATGGGTTGGATGAGATACTTTATTTTTTGTGACTAAAATAGTTTATTTTGTCTTTTGTGACTAAAATAGCCAAAAAAGTCCCATATTCTTCTTCTCAAAAGTACTAATTTTTTTACTTCATATTTTAGTTAAAAATTCAAAAAGTTACTAAAACAACATGTTCTCAAACGAGACATAAAAAAATTAAAAAATCAAAAAGTAACTCACTTTCCAAACCAACCCTGAGTCTTTGGTAACAAATTTTTTAGTTGCTCATGACTTATTTCAAACCTCATTTGAAAATATACTCCTTGTTTGGTTTGTATTTGAGAAACATGAGATAAAAAGTACGAAATTTTGTTTGGTTTGGTTTTTTTTCAAAAGATGTTTTGAAAAATTATTTTGAGAGAGAGTTTTGGAAAAAGTGATTGATTTGATGTGTATGAGAGAGAGATTTGTTTGGGAAATTTGTAAACCAAACAAGGTTTGGAAAAAAAATTTGGAAAAATTTGTTTGGTTTGATTATTTTTGAAAACTTATTTGCAGAGAATTTTTCCCAAAATTTTTTCAGAAACACAAACCAAACAAGGCCATAATTTTTTAATAAATATATAATGTAAAAAAATTATTATGTTAATTTTTTTTTTTTAACTTCTTATAAAAAAATGTTAAAAAAATAATTTTTTAAAAGCTTTTTTATATAATTTATTGAGTTTTAAATTTTTTTTTTAATGATTTTTTAAAATATTAACACATTCTGACAGTGAAATCAAGCCAACTTCTGACTTTAACAGCTGGGTTTGGGTTGAAAAGGTTGAAGTTATGGTTGTGTTGGGGAGACGCACGGCGTATGGGAAGGGCTAAAATAATTAAACAAATATAAAAAAATAAAATAATTTATAAAATAAGATAAAATATTATATTTAAATTATAATTATTTTTTCTTCTCATAACCCTCACATCCAAACTAAAAAAATTCAAAAAATTTTCTCAAGCAAACCAAATTTAGTCAAGTTAAATTAATCAAAAAAACCAAGCTAAATCAACTCTTCCAAAACAAAGGCATAGTAATTAAAGATGATGAATCATGAATAAGTACTTTTATTTTTTAGAATTTTATTATTATCAAATAATAATACTCCATCAGTCTTAAAATATCAATTCCTTATTTATTTTGGAATGGGTTTCTTTGGGAATTAGATCGTACTGTTAGATTTGTGGAGCCCATCACGGATCTTTTTTTGATGATCCGAATCGTTCATTATGTAAAACTAGTTGACTCTTCATCCTTATAAAAAATCATGTTAATCAAATATCGATAACCCCTTGATCACAACACATTTTTGTTAATAATTTATTTTCAAAATTATTTTTACCATTGACAAAATGTATTCTAATCAAAGGGCTATCGATAATCGGTTAACATATATTTTTTTTGCAATGATAATGTATTTGGAAAATTCTACACATTAAACAATTCGGATAATTAAAATGGGATTTGTGATGGGCCTCACGGACCTAACAATACGGTCCAATCCACCAAGTGGACTAGAGAGACCTATCCCTTTTATTTTTTATTATTTCAAAATATTAGTCTATTTTTAAAAATTAAAGACTAATAAAATAACATGAATTTATTATTTTATTATTTTTTAAATTCATTAATATTGTTAAAGATAATAATTGTACTATCAAATGATAATTTTGAAAAATTAATATTTTTAAAATATAATAATTGTACTATTAAAAAAATTAAATTCTCCAAATTTTTTTTTATTATTTTGAGACAACAAGAATATGATTTTAGATGATTTGATGTTTTGCGTTCATTTGGGAGGTAAGTTGGCTTTTTGATTTTTTAATTTTTTGACTATTTTACCTGGGACTAAAAAGCCTCATTTGAAAAGAATTGTTTGGCTTTTTTGACTTTTTGTTAAGAAAAGAATGTAATAATTATTAGTTGAATGTAATATTTTATCTTATTAAATTAAAAAATTTATTTTATTTTTTTACAACTAAAATAACTCCAAACCTAACTCAACCCTTCTCAAATGAAGCCTGAATGACTCAAAAATTTTGTCTAATGAAAAGAACTTGTGGATATATTAGAAGGAGATAAAGGGTTGTTTTGGGAAGTTGGTAAAAAGTTGACTTTTTTTTTGCTGATTTGCGATTTGTAGCTCGAAAGTCCTCCCCCCCCCATTTGGAAAAAGCTTTTTTTTTTTTTTTTTTTTTTTAATCGAAAAATCGAGAAAGAAGAAAGAAGAAAAAGAAGAAGAAAAGAAGAGAAAAGAAGAGAGAAGAGAAGAGAAGAAATGGACGCGACGCTGATCTGGACGGAGGAGGATGCAGCGGGACTCGATCTACGATCTCTGCGGGAGATCGGAGATGGATCCCGATCTCGGCTGCACGAGGAGTCCGTGTGTGTGCTCTCTGTCTCTGCTCTTCTCTCTCTCTTCTCTCCTCTCTCTTTCTCTCTCCTCTCTCTCTCTCTCTCTCTCTCTCTCTCTCCTCTCTGAAAAAAATGGAAAAAAATGAAAAAAAAAAAAAAAAAAAAAAAAAAAAAAAAAAAAAGAAAAAAGCCAAAAGCTTTTTCGTTTTTTTTTTTTTTTTTTTTTTCTTTTTTTTTGTTTTTTTTTTTTTTTTTTTTTTTTTTTTTTTTTTTTTTATTTTTTTTTATTTTTTTTTTTTTTTTTTTTCTATTTTTTTTTATTTTTTTTTTTTTTTATTTTTTTTTTTTTTTTTTTTTTTTTTTTTTTTTTTTTTTTTTTTTTTTTTTTTTTTTTTTTTTTTTATTTTTTTTTTTTTTTTTTTTTTATTTTTTTTTAATTTTAAAAATATTTTTAAATATTATCACATTTTTTAATGTGTACTAGTGAAAAAGCATGCACAATTTTGAGGATTAGGTGAGACAAGTTGGGGCAAGAGGATGAGATCGGTGAGCTGGGCCCAAAATATTTTAAGAGTAAAGATTGAAAATATTAATTTTAAAATTTTAAAAGGAGTTTTAGTAATGTGGTAAGTAGTGGGGCATCACATGTAATTTGATGTGTGTGTAATGACGAAGTTAGAAAATTAAGTTAGAGGGCATTTATTAATTATAATTTTTTATTTAAAAAAATCATGATCAATATTAAGATAATAATAATTTTATTAGCCAAATTTAAATATAAGAAATTAAAAATCATTATTAATAGGAATAAATCAAAATTCTATAGTATTTTGTAATAGCTTGGTGCGAGATGGTGATGTAAGTTTTTAATTTTAGCACAAAAAATTATAGATCAAAATTCTCAATTTTTGAAAATAAAAAGACATAATTTATAGCACAAATTATTATAAAATCTATTTAATTTTTAATTGTCAGAAAATATTAAAGAGATGATATTACTTATAAACGATGTGTTTTGAATTAAAATTATTACATAGTCTTAGAGTACCATATCCCGTTGCCTATGTGATGCTAAAAGCATAGGAAATCACAAATCACACTAGTTTGTCAACTATCTGAAAATAATGAGTTAATTATATTTAATCCATAAAATTTTCTAATACACTATTGGTTTAGACTACTATATAAATAATACCACATACTACTCCCAAAATATCAAATATCTACTTATTGTGAATAATACAATAAATCTTTAGCCAAATAAAATGATAAGAAATAAATGAATACATTTTATATATGACCACAAAATAAAAATAAAAAAAATTCAAAATTAAGAGAGGACACGTGACCTTCTTGGACTTTTTTTTCACTCTACCCCCATGTGTGCTTATGTAATTATTTAATTTTTGGGTGAATTACGAACACCCTAGGAGGTTTGACTAAAATACGGATTCTTCTTGAAGTTTGAGAAATTATATTCCGTCCCTGAGATTTATATTTGTATAATAAATTGCCCGATGAGGTTAATATTTGTATAATAAATTACCTCCTTATTTGTTATGCAAATATAAATCTTAGAAGGCAATTTATAATTTCTTAAACTTCAAGAGAAATCCATATTTTGAAAAGATGGTAAAAAATGACTTTTTAACTTTTAACCAAATTTTTGGCTTTTTTTAGACAAATGATTTGAGATGTTGGCAAAAAGTGACTTTTAGTTTTTTTATTAATATTTGTTTATGATGTCAAATTATAATAAAATGACCAAACTATCCCCATTTAATTTAAAATATTTACAACTTCACCCATGTAATACATTTTGACCTATAAGGGGTAGAATTGTAATTTTATCATTGGCTAAAAACCAACTTTTCAAATGAAAAAAAATTCAAAAAAATAAAATTTTGACTTTTGCTATAAACCAAAAAAATGACTAGCCAACTTCCCAAAACAAGTCAAATCTGAAAAGATATCAATAATTTATCTTTTATTTTATTTTTTTTCTCTTGTCACATTTAAATTTAAAATTTCCTATCATTTCACATTTATTTTTATTTTTTATTTTTTATTTTTTATTTTTTATTTTTTATTTTTTATTTTTTATTTTTTTGTCTTGTCAAATTAAAATTAAAATTAAAGTACCAATTGATATTTTAAAAAGCAAAGAACCAGTCTCAGTCTGGCTGGCTGCCCACTTCGCACGCCCGTATACTTTGGTTCTCAGATAAATAAAATAAAAAATGAAAAAAAATTAGAGAGATATAATAAATGATTTGAAGTGATATTGGATTTGACAATATTGTTGGTGTTGCCAGGCAATTAGGTGGTGTACAAGACATATTAATGACACTTCTCTCTCTTCACATATGTCTATCTATCAATCTTCTTTCTTTCTATCCTTCAATGTCCAAGTTTTGGACACTAGTGTTTTTTTTTTTTTTTTTTTTAGGTAAGACAGTAGGCTAATGCCTATCTAGTAATTTATTTAAATTTATTTTTGACTTTTTTTTGTCACTCATCTTTTTATTTTTGTTTTTGTATATTTTTTTTCCAAAAAAATTAAAAAAATTAAAAAATCAATTTTTAACTTAATTTTTAAAATAGATTTAAGAGTTGTAGAATTTTGGGAAAATATCAAATCAGTAAGATAATGGATAAATTGTTACATTAGAGATGAAGGCCTTGTTTGGTTTGTTTTTCAAAAAAAATTTTGAGAAAAATTCTTTACAAATAAATTTTCAAGAGTAATCAAATTAAACAATTTTTTTTCAAAAAAAATCTCAAAATTATATTTGGTTATCTACTTTCTAAAATCACTATCTCTCTCGTATACATCAAATCAATCACTTTTTTTAAAACTCTCTACCCAAAATAATTTTTCAAAATCATTTCTGAAAAAAGGCAAACCAAACAAGTTTTCGTATTTTTTATTTCAAAAACTACTCTACAAACACAAACCAAACACACCATTCTGGTGTACAATTTTGAGATATAGTGAGATTTGCACCATGCACATGAAAGATTTTACACTGTGTACACAATAAAATTGTAACACCATAAAGGGTAAATTACAAATACATTTCATGAGATTTGTTTAAAATATAAATTGTCTCATGTGGTTTGAAAAATTACAAATACTTCCTTATTAAAAATTTTTATTTAACAGAATTAACTAAAAAAAATGAAATTCATAATTGCTCTCGTATACAATAATAAAATTACTTAAATTATTAATTGAAACATATTTTTAACATCATTAAAAATTATTAATTGACTTAATGATTTATTAATAAAAGGGGGCGATTTGTTATGAAATTAAAAATCTCAAGGGATGGAATGTAATTTTTAAAACTAAAGGATCGATTCGTATTTTAATTAAACCTCAGAGGCTGTATTTGTAATTTACCCCCTCATAAAAAACAGATAATCTTTAATTGTCCTACTGATATGATATTTTTCCGGTCTTGTTTGAGAACAGATTATTTTTATATTTTTTTAATTTTTTACGAAAAGATGTACAGAAAAATAGAGAGTAATATGACAACTTATAGTGACTTTTTGATTTTTTTAAACTAAGGCCTCGTTTGGGGAGTGGCTATTTTAGCCAAAAAGCCAACTAAAACTAGTCACATCACCTCTTTACCTTTCTGCACATCTTTTCGTGAAAAGTTAAAAAATTACTAAAATAGCATGTTCCCAAACGAGGCCTAAAACCGAAGGTTGTCAAAGTAGGATCAAGCGGTGCTTAAAAATATTCGAAGATCACAATGGAGTGTAATTTTCCAAAAACAAAATTTAATTCAATGGTAAATCTATACAATTTAATAATTAAATTTATAAACTTCTTCATTATTCTATTATTTTTTAAATAAAAAATAATAATTGAAGTGTATTTTCTCCTAAAAATATTGTTATATGCAGAAAAAATAGAACTAACAACTTAATATTAAGTGATAGGAAATAACAATGAAACCCAATATTTGGTGATTGATGAAACTTCAACGTATTAAAAGTTGGGTAACCTAACCAACATTGCTTCTCTTCTTTTTTACAACATTTTAGACAAAAAATTAGGGGCATTTATACATAATTTATAAACTTATATTCCATTAAGTCTTAATTAAGATTTTTGGACTTTTAAATCCTATTAAAATTTTAAAGTCGGAATTACACTTCAAACAATGATGGTTTATCATTTATAATTATCTATATAAGGAACATGATGATTTAACATTTATTTTGATTTTTAAAACTTTAAAATATCAACTTTCAAATTGGAAAAATTTTTAAAAAATTAAGTAAAAAAAAAACTGTATTTTTTTTGAAAAATTTATAAAGGAGAATGATGATGGAACATTGATGTGCCGAGCTGTGATTGGGAGCTCGAATGGAGGAGGAGGAGGAGGAGGAGGAGGGGCCATACCGGAGGCGGAGGCGGGCCGGAGGCATCTCTCCTCAAAGAAGAAGAAAAAAAAAAAAATGTGAAACTCACGATTCGGGATTCGGGGATAGGTTTTCGAGCTACAAAACATTTTTCTTGATGTGCAAAACTGAGAGGAAAAAAAAAAACTTTAAAAATGAAAAAACTATTAATGTTCTCATTTTTATTAGATAGTTAAATCAAATTAATAAGTAGAAGGGTAAAAATTTTAATCTCATGCTTTGTTTTTTTCATCAATTAGTGAAATAATTATATACAATATTACTATGAAAAATTGATAATATTTTTAATTTTAAAAATTAGAAAAAACTAATAATATTTTCAGTTTTACTAAATATGACTTATTGGTTCAAAAAATCTTAAATAGAACCTTAGTTACCATAACATTTGTAAATAGGATTTTTAGCTAATTAACTCAAAAAACTAATATATATATATATATAAATTTTGAGGAAACAACTATTTAACCCCACTTATTTATTTTTATCAATAAAATAACAAATAATTGATAAAAATGAATAAATTATTATGTGAATTAAAATATTGAACAAATACAAAAGATTTTTGAAACTTTGGGAGCAATGGCTTGATCCTAACCAAATATTTTGTATGATCAATTATTCAATTATGTATTAAGATTTACGTATTTTTAAACTTCTATAGTAATTCAAAAATAAACGGGGCGAGAGATATTTCAAAGAGATGGAGGAATCTTTAATCACATAGAGCCCATTTAAAAATAGACTATTTAAATTAATTTTTTAACTATTTTAACATGACTAAAAAAATTATATTTGAAATGATAGTTATTTTTTTTGTATTTGATTTGATAATTGTGAAAGAAAAAATGAAATAATTACGATTTTATGTTATTGACATTTTAATTAATTTTATTTTTATTGACTATTTTAGTTTAAACCCAACTTCCAATCCGTCTATTGGGAGGGGGGGGGGAGTTTGTGTTTGGAAGAGCTCTGGAAATATGATTGTAGTGCATATTTCAATACTTCGTTTAGTTTAAGTTTTTAAAAATTAATTCCAATGTCATATTCCAAAACACATTTTAGAGCATGTTTGGATAGCAGAGAATAATTTGAATTTTGAGTCTACCCAGTTATCTTCTTGGACGTCCGGTTGGTTGAATAAAATAATATTTTTTTTTTCAATTGCTAATCGTCACCTGTTATTTAGAAAAAAATAATAATATATATATATTTGTTTTAAATATTTTTTAAATATAGAAACATTTTTTTAGACCACAATAGCAAATTATTTTTTCGAATTGAATTTTAAAAGGAGTTTAGTTATGAGTTTTGAATATAATTTTCAATAGAATTTTGAGCTGTGTGTTTCATTACGAGTTGTAAAATAATATTTGATAGAGTTTTTTAAATATGATTTGAGAATAGAATTATATTTTGAATTTGTGAGTTTTAAAATTATGATTCGAGTGTAGAAAATTTATTTGGTTATGAGTTTTGGAAAAAGTTTTAAATTAAGTTTGAAATGAATGATGTGACATATAATATTTAGGGGTTGTTTGGGATGATCTAAATAAGTGTATTTTTTGAATTTTTACGAAAAAACGTAAAATATGGGTTGGATTTGAAGAGATGTAGTAGAGAGATGATGTGATTTAAATAAGATGATGTGACTTAAATAGAATAGTTGACTTTTTAATTTTTGTAAATTATGTCAAAGTAGGCCTTAATACAAAAACTTACAACTCATAACTAAACACATAACCCAAAATCCTATTCAAAGCTTATAAAAAAAAAAAATTTAAAAAAAAATTGAAAATATTTTTTATTTAAAAATAATAGGTGCAAAAAAAAAAAAAAAAATGTACACTTTTTTCAAATCAATGGCGAACATTCGGGAGAACAACCATGTTAGCCAAATTTTCTTACCTGAAAGGAGTTTTCAGAAGGGGTATGAAATTAATTTTTGAAAATTACAACCAAACACTATGTGCAAACCGAGAGGTGGAATTACAATTCCAAAGCTCTTCCAAACAGAGCCTAATTTTTCAATTAAGTTTTGAAAACTCTTTTCAAAACTCATAACCAAACAAATTTTCTCATTTTATACGTCACATCAAAAATTTAAAACTCATAACCAAAATAAATTTTTGTTTTTAAATTATAATTTTAAAACTCACAAATTTAAAATATAATTCCATTATCAAATCATAATTTTAAAACTCTATCAAATAAAATTTTTTTTTGGAACTGTCCCTGTTTCTTATAGTAGATCGGTGTCTAGAAGCAAAGACGAAAAAATAAATAAAAAATCAAATTTTCAACTCACAATACGGTCAAAAATGTTGTGATAAAATTTTAAAAGAAGTTTTGAAGTTTGTGTTTGGAAGAGCTCTAGAAATATAATTTTAGTGCATATTTCAATATTTCGTTTAGTTTAAGTTTTTAAAAATTGATTCCAATGTCATATTCCAAAACACATTTTAGAGCATGTTTGGATAGCAGAGAATAATTTGAATTTTGAGTCTACCCAGTCATCTTCCTGGACGTCCGGTTGGTTGACTATAACAGTATTTTTTTTTTCAATTGCTAATCGTCACCTGTTATTTAGAAAAAAAATTATATATATATTTGTTTTAAATATTTTTTAAATATAGAAACATTATTTTAGACCACAATAGCAAATTATTTTTTCGAATTGTATTTTAAAAGGAGTTTAGTTATGAGTTTTGAATATAATTTTCAATAGAGTTTTGAGCTGTGTGTTTCATTACGAGTTGTAAAATAATATTTGATAGAGTTTTTTAAATATGATTTGATAATAGAATTATATTTTGAGTTTGTGAGTTTTGAAATTATGATTCGAGTGTAGAAAATTTGTTTGGTTATGAGTTTTGGAAAAAGTTTTAAATTAAGTTTGAAATGAATGATGTGACATATAATATTTAGGGGTTGTTTGGGATGATCTAAATAAGTGTATTTTTTGAATTTTTACGAAAAAACGTAAAATATGGGTTGGATTTGAAGAGATGTAGTAGAGAGATGATGTGATTTAAATAAGATGATGTGACTTAAATAGAATAGTGACTTTTTAATTTTTGTAAATTATGTCAAAGTAGGCCTTAATACAAAAACTTACACCTCATAACTAAACACATAACCCAAAATCCTATTCAAAGCTTATAAAAAAAAAAAATTTAAAAAAAAATTGAAAATATTTTTTATTTAAAAATAATAGGTGCAAAAAAAAAAAAAAAATGTACACTTTTTCAGTCAACTGGCCGAACATTCGGGAGAACAACCATGTTAGCCAAATTTTCTTACCTGAAAGGAGTTTTCAGAAGGGGTATGAAATTAATTTTTGAAAATTACAACCAAACACTATGTGCAAACCGAGAGGTGGAATTACAATTCCAAAGCTCTTCCAAACAGAGCCTAATTTTTCAATTAAGTTTTGAAAACTCTTTTCAAAACTCATAACCAAACAAATTTTCTCATTTTATACGTCACATCAAAAATTTAAAACTCATAACCAAAATAAATTTTTGTTTTTAAATTATAATTTTAAAACTCACAAATTTAAAATATAATTCCATTATCAAATCATAATTTTAAAACTCTATCAAATAAAATTTTTTTTTGGAACTGTCCCTGTTTCTTATAGTAGATCGGTGTCTAGAAGCAAAGACGAAAAAATAAATAAAAAATCAAATTTTCAACTCACAATACGGTCAAAAATGTTGTGATAAAATTTTAAAAGAAGTTTTGAAGTTTGTGTTTGGAAGAGCTCTAGAAATATAATTTTAGTGCATATTTCAATACTTCGTTTAGTTTAAGTTTTTAAAAATTGATTTCAATTTCATATTCCAAAACACATTTTAGAGAATGTTTGGATAGCAAAGAATAATTTGAATTTTGAGTCTACCGAGTCATCTTCCTGGACGTCCGGTTGGTTGACTAGAACAGTATTTTTTTTTTCAATTGCTAATCGTCACCTGTTATTTAAAAAAAAAATAATATATATAGTTGTTTTAAATATTTTTTAAATATAGAAACATTTTTTTAGACCACAATAGCAAATTATTTTTTCAAATTATATTTTAAAAGAAGTTTAGTTATGAGTTTTGAATATAATTTTCAATAGAGTTTTGAGCTGTGTGTTTCATTACGAGTTGTAAAATAATATTTGATAGAGTTTTTTAAATATGATTTGATAATAGAATTATATTTTGAGTTTGTGAGTTTTGAAATTATGATTCGAGTGTAGAAAATTTGTTTGGTTATGAGTTTTGGAAAAAGTTTTAAATTAAGTTTGAAATGAATGATGTGACATATAATATTTAGGGGTTGTTTGGGATGATCTAAATAAGTGTATTTTTTGAATTTTTACGAAAAAACGTAAAATATGGGTTGGATTTGAAGAGATGTAGAGAGATGATGTGATTTAAATAAGATGATGTGACTTAAATAGAATAGTGACTTTTTAATTTTTGTAAATTATGTCAAAGTAGGCCTTAATACAAAAACTTACACCTCATAACTAAACACATAACCCAAAATCCTATTCAAAGCTTATAAAAAAAAAAAATTTAAAAAAATTGAAAATATTTTTTATTTAAAAATAATAGGTGCAAAAAAAAAAATGTACACTTTTTCACTAATTGGCGAACATTCGGAGAACAACCATGTTAGCCAAATTTTCTTACGAAAGGAGTTTTTAAAGGGGTATGAAATTAATTTTTGAAAATTACAACCAAACACTATGTGCAAACCGAGAGGTGGAATTACAATTCCAAAGCTCTTCCAAACAGAGCCTAATTTTTCAATTAAGTTTTGAAAACTCTTTTCAAAACTCATAACCAAACAAATTTTCTCATTTTATACGTCACATCAAAAATTTAAAACTCATAACCAAAATAAATTTTTGTTTTTAAATTATAATTTTAAAACTCACAAATTTAAAATATAATTCCATTATCAAATCATAATTTTAAAACTCTATCAAATAAAATTTTTTTTTGGAACTGTCCCTGTTTCTTATAGTAGATCGGTGTCTAGAAGCAAAGACGAAAAAATAAATAAAAAATCAAATTTTCAACTCACAATACGGTCAAAAATGTTGTGATAAAATTTTAAAAGAAGTTTTGAAGTTTGTGTTTGGAAGAGCTCTAGAAATATAATTTTAGTGCATATTTCAATACTTCGTTTAGTTTAAGTTTTTAAAATTGATTTCAATTTCATATTCCAAAACACATTTTAGAGAATGTTTGGATAGCAAAGAATAATTTGAATTTTGAGTCTACCGAGTCATCTTCCTGGACGTCCGGTTGGTTGACTAGAACAGTATTTTTTTTTTCAATTGCTAATCGTCACCTGTTATTTAAAAAAAAAATAATATATATAGTTGTTTTAAATATTTTTTAAATATAGAAACATTTTTTTAGACCACAATAGCAAATTATTTTTTCAAATTATATTTTAAAAGAAGTTTAGTTATGAGTTTTGAATATAATTTTCAATAGAATTTTGAGCTGTGTGTTTCATTACGAGTTGTAAAATAATATTTGATAGAGTTTTTTAAATATGATTTGAGAATAGAATTATATTTTGAATTTGTGAGTTTTAAAATTATGATTCGAGTGTAGAAAATTTATTTGGTTATGAGTTTTAAAAAGAGTTTTGAATTAAGTTTGAAATGAATGATGTGACATATAATATTTAGGGGTTGTTTGGGATGATCTAAATAAGTGCATTTTTTTACTTTTTACGAAAAAAACGTAAAATATGGGTTGGGTTTGAAGTGATGTAGTAGAGAGATGATGTGATTTAAATAAGATAATGTGACTTAAATAGAATAGTGATTTTTTGATTTTTTTAGATTATGTCAAAGTAGGCCTTAATACAAAAACTTACAACTCATAACTAAACACATAACCCAAAATCCTATTCAAAGCTTATAAAAAAAAAAATTTTAAAAAATTGAAAATATTTTTTATTTAAAAATAACAGGTGCAAAAAGCAACAAAAAAAAAAGGTACACTTTTTCAGTCAACTGGCCGAACATTCGGGAGGACAACCATGTTAGCCAAATTGTCTTACCTGAAAGGAGTTTTCAAAAGGGGTATGAAATTAATTTTTGAAAATTACAACCAAACACTATGTGCAAACCGAAAGGTGGAATTACAATTCCAAAGCTCTTCCAAACAGAGCCTAATTTTTCAATTGAGTTTTGAAAACCAAACAAATTTTCTCATTTTATACGTCACATCAAAAATTTAAAACTCATAACCAAATAAATTTTTATTTTTAAATTATAATTTTAAAACTCACAAATTTAAAATATAATTCCATTATCAAATCATAATTTTAAAACTCTATCAAATATATATATATATTTTGGAACTGTCCTGTTTCTTATAGTAGATCGGTGTCTAGAAGCAAAGACGAAAAAATAAATAAAAAATCAAATTTTCAACTCATAATACGGTCAAAAATGTTGTGATAAAATTTTAAAAGAAAATTGAAAAATTGGTTGTAATACATTTCCTAAACGAAAAGGATTTTCCAAAAAACGCAGAAAATATAAATGGAAACCTTGGAAAAAGAACAAAACTTTTTTAAAAAAGAAAAAAGTATATTCGAAAAAAGAAACCAACAAGTGTTTCAAAAAAGAAAACTTGTAAATGTTACATTTGTAACGAAGAAGGTCACTATGCACCCGAATGCCCAAAAAGGGAAAAAAAAAGTGCAAAGAAAATGATCAAAATTCTTGAAGAACAAGATTTTGAAATAATATATGGCGAAGAAATTTTTGCTGAAGAAGAAATCTTATACGAAATTTCTAGTGATGAAGAAAGTTTAAATGAATAACTAATCTTCATGATGACTAATAATTGTTAAGAAATATCTCAAGAAGTAGATAGTATATCTCAAGAAAAATTACGGACAATTCGACTTGGAAATTTAATTGGAGAAGAAAAACTTTTATTGACGAAGAATTAGCAAAAAGGAAAGGAGCTTTTTTACTATTTTTCTTATGGGATTATGAAGTAGTTATGGAGTTAGAGATAAAGTAGGCAAAAAAGAAGAAGTCTAGACAACGAGGATGGAGAAAATTTACATTGTCCATTATGTTGGCGTGAAAGCCAATATATACAATACAAAATTATGGAAACAAACAAAATCAAACTTAATGTATACCTAACTTAGTAAGACTTTACGGCAAAAAGTTGCCAAAAACTCTAACACCCTAGTCAAGCTTAGTCATAGGCTTTATGAAATGTCTTCATAAAAATAAATACAAATAGACAAAAATGTCTAAAGGAAAAGCTACAATTATTTGCTATGTGCTACAGTTTTTACAATTATATACATTGATACACCTTGTCTACCCGCCCCTGTTTTCAAAGAGGTAGACTGTTAGAGATAAGCTTTGGCTGTGTTGATTTGTCGTGTAGTGTCGACTGAAAGGATTTGGCTGACCACTTTCCGCCTAATAATACAGCTTGCTCCACGTGTCCTAGATAAAGTTAGAGTCGATCAGGAGATAGATGCATTTGATAGTGGGGTCCACTACGTTTCCATCATGTTAATGAGATTGTGATATTTTTCATCAGTCTTTGATAGAAGGGAATCCGGATGCTGGTTGTATTGTTCATTCCGAAAATGCTCTACATCATTTGCGGTCATGGCTAGTTCCAACGGAAGATCCAAATTATTTTTCTTTTTAAGATTTAATAACATGTCAAGAGCCTCATTAATTTGTATAGGAGACCTTTGATATGTAATGGGAAAATAGGTTACAAATAGTATTCTTCTATCTGTGGCCATGAATAGCAATTTTGCTGAGCCATGGATTTTAGACGCTGCCTGTGAAACAGATATTAGACTGTTTATTCAATATTCTGTCAAATAAAGTTTTTGGATATTTTCCAATCTCTCTCTTTGGCGATCTTTATCTAAATAATCATTTTCAAATTAAAAATTTTCAGTTTCTTTAAGATACCAAATCTGGTATGGTTGGAAAAAATATTCGCGTTCCCGCCAACCAACAGTGCTGGAGATCCAGAAAATAAAATATTTGCTCTATCGGAAGCCTTTTACTATCCATGAGAGCATGGCTTTGATGATCATTGGATAATCTATCCATTGGATTTGATCTAAAATTTAGAAAATAACTTTATTAGTTATTTCTCAATCTATATCTTCAAAAAATCACATGTCATGGTTTGTCATGATGGTTATTTTGGGAATTCTGTCTTTCAAATTTAATTTATCATAAGATCATTCTAAGATTTGTCTAATCTTATCACGATGATCTTCAATTCGATTTTTGATTAACATAAAAATTTCTTTTGGAAGCAAAGTTCTTATTTTTTCAAAAAGACAAATTCTTTTTATTTGTTCAAAAACTGGATCAGAAAACTCATCTGATATGAGGTCTGATAGTTTAAGAAAATTGTTTATTTTTTCAAAATTAAAATATTCATTCCAATTCATTTGTTTAACAATATTGAACAAAGATTTTAGAAGTCTTTTAATTTAGTTATTTGCTCAGCTAATTTGTTGGCCGGAACTCCCATATGTTTTCAAAATTTCACTTTGTTATCTACAATGTGAGTTTTCCAAACTCCATTGAGTTTTGTATAAATTTCTCTAGATATACCAGGGTTGAAAAAATCTTTTATCTCAGATTCATGTAGTTTAGATGTCTGAATATTAGTTGGAACTGGGTTAGTTCTCATTTGATTTTTTTGATAAACATGCATAACTGGTGCACTGTAAAAAAGTTTTTTTAGTTTTAGTCATGCTATCATATACTTTATAGCTTGCTCCTGAATATCTCCAAATTTGTGTTTTGCAATGATTCCATTCTGTATAAATTTCAGGTTGTCTTCCTGCAAACACAACATAAACTTTTTCTTCTCTAGGGATTGCTTTTTTAGCAATTGTCACCCAATCTCTTTGAGTGGGTTGTTTACCCTTATCCATTGCTTTCCATTTGGTTTAGAGGTTTTCTGCAAAAATTAAAATTACTTGTTTAGTAATTTAATTTTCTGAAACAATTTCTACTAAGAAAATCTGCAAGAAAATTGTTAGTACTTTTAAGATGTTCTAACTCAAAAGTATATTCAGAAATTTTATTATGCCAGGTTAATCGTCTTCTTTGCTCAATAAGTTTTTTATTGATTAAGAAATCTCTTACTGCCTTATTATCAGTGCGTATAATAAAATTTTCTAAGGCTAAGTAAATATGAAAACCTTTTATTGTCAATTTTATTGCAAGTATATTTCTGTTCATTTGGTTTAAGTGTTCCAGAATTATTTCCACAAATTAATTCTTTTTTTTTGTAATTTTATGAGTATTAAATTTTTTCTTGGTCTAATCCCATTTTTTTATAAAGGTATCTCTTTATCATGCCATAAATTACTTGGTATTGCTTTAAGAACACATCCCCAGCATGCTTTCGAGGCATCTATTTCTAGAATTAATTTATCACCTGTTTTAGAAAAATAAGCATTTGGTAAAGTTTTAACATTTTCTTTTATTTGTTTAATTAAAATAACATCTTCTGCTGTCCATTCAAAAATAACATTTTTTCTTAATTTAGTTAACCAAGGAATTTCTATTTTTGAAAGATTTTTAATAAAATTTCGCCCATAATTTAAAATGCCTAATAAACTTTGTAATTGTGTTATATTTTCAAGAGTATCAGGAAAATCTCATACTTTGGACAAAATATGTTCTTGTAATTTTAAACCTTTCTGATCTAAAATTATTCCCCAAAATTTAATTGATTCTTTTTCTGGGTCAATCTTTTTTGGAGATAAAATAATTCCATGTTCTTGTAATTTTTCACAAAGTAATTTTAAATGTTTCTTATGCTCTTCCTTGGTTTTAGAGAAGATAAGTATATCATTAATATAAACTATACAACAATCTTTAAGATCTTTAAAAATTATATCCATCCATCGTTGAAATATCTGTGGTGCAATATTTAACCCAAAAGGCATAACATTACAGTGGTATTGTCCTCTAGGTGTACTGAAAGCTATCAATTTTTTTGACTCTTCAGTTAATTGAATTTGCCAAAATTCAATTTTACAATCAAATTTGCTAAAGATTTTTTATCCTTTGGTTAAGTTAATCAAAACATCTTTTTGTGGAATAAAATATCCATCAAATTCTAAATTTTCATTTAGCCGTTTATAGTTGACTACCATTCCTATAGCGATCCCGGGTTTACCCCTTGTTGTACAGTGATCCGGACATGTGTCCGTGGATGTTGATAGTGGATTGTTGTCCTGTTTACGTCCTTTCATATATTGTATTTGAGTTATAGGATGTGTTGGGCGGTGTTTGTTTCAGTTGGTTGTGTTCGGAGCCAAGGGTTCTTTGCCTGAAATTTTTGTCCTTCGCCGGCGAGAGTTGGTCGCCGAGCGGCGTTGAGTTTGGTGTCTGGTGGGTCGAGCCAGAGCGGCTTCGCTGAAGCGAAGCGTCTGGCCGGACTCAACACCATGATTTCGCTCAGCGATGATTCTTCGCCGAGCGATCTGTTGATCTTCGCCGGCGAAATCGTCGCTTCAGCGTCGTCTAGTTGCAGACTGAAGGTCGAGCTCTGCTCGAGCGAGCTTTTCTTCGCCGAGCGAGCTTCTAGGATGTTGGCTCGGCGAGACTTTTTGGCTCGAGCTACGGTTCGTATGCAGTCGCCGGCGACCAAGTCTTCGCCGAGCGAGCTTTGTTTATATCGATTCGCGAAATGATCCAAACTTCACTTTTTGAAGCTTTTACTTTTCAAAACCCTAAATTTGAGAGCCTCTCTCTAGACTTGCCTTCTCTCTAAGAAATCATCTCCCTAGAGGGTGAATCTTCCCTAAGTGCTTTGTTAAAAAGGTAGAGGTGACTTGGGCTTCGATATAATCAAAATATTGGTTTTGGAGCAAGTTGGGTGTTGGGTCTTCATCTCCTTTGAGCTCAAACTTTGAGGTAGGGATAACCTACCTCTTTATGGATTTTGTCTTTGAATTTTAGCATTTTGATATGTTGGTAGTTGTTGTGTAATTTTGGGAAACTTTGGGCCATTGTGTAATTTTATAAAAGTTTGGGGTTTTGTCTATAATAAACCTAGAAGCATGTTTGGTATAGAAACATGGAATTAATGTTGAAACATTAGTGAAATTGGAACCTAAGGGTTGTAATGTTAATTACGGAAATGTCCTAATTACATTGGTTAATTAATTTGAATAATTAATTGTGGAAAATGAGAATTGAGATAGAGTTGGGTCATGGGTTATGACGATGGAAAGAATACATTGATTTTATGTATTGATATGTGATGTGTATAATTGTTATATATATGCATTGTGTTGTGTTGGAGGAGATAGGGGATGTACTCGGTTTAGGGAAGATAGGGATGGACCTCTAAACCGGATGTTATTGGGAGGAGATAGGGATGAACACCGTAGATAGAGCATGTATGCTTATCTAGAAATGTATTGGCAGAGCGTATATGCTTGTCATTGGAAGTATGAATATAATTGTTTTGTTTATATTTGTTGAGGTGATGAAAGAATGTAAAAGAGTTGGCCATCTATCAACTGTTTATCTTTTTGTCATTATTTATAACTTTTAGTGTATTTCTCTTGCCGTGGCTCACCCTATATAGAACATCATTTTCGTCTATCGTAGCATGCCACCTCCAAGGACTTAGCTTGGGAGGCTAGTGGCGGACGGACTTTTTGGTTGTCTTTCCTTTTGCAGTGTTACATGTAAATTCAAGCCTAGGGCTTAATGTGTAAATGAGTTAGCACTCTACTTTCTTGTAACCAAGTGTTAACTTGGAAAGCTGTAAGCCCGTAGGGCATTTGCTTTTGTTGTTAACATGTAATACTTTTTGTAATAGCACTCTGATGAATGGAAGGACGTGGATCTTTTATATATCATAGCATGTTAATACTGTTGGTTTAATATCATTATTTTGAGGGCGTTACAATTCCGATTTTTTCCTCTTTTAATTTCAGTATAGTTTCATACCATAAAAGCTGGGTTAGAGTGAGGGCTTCTAGTTTCTTCAATTAACTTTTTGTCTAAAAGTTCTTAGAGTTGAATATCAAATTTATTTATATCTTGTCTAGTATAGATTATTGGTTTTACTCTAATGATAACATTAGGATCTTTTAATTTTAAACTACGTTGCTATAGTTTTAATGGATATTCACTAAAAATTTTTTCCAAAATTTTATAAATTCAATATGATTCATCAATGGTTTTGATGATGGGAGTGAAATCACAACGCGGCACGGGCGCAAACTCTTTATCACAAATATATTTATGTTGTTCTAACAAGGAAATATGAATTAAGATATTATTTATACTTAATGAAATGGCCTTTTCTTGTATTTGCATTGGAAGGTATTTATAGATAAAATTGTTTCCAATAAGGAAATTTCCATGCATATATGGAAAACATAAAATTTTTGAGATAATGAACTTGCTATCATTTAATTAAATAGCTATATTTTTTGCCTTGAATTGTATGGAAGTGTGGTTGCCATCAATTCTAGTAACCAAAATTGGATGTTTCATTAGTGTCAATTTTTCTTTTGGTATGACATTCCATTTACATGAGTTGACTGTAGCTCATATATCTATGAGAACACTGAGGCTATAAGTTTATAACCTGTAAAATTAAATGTTCCCAATACGTATGTGTATCTTTTTTTTTCTTGGCTAAGAGAAAAAATAATGTCATGATTTTTTGTTTGAAAATGATACATATATGCAGACTTAATATGCTCAATTTGTTTTCTTGTTCATGGGAAAATAAGAATCTGAACATTGTTTGAAGTAATAGATTCTTGATTATAATTAATTTTCCAATGCTTAATTTTGAAATTGATCTGTCAGGAAAATATTTTTCAAATACAGAAGTTGATCTTTTAATTATTTGAACTGTATTTTCAATATATAAATTTTTTCCTGATGCCTGCATTTGTAATTGTGCAGAATTTTTTTGTTTTAGAAGATTCTCCTTGTCCCACTAAGTCATGGATTAACTATTGTCGATGGACTTCTAAATCGCTCCAATTCATTAGACGAGGTTGTATTACCATGTCAAATGGTATTGGTTCAAAGATTTTAATGATTTTATTATCGTTTGATCTTATTTTTGTTTCAGGAAACTTGGTTAATTCGTGAATTGTTTTCCAACGAATAGCCAAATCATGAGAATTTGATTTCATTCATAATCCTCGTATTTTAATTCTTATTTTAACTGTATCTTTAAGATTATGATCATTTATGGAAATAAAGAAATTTGGTCTAACATTAAACCAAACTAGTCCATTAGCCAAATTAGACTGAATTCTTCCAATGATTGCTTTCATTGGGTCGGAAAATCTTTTGTCAAAAATTACGGTCAAAATAGGAGTATCCATCCCTTGGCGAAATAAGACTATTATGGTTATTTGAATTAATCCAATATGGATATATTGAATTTCAGGATATTTCTTTTTTCATCTTGCAACATTTTTCTTATTAAAAAAAGAAATATCACTATTTCCTTCCTCTGACAATTTTACTTGAGTGTTACAACTGTATTGTTCAAATACTCTTACTGAAAAGAAGTTGAATTTTAAAAGTTTATAAATTTTTAGAACAACAACTTCTTGCATTTTTTCAAATTTTGCTAATTTTTTGTCGGTAAAAATTCTTTCTTGTCTGATTACATCTCCAAGTCGAATTGCCCGTAATTCTTCTTGAGATATACTATCTGCTTCTTGAGATATATTATCTGCTTCTTGAGATATTTCTTGACTATTATTAGTCATCATGAAGATTAGTTATTCATCTGAACTTTCTTCATCACTAGAAATTTCGTATAAGATTTCTTCTTCATCAGAAATTTCTTCGCCATATATTATTTCAAAATCTTGTTCCTCAAGAATTTTGATCATCTTCTTTACACTTTTTTTCATTTTTGGGCATTTCGGGTGCATAGTGACATTTTTTTTGTTACAAATGTAACATTTACAAGTTTTTTTTTTTGAAACGCTTGTTGGTTTTTCGAATATACTTTTATTTTTTGAAAAACTTTTGTTCTTTTTTCAAGGTTTCCATTTATATTTTATTTATTTTTTGGAAAATCATTTTTGTTTAGGAAATGTATTACAACCAATTTTTCAATTTTCTTTTAAAATTTTATCAAACATTTTTAACCATATTGTGAGTTGAAAATTTGATTTTTTATTTGTTTTTTCACCTTTACTTCTAGACACCGATCTGCTATCAGTCTTAGAACATAATTAATGCGAAAACCAAGATTATCATATTCTTCCTTCCTTATTTTTTTGAGAAAATCAGGATATGTTTTAATATATAACTCATCCCATGGATTAGGGAGTTTATGGAAAAATTGATCTAGCCAGGGTTGATTTGCTGGTAGATCAATAAGGTAATAATATTTTTTAAAAGTTTGAGTATATTTTTTAAAAAGACAAATATTACATAATTCTAATTTAGTCAAAATATAATTTGTATCTGCTTGCAAATTAGTATCTTCTGCAAAACCACATAAATTTTCTTTTCTAATTTTTGCAAATTCAGCTAAAATTGTGTCAAGTGTGAGAAAATTTGTTAACAAAGCCATTTTTTTGATTTTTTCCAATTTTAGATTTTTCCCACTAATTTTAATGGACAAGGATTGTGCCCAATATCTCCCTGAAGAGTTGCTGCAATATAATCAAGGAATTTTTCCTTTGACCAACTATTTTTATAATTGGTAATAATAATGGACAAGGATTGTGCCCAATCATCAATTGCTTGTTTCTGATCCTTAAATGAAACATGAGACAAATTTAAATATGTATGATTTTGAGTTATTGAATACTTATGATTGTTATCTTTTCTAGATATTACTGGCTCAGGTGTAGGATTGGAGGTACTTCTAATGTTAGTATCATTTTTAACTTCATTTGTCTGAATAGAGTCAAAATTTTCTCCATTTCTCCATGTGCCAAATAATTCGGGATTAATTGGTTCTTCTGCCTTTCTTTTCTCTTTATTTATTTTTAGTGAAATATCTTGATCTAATGTTTCTTCAGATGAAGATGATTGACTGTCAGCATCATTAGTTGACATATTAACATCATAATTAAAGTGCTGTAAAAGGGTTTCATGTTCTAGATAAGTTTCTCTTATCTGATCTAATAGTCTATTTCTTTCATCAATACCTAAATTTGGATCTTTATATAATTTTCTCCAATAATCTAATATTTTAACAATATTTTCATATTCAGTCCTATTATAGGTATTGGTTTGAAGTACCATAATATCTTCTGTACCATAAAATAGACTAGGATTATAATTATCTCCTGAACTATTCATTCCATCATTATTTATGAAGGATATAGTTTCTAATTTTGTCACCAAGTTGTTTATTTGGTTTTTTGCTTCTTTATTTAAGTCAATATTTATTATAGAACCCAAATTTTCTATTTTAAATTTTATAGACTTAACTTTGGTTTCTAAATAATTTTGATTTATTTTTTGATTTTTATCTAATTTAGAAAATCATGAACACATAATATCAGTAATATTATCTAAATTAGAACACACACTATCTATATTTGCACTATTTAATAATATGCAAACTATGATCATATTTATTATTAATATTATTTTTTGTATTTCCAAAGCATATTATATCTTCAGGGTCAATTGCCATTATAGATTGTTGTTGGTACCTAAAACCTTCCTAGTGTATTATCTGGTGCCTAAAACCTCTCTTTATGATCTTAAAGTCTTAATTATGACCAATAGTCAAAAGATCTTAATGAGTATATGGGTTTTGACATGCACTAAGCATATAGGTTTTACAACAACTATAAATGAAACAAATAATTATGAAGATACAAAATACAAAGGATACACAACTAAAAACTTAGACTTTTTTTTTATTTTTTATTTTTATAACATAAAGCACACCATACACATTTATATATATCAAAATTTATACATAGATAGAAATATTTACATAATTTGATCTTGTTTTCAAAAGTTCTTCATCAAGCTTTGATACCACTTACAAAAACAAAAAGGAAATGAGCTTTTTTACTATTTTTCTTATGAATTTATGAAGTAGTTATAGAGTTAGAGATAAAGTAGGCAAAAGAAGAAGTTTAAACAACAAAGATGGAGAGAATTTACATTATCTATTATGTTGACGTAAAGGCCAATAAATAGAACACAAGATAATGGATACAAACAAAATCAAACTTAATGCATATCTAACTTAGTAAGATTTTATGGTAAAGAGTTGTTAAAAATTCTAAGAACCTAGTCAAGCGTAGTCAGAAGTTTTATGAAATGTCTTTATAAAAATAAATATAAAAAGATAAAAATGTTTTAAAAAAAAGTTATAATTATTTACTATGTATTATAATTTTTACAATTATATACACCGATAGGCGCGTGTTACCCATGCACGAGAATACTATACTATGCTCGGTTTGTTTCTTCTTTAGATTCTGTTAAGCAATGTCCTCCTGACTTGAGATTGGGCTCCATCATCATATCTAAAAGCTATCTATACCTTTCCAAAGCTAAAGTGCGCAAACGTAGATTAATTTTGAAAAAATGATTAAGAATTGACTTTTTATTTATTTTATTTTAGGAGTTGTTTGGGATGTCCTAAATAAGTGTACTTTTTATCTTTTTGAACTAAAAAATTGAGGTTGAAAATATGGATGTTTGGGTTAACTTTTTGACTTTTTATAAAAAAATGTGTAATAAAAAATTATAAAAATTGATTTATAGGAAAAAATTTGAATTGAGAATTATGTAGCCGTAATTATTGACTTTTGATGAATAGTATTAACATTTTAACTTTTTAAATAACTTTTTATCTTTCTATTTTTTTTTTTTTTTTTTTTAAAAAGATTCCAAACTTGTCCTTATTTTTATTTTGTGACATTAGTAACACTCCTACGGTTGATTGATATATCAACACCTGAGCCAAAGCTATAAAGCCTACGAGTATCAGAGAATTGAGTGATTGAAATGGGTAGGGAGTTTGTATTATGTGTTGTTTGTGTATAGTGTGATCATGTTAGGCATCTTCAACCGTGTATTAATTTTTCAATAATAATTTATCTCTCTAAATTAAAGAGTATTAATGTGTTCTAATGACATAAAAAATTAAATAAAAAAAAATTACAAGACATAAATAGTACTATCATAGTGAGACCCACATTTTATTAAAGTTATTAGAGCTTATTCATTAGAGCTCCAAAGTATTTTTGTTAATATTTTTATTAAATTTAAATAATTTTTTTTTGATATCAAGTGTTTCAACGAAGAGTTTTACAATTTCATCAAATTATCGGTCGATCAGACTGACGACTGACCAGTCGATCGGTCAGTGCAATTTTGTCACAAATTTTTACGTTGAAGTGATCATTTGAGAAACATCCGAAAAAACGTCCAATCATGAAAATCTAACGACAATGAATAGTGATTTGATTAAAGGCACATCGATTTTTAATTTAATAAAATAAAAGTGAAATCTTAAATTTGATATATATTTGATGAAACTAGCAGAGTAGAAAAAGAAGTTATTTTTTTATTAAATTTAAATTTAATGACAATTCTAAATAACCATTAGAGATGATGTGAGTTGGATGAAATTAATCTACGAAGTTATATAAAAAATTTCATTATATAAAAAGTACTTTCGTTATTTTTGTGAAATAAGGATAAAATAGTCTTTAGGTTTTTAATTAAATTGGTAGTCATTTATTCTCGCGGAAAGATTTTATTTATAAACACCTAGTTACTTCATTTCATATGCTTAATGAAATATTATTTTAATGACAATTATATCATAAATTAAAATAATTATAATAGATATCCACCTACACTCATAATATTATATCCAAATATTCTCTGTATATATTTTTTAAAAACAAAAAAAAAAAAATCTCAATATATATTTTTTGAGTAAAAAAAACTAAACCCTAATTTCTTCATTATTTGTTACTTTTTCAATTGTTTCTCACTTTGCTTGCTACACACTTTATACTCCTCTATTACTTGCAAAGCAATACTCTCAAGTAAAAATATGCTTGATAACAGTAAAAACAATAATGAAAAATTTTAATTTTTTCATATAGTAATTTTTTTTTCGAGATTAATTCAAAAAATCAATGTCAAAATATTCTATTTTATTTGGAATTATAGTTTCTATAAGCTACTATTAATGTAGCCGCAGAACTCTATAGGTTAATCTTGCAGTCAATCAGAGACTGATACTTGGAACTTTCATTACAAAGCAAAACTATTGGAAAAAAAACTCTCCTACAGAAAAGATCCTCCTTTAATTGTTGCAGGCACTGACTCATCAAAGTATACATTTCAACGGATGATCACTTTTTTCGGTCATATACAAATCAATATATTTTGAACTACAGTGTTGAACAAATCAATCTATTTTAGAAATTAAGTGTCAAATAAAAAATAAATTTTGAAAAACCAATGCCGAATTTTCAAAATCACAACTTGTCAAGGAAAAAACAAGGGTTTATTCTAATTTGTCAATGCACTCAACAGAGAAAATGAAATGGTACCAAATGCAATAACGAAATCGAAACAGAGTAATAGCTAACTCCAACAGATTTCAGAACTAGAGTGTCGAATGCAGGAGGAGGGGCTTCAATGGAGTTAAGAGTACGATTGGAATAATTAGTGTGGAAAGAGGGTTGAAGTGGTATGTACAAGATATAAGTTAAGAGTATGATTGGAATAATTAGTGTGAAATGAGAACAAAAATTAATAATCAAATTACTAAGTGTGTGCACTGAGAAAAGATATGCATTGAAATAACTAGGTGCGTAGAAATAAATGTTGCGTTTGGTAGAATTTTATAAATATGATTTGAGAGTATGAGTTGTATTTTGAGTTTGTGAGTTGTGGAATTATAATTTGAGTGTAGAAAATTTGTTTGATTATGGTTTTTGAATAGAGTGTTGAATTGAGTGTGGAATTGAGTTTTAAAAGTTTGATTTGACATGTAAAGTAAGAAAATTTGTTTAGTTATGAGTTTTGGAAAGATTTTTCAAAACTTTTATTCAAATGGTTATAACTCATAACAAAACACACTACTTTTACACTATTGAAAATTCTGATCAACACTTATAACCAAACTCTTTTTAAAATTCAATTAAAAAAATTTATTATTAATGTAAAATAACATTAATCAATTTTTTAATTGAAAATATTGCAAACAAAATAATTTTTTTTCAAAATAAATATTCAAAAAATTTAAATCATAAATATTTAAATAATTTAAATAATCTAAAAAATTTAATAAGTAAAAAATTAAAATAAATATTCAAAAAATTTAAATTGTAAAAATTTAAATATTCAAAAAATTTAAATAATTTCAAATGTTAATATTTTAAATTTAAAAACAATTTTACACTCAAATCGTAACCAAACACATAAAACAAAACTCAATTAAGAAATTATTTTTAAAATTCATAACAAAACACATAACTCGAAACTCTATACTACTTTCACAACTCTACACTGAAATCGTAACTAAATACATAACAAAAAAAATTAAAATATTTAAAAATATTTTTATAAAATAGAGTTTGAATTTATTTTTATAATATATTTTAAAATTTAAAAAATTAAAATTGTAATATTTTGAAATTAAAATATTTAAAAAATTAAAAAAATCGTAACATATTTAAATATTAAAATATTTAAAATCTTAACAAAATTAAAATATTAAAATATTTAAAATATTTAAAAAATTAAAATATTGATTTGAATTAAGTTTTGAAATATGTATTTAGTTATGAGTTTTGAAAAATAATAATTATGTTTTGAACTAAGTTTTGAGAAATTGGTGTAGAATTATGATTTAAAAATTCAAAACAAGCACCACACTCAAATCAATAGGTAAAACTATAATTTGAGAGACTTATCAAACGGAGCCAAAATTTCCCATTCTTGTGCCATTGGATAAGGCAGGTTACATTTCATCCAATCAGTGAGAAAATTACTTAAACAAACAGTGATTATTCAACCTTTTGATACATAAATCACCAATAAACCCACCTATGACGTACCTCGTTTGGCATTTATTTTGAGAACTCTGTTTTCACCGCCCCAAAAAAAAAGTTTGGCAAAATTGTTCTCGAAAACTGATTTTGAGAAAATTTGCCAAAAACAGATCGCATTACAAACTGTTTACTAAATTCTCAAACATCAAAATTATAAGAAAATGCAAATGACAGGAAAACAACTAGGTTGCAAGTCCCATTGTTTGATTTCACACACCAAAAAAAAAAATCAAAAAAATAATAATAATAATGAAAAAAAACCCATAAAGGCTCTAAAGCTTCTTGATTAATTTGAACTAGTAGCAATAAAGCACATGAAGGACATAATGATACAGACTTATATGTGAATAATGGTTACATAAAATGGAAATAAAGCACATGAAGCCGACAGAAGCAAACAAGAAGGATCAACCAATCCCATGTAGATTTCAAAAGTGTTACTTGTAAATGTGTTTCCAAGCATATCATCTAAGGTAAGCAACACTTTATACTGACTAGGAAAGTCGACATCATTCGTGTTAACAGTTCATTTTCATCAGTTTCTACCAACTCACGTGATCCCTTCTAGGTCTTTGTAACAAGTTTCTAGTTCAACCAAGCAATATGGTGTCAACTGGTGTCCAGTTGTTGCCCATCTGGAATTTCTTGTTTGTCCTCAACACCAGCATGGTCAGACTCCGTTTGTGTTGGAGGAGCGGGCAATACCTCTGCCACCAACTCTACCAGTTCTTCAACACTATCTCCCAAACGCGATTCACATTCCTCTATAATCTGCAAAACAACGGAGAAATAACTGAAAAACAGATTTGCAGACGAGCCCCTCTTGTCCACCAGAAACATGTTTGCCACTTATTCACAGAAGCAAAAGAGTACGATGATTACATCAACTAGCATTGGCTAGATATTCATTCACACAGTTGATCATAATTACTTCTTATAAAAATACAATAGAACATATACACTTCATTAAAAAACTAAAAAGCAAAGCATCAAGAAAATACTGAGACTATAATTTTTTAACCATGTTTAGTGACGCTGAAAGGAATTTGTAACAGCATTCTATAAGAATTACCGGGTCGATTTCAACCACAGAAGAGGGTCTAATGTTGACGACGTTGAGAATCTCGGCTTTCGCTAGGTTGTACTTTTTACATTTTTCCACAAATTCTGTAATTCTCTCTCTTGTCTGATTGCAAGCAGCGCTCTGCTCCAAATAATCAAAAACCTACAATGCATTAAAAAACAACAACCACATGAAGATTCCCAATACTGTATCCTAATATAAACAAAAATAAATTTTTTTGCAGGTTTGCAACTTTGAATTCTGATTGTGCAACAGAAACAATAATCCGTGTAGAATCCTTTGCAGCCCCTCTAGATCGTAAAAAATCAAGCACTTCGAAATTGGTAAGTGCACCAGCATTGGCTTTTAGTCTGCAAAACATTCAATGAAACAAATTACAATCACCCAAAAAGTTCAAAGATGAAAACAAAAATTTGTAGAGAGCCAGCTGATTATTACAAGAGAAATACATTAGCAGAACTAAAATCAATCGGTTCTAGGGGTTGACCCATTTACGCTGTGTTTGGTTGGAGGATTTGAGAAGGGATTTAGAAAGGGAAAGGGAAAAGTTAGGTGAAATGTGAATAAAATATGCTTACATTTCACCTAGTTTCACACACCTTTTCCTTTTCCCTTTCCAAATCTCTCTCCAAATCTCCCAACCAAACACAACATTAAAGGTAATTACGTACATCTTCATCACCGAGGAAACAAAGATCAAGACCAACTAACTTTGAAACATTATCAATCTCCAAATATCCACCAGAAGGAGTCAATTTGATATATACCTGCAAATTTGAATTGTGTATAATAAATGAATGCAAATCCAATGAACATACACTTAGTCAAATAATATTTAAACAAAATGGTAATTCCATATAGTTTTGAAGATATAAAAGTAGCTGAACAACTTCGGAATTCCGTATTTGTGCTTGAAATTTATCCTAGATATGGACTGCAATGTTGTTAATATTTGGGAACTTAGAAGTAATAAAATTTTGAATGCTTTGATTAAACTCTAGGCAGATAAACAGGCCTGTGTACAATACACTATAAGCCTATGTTTGGATATTGGATTTGTCAAGTAGAAGAAATGCAAAGGAAATGAAATTGGTCATACATACTTAATTTTTTATTGCTAATTGAACAGAAAAAATAGTTTTTTTTTTTTTGGACTAAATTTCAATTAATTTTTTTCTCACTCCCTAACCTAACCCAATTATAAAAAAATAAAAATAAAAACAGTTCTTTGACTTTATTTTCTTTATTTTTCAGTTCACGAGATTGAATGGCCAATTCTAATATAAAGGAAATGAAATTGAACTTCTTGACTATTTTACCTTCTTTTACTCCATTTTATTCAAACTCTCTCTCTCTCTCTCTCTCTCTCTCACACACACACACACATTCGCACCGACACAATGACAAAAAGGCTGGCAGATTTTGGGGGTTTTGCTCGAAACTTGAAAATCAGCATTGAATGTTGTTGAAATTTCAATAAAATCGAAACAGAAACAAACATAAAAAGAAGTTCATGGAAGCCCTAATGGATTCAAGGCTCTTCAAAAAATGCTGTGTGTTTGGTTGATGGATTTGGGAAAGATTTAGAAAAGAGGTATATGGAAAACAACCATTCCAAACACACACACATGTATATATGTGGAAAAGAATACAAGGAGAAGAACGACGGGTCGGGCATACCGTTAACGGTGGCGGAATCAACCGTAGCAGGAGGCGGCGGCGAGTGGCGATATCTTTCAGTAGCTCTACCACACGCTGTCGTCTGGGTTAACACCAGTGTCTAGCCTAGCTTTCAAGATGAATTTAATTTATGTTAAATTACACTCAACCCCCTAGATTTCAAAAAATTATAAAACTCCTCAAATTTTTAATGAAAATTTATCACAACAATTTAGGGGGAAGTAAAATCTGATTCTAGGCCCTTCTTGATGAGATTTAGGAATCACATTTTCAAATATTCCCCTTGTTTGGTTTTAGAAAATTAAATTTTTTTATTTTTGGTATTATTTTTTATATTTTTAGTCAAAAATTTTAATATTTTTTATTTTTATTTTTTAGATGCACTTAAAAATGATAATATTTATGAAAAAATCTTTTAAAAATTTATCAAATAAAAAAATAAATAAATCAATACATTTTCGTATTCTTATGTATTTATTAAATTTCAAAAATATTTTTCACAAATATTTTACTTTTTAAGTGCATTTAGAAAGTAAAAAATTTAATTAAAAATTTAAGAAAATTTACTAAAAGTAAAAAAAATCAATTTTCAGAAAATCAATCAAAACCAAACAATTAATTTCACTTTTAATAGGATTTTGTTTATTATTTTACACTTAATCTAATAAACAAACAAAAAGCTTACAAATTTAGGACAAAGCCAGCCTAAGACTCCTGGGTACTCAAAGTAAAATCTCAAATGAGATTTTTTTATATTTAAATAATACTTACTAGTTTGTTTTTTTTACATTGTACCATTTTAAAAAAAAAATTAAAACTCATTTATATATACATATTCTTATAATTAAGATGAGTATTATAGACTTTATTTATTGGTTTTATTTTGTCACACTTTTAGATTAAATAAAATAAAATAAAATTTCTTGCTCGGCTTTTGGACAAAGGATGTGTGATAATTAACATTTAAATATCTTGACAGACTAATAAGGACAATTTTTTTTTTCTTTTCATGAAGTATCCTAAACCAATTCACAAGAGATAACAAAGCTTCTTTGATCATCACTCCAATTCTGCAACAACTAGAAACTGGGAACAGCGCAGATGCCCCTCAAAAATCAAATTATTCAATAGTCCAAAATTATCATTGAAGCATGTGCACATGGTGTTCCTATTCAATGAGAACGTATAAAAAAAAAAATTAATGGAATTGACTTTGTCTTTCACTCAACTGATTAAGATGAGTTAAGTCAACTCCACCTATCTTGTGATTACTGCTCTTATTAGTCTAAGAACACCATGTGAACGTGTTGAACTGGTAATTTGAGACATTTGAATCCCCCAAAAATAAGTAACTACATGAGAATTTAATGCTTGATAGTGTAAATTCACCATAGACATTAAAAAGTAATCACAATTTCTATTCACCATTGAAAGCTACTGGTCTCCAAAGTTTGTGCTCAGTTTTATTTCTATTCACCAGTGAAAGTTTTAATTTGAATAAGTTTGGGACTAATACAATTAAAATATAGAGGATCAAAATAACATAGTGCATATTTTCAAAACCATATTTAACCCTTGACAGCTATAAGTATAACAAGCAGCAGAGAAAATGAGTGTGATATAGTCCCCTGCAGCCCAACTTCTTCCCATCAGGTTTCATTGACAAACTAGCAAGATCTCCATCTCCAAGCTCCAAGCATAACAAGTTTTCTCTGCTTACTATCGAAGTGCTATATAATTTCACTCAAGAAAATCAAATTTTTGAAACTCCACAGGTGCCACCTCATGCCCAAATCTGATACCCACCAAGCAGCTTGAATCACCTTCCAAATAAGCTTTCATGAAAGCAACCATAACCCCTCCAACAAACCTCCTCATGGGCTCTCTAGACTTGCCATTTTTACACAAACAATAACTTGTCTTCCCTCTTATCCCCTTTGTCTCATCATCTAACATGTCAACATGACCATAGTCCTTAGCAACAAAATAACAAGCTGGTCCGCAACATTCCTTGTAAAAATCTTCGTGGTTAATTCCCTTAGGAGCACAAGGAGGGAACAAAGGGTTCTTTTTCACTTCACCTAAACCTGAGCCAATCACCAAAACCGCCATGTCGAGATTAAAGGAATGAGGTATGTAAGTGAGGACTGGTGGGGGGGTTTGTTTCCCTTTGTCCATGCCATCAACAGGGTCTATTCCTATTAGGGCTGAAAATTTTAAGGATGGAGTTGTTACTTTGCCAAGAGCTAGCGCGAAAGCAGCCTTGCCTCCACGACTATGGCCTGACAGTCCGATTTTGGTTAGGTTTGGTTGAACATGGGTTGGAAGCACCTTGTGGAGTCCTGATGGTAGCCAGTCTGTTATTGCAGCCGCAGACTTGATTTCATTGGTTGAGTCTGGTCCAGCCACTGTATATAACTGTTGCAGTGCACAAAAAGAAAATGTTATGACAAATGTTTAGCTGATTTTGCACAAATTTGATGGACTAAAATTTGAAACCAGGGCAGAGTCAGGATTTTTGTCAGGGGAATTCTTACTAGAAGTCTAGAACTATATATGATTATTTTTTTCTTAATTGAAAATTGAAAGAAGTAAATATTTTGGAGGGAGATAATAGAAACTAAAAGCACAATTCAACAAATAAGTAAATAGTTCAGTCCCTAAATATAATTTACAAAATTAAACCTGCAAAGTGAGTGGAACAGGATGCAGCCAGCAGAATAGATAAATATCTGCTAAGTATGTTTTTAAACATTGTGGAGAAAAAAAAGAAAAAAAGAAAAAATACCGTGAAAGGAAACAAGAAAATGCAGTAACAAAATATCAAAAAGAAAGGGGCTTGCATAGGTCATTCCTATCCTATTTTGATTTTAGTAAGTTCAGAGAAGTGGATGTTTTTAGCATATAATAAGATGGACCATCTGATTTTTTACTTTGCTTCATTTGATAACTTGCCCTTTACCAAACACAAAATTTTATCCTAATTCTCTTCTACCAGTTGTAAAATGAAAAAAATAAAATTTATAAAGTGCCATGAAAAACCCTATGAAATTCATATTTTATCATGATCTGTGTGGGACATGAAAGACAATAAACTTGAAAGCCAAAAACATATTATAAATCAGAGCCTTAGGGCTCTGTGCATTGCCATGACAAAATTGATGTAATTGGGTTATAGAATTATTATAGGATTGAAAGGTTGGAAACAAGGAACATGAATTTCTTTGTAACATATCACAGAAAAACTTTATAATCGATTCATAAATCAATAAAAAAAAGAGAGTTTAGATTGTGTCAAAGAGAGAAAAGAACTAACCTGAGGAGCAATGACGATGAATCCGTGGGAAGCGATATGTCGAATGAGCTGAGAGTAGAAAGAGTTGTAGAGAAGATAGCCATGAAGCAAGAGCAGAAGAGGGAATTCACCAGCTGCATCTGGTGTGGCAATCAAAAGGGGCTTTGGAGGGGGAAGAGATAGTGAAGACTTGGTGGTGCAAGTGTTTGGTTCAGCACTTAGAAGAAGAGTTGTGTACTTTCCAACATCAAAGACATTTGTAGTAGTTGGAGTGGTAGTAGTGGGAGTAGAAGAGGGTGAAGATGAGGAAGGAGACATGACTTTGGCAACAATCTATGAGAACTTTTTCTATCTTTTGTATGCTCTTTTTTCTTTGCCTGGGGATAAGTTTAGTTTAGTTGTGTGGCCTCTATAGGACCACCCACATTCACCTTTGTTGGGTAACAAATGCTGTGTTGTCTTTACTAGTGGGAAATTAAGAAAGATGTGCTAGATATTTTAGACCCTGTACCCACATACCATCACTATTGATACTTGTTATTGTTATTATCAGAGTCCAACGGTTCCGCTACATGGTTCCGTTACTTAACTCGAAATTTCAAAGCTCGGAATTGGCCGAATTTAAAACTGACGTTGTTTTGTTTTGTTTTATTTTTTTTTTTTCTTTCCTTTTTCTTTCTTTGTTCTTTCTCTCTCTTTTTTTTTTTTTTTTATTTTTATTTTTTATTTTTTGAAGAAGAAGAAGAAAAAAAAGAAGAGGGAGCAGCTGGTGAACACATTAAGATGATGAACAGATCTGATTTGTAATAAAAAAATTATGTAACAAATCTGATTTGTTTATGTGAGATGAAGTTAAAACTAAAATTATGAATTAAAATTATGAAACAAATCTGATCTGTTTATGTGATCTGATTTGATCTGATCTGTTTACTCTTCATAATTTTAAACTTGTGGTCTCTGTCCATTAAGAAGATGATGATGAATAGATCAAATTAGATCAGATCTGTTTTTTTTTTTTTTTTGGGTTGATTTTCAAAAAAAAAAATTGAAATAATAATAATTAACAACAACATTTTCATCAACATCATCACCATCAACACATGATCATCGGCGAACATCTTCATTAACAGCAACATCTTCATTAACATCATCACCACGAACACATCATCAACACCATCAACATGTTCCTCTTCCGCCATCACTGCCATCACCGTCTTCCTCTCTATTTCTCTCTGGGTTTGGTTCAACCTTTAAGAGAGAAATGAGAAGTGAAAGGGAAAGAAGAAAAAAAAAAAAAAATCAAAATCAAAACGACGTCATTCTAAAAAATTGAGCCATTCGGGAAAAAATGATTCAAATGATTATAGTTGTCAAGAATTTTACACAAGAAAGTTATTTTAGAAAAAGTATATCAATGTAACGTAAAGTAAAAGAAAAATTATTTTCTTGTGCTTGTTCACTTGGCAACGTAATTTTTTAAGAAAATTATTTGATAGTACGTGAATGTTTGGGAAGTTGTTATTTTAGTAAGTTATTTTACTTTTTGACTATTTTAGTATGTTGACTTTTTTTGTTCGGAAAAATAATTGAATTTTTTTGTAGTTGAATGTGATGTTTATGAGAAAAAAGTGAAATAATTATGAGTTTGATGTAATATTTTATCTTATTAATTATTTTAGTCTATTTTATTTTATTTATTTTTATAAATTTTAAATAACCTTTACCAAACAAGTCCTATAATTCAAGACTTTTCATTTTTCGGGAGCACCGCGTATTAAACCTAGTACCTAATAATTTTTCCAATTTTATATATTCCCTCAAAAGCCAGAACCTAGTCCCAGCACTATCTAAAAAAAAAAACATCTTAGTCCCAGTTGAGCTTGGGCTGAGCCCACCAAGTCGGGCCAGTTTTTTAACCCCTGTTCTAGGCCTTACCAGTGGACCTAAGTAATGGGCTTGGGCTGGAACAGCCATACCTATATGAAAAAAATATGGGCCAGCCCAGTCAAGCCGAACGGGCTTCAAATATCTCAGTTTAGACTCTATGATTTGAATCCCCTCTACGACGTCGTCACTTGGCATGATTTGAAAGAGGGAATTACACACCATCAAAAATCACATCCAAAGTTCATAGGCACTCCACCTTCTTAAAATGGCTCAATTATTTCTCTCAAATAATAAATTAAAAATTAATATTTAAATAATAATTAATAAGTATATAGACTATCTCTAGAGTTATGTTAATCTCGACATTCATATTAAATTGAATTAAATTACAATAAATTATTAACAATTTACAGATACTAAATATAAGTAATTAAATTAGAGACTTTTTTTTTTAAATGATGACGTAAGCATAACTTATTTCAGTTAAATTTGATTTTTGGAACTAGAATGAAAGGCCATTTTGGTTATCCAAGGAAGCTCAAAGTCAAATGAATGTTTTCCATGAAACTGATTTCTTCAAGCTTCTGTTTTGATCCAAAACAAGCTATAATCCAACACCAACAACACCATTGTAGTGGGTTTTCAATATTTCAATCTTAGGAAACTTTTTATTGGGTTTATCATATTATATTCATTGAGGTAAAACCACCTCTTTTATCATGTACATGCTTGGCTTTATTGGATCCAATGTACCACACTACACCCACAAGATAATATAGCTGGATGGTCATTTTCCGAACTTCAAACTCCATCTTATTATACTAGAGATGTTAAAAATAATGTTAAAAGTTATTGTTAGTATTGCAAAATATGTGTAAAATGTATTGAAATATATAAAAAATAAAATAATTATAACTTTCTTTTACTCATTTATGCTATGTGTACGTTACGGATATTAAATTTATCAAAGTGAAAGAAAATGAATTAGAAACGAAACTATTAATACATATTCATTAATTATGTAAGAATTGCTTTATGGCATTAATGAAATGAAATCTATCTGCAACGTGCGAGAGGCAGAGATAGTAGAGGTTGAGGACGAGGACGAGGACATGGAGGTCCTGGATGATGTCGGCAAAGAGCCGACCGATAAAAGCGAGAAAGCCTTGAAGAAAATTCTAGTCCAACAAGGGGATAAAGAATGCTTCTTTCTCCTCGGCTCAGGCTTGGCCGAGAAAGAGGAAAGGGAGTTAGAAGCATTCTTGCGAGCAAACATAGAAGTGTTTGCCTGGACTCTATACGAGATGCCTGGCATTGATCCCGAGGTTACATGCCACATCGAACGTAGAGCGTGGGCTATTTAGCGAGCGAGGAGGCCAACATTGGTTCATGTGGAGGCAGTAAATGAGGAAGTGGACAAGTTATTAGAGGCCAAAGCCATCCGAGAGGTAAACTATCCTACCTGGCTGTCTAACACTGTGGTTGTGAAAAAGAAGAATAGGAAGTGGAGGGTCTGCGTGGACTTTACTAGTCTGAATAAGGCTTGTCCCAAAGACAGATTCCCATTTCCCAAGATCGATTAATTAGTGGATGCCACTTCAGGACATGGAAGTATGAGCTTCCTAGACCCTTATAGGGGTTACTATCAGATAGTAATGTACCCCCCTGATGAAGAGAAGACTGTATTTATCATCCCAAAAGGGCTGTATTGCTACAGAGTGATGCCTTTTGGGTTGAAAAATGTGAGAGCAACGTACCAGCGGTTGGTGACCAAGATATTCTGACATCAGATTGGGAAAACAGTAAAAGTATACATCGACGACATAGTCGTGAAGACCAAGGAACCGGATGATCATCTAGCTGACTTGAAGGCAATCTTTGACATCCTAAAAACATATCGGCTCCGACTTAATGCTTCAAAATGTGCATTTGGAGTTGGTTCTAATAAGTTCTTCGGGTACTTGGTTACTAGAAGGGGCATTGAGGCAAGACTAGATTAAATCAAGGTCATCTTGGATTTTAAAAGCCCAGAGTTAGCAAAATAAGTGCAGATGTTGACAGGAAGGGCCGCGGCCTTGAACAGATTCATAAGTAGAAGTTCAGATAAGTATAAACTATTTTTCAGTCTGTTGAAAAAGGCCATAGACTTCTTGTGGATAGAGGAATGTGAAGTCGCCTTGGCCGACTTGAATAGATACTTGACCACAGCTCCAGGTTCTCTCGAATCCAGTACCTAGAGAGGAGCTATTCTGGTATTTGGCAGTTTCAGAGCATGCAGTGAGTGCAATGATAGTTAGAGAAGAGAAGGGAGAATAAAGGGCAGTATACTTATACTGTATAAGTAAAATCCTAGCAGGCGCAGAAACCAGGTATTTACCTCTAGAGAAATTAACACTGGCCTTAATGATAGCCTTCAAGAAGTTGAACCATTATTTCTAGGCCCACAAGATTGTGGTATTGACTGAGCACCCCTTGAAGGCCCTACTACAACAAGGAGATCTAACAGGCAGGGTGGCTAGATGGGCAGTGGTATTGGGCCAATACGATTTAGAGTTCAGACCCAGAGCAGCAATCAAAGGCCAGGTTCTGGCCGACTTCGTGGTCCAGTTTACATCTAGTGCCATCCCACATTGGGCTTTGGTGAGTCGCGGTTTAGGATGTCCAGGTGAACAAAAAGAAACCTAGTTGAAGATGAAAAACCCCACAACAGAGCAAAAGAAAGAAGAGAAACTCAAGCCCTGCGATATTTACATCGGTGACTCTTTCCGCCTATTTGTTGATAGGAGTTCAAACTGACAAGGAGCGGAGGTAGGAGTAGTGCTTGTATCGCCAGATGGGTGATGCTCGAACAATCTATTCGACTAGGGTTTAAAGCCTTAAACAATAAAATAGAATATGAAACACTGATTGCGGGATTGAAGTTGGCAGCAGCAATGGAAGCCGACGAGGTGGTGGTCTTCTGTGACTCCTAGCTTATTGTGAACTAAGCAATAGGCAAGTATACAGCCCGAGATGAAAGAATGATAGTCTATGTCAAAAAGGTTGTTAAACTACTAGACTTGTTTCAGGACTGCCAACTACAGCAGGTTAGTTGAGATGACAACAGTCATGCCGATGCCTTGGCTAACCTGGCTAGTGCAATGAAATCAGGGGAGGCAAGGACAATAATGATTGATTATTTGTCAGGCCCAAGTGTGGAACCACTGATCATAGAGTACGAAATAATGTGTGTGGAGATGAGACCAAGTTGGATGGATGCAATAGTAATATTCTTTAGAGATGGGAAGCTACTAGATGAACGCAAGGAAGCACACAAGACCAGACTGAAGTCGGCTAGGTTTAGTCTGACAGCAGAAGAACATCTCTACAGAAGGTCTTTTACTAGTCCCCTTTTAAGATGTGTGCATCCTTCACAAGTTGAAGACTTATTGTATGAAATACATGAAAGAGTATGTAGAAGCCATGCTGGGGGCAGATCACTTGCCCACAGGGCCATTACTCAGGGGTACTGGTGGCCCTATATGCAGAAGGAATCTGGAGCCTATGTCAGAAAGTGTGAAAAGTGTCAGAGGTTCCCGCCTTTGATACATTACCCAGCAGCAAATTTGAACCTAGTATCCAGCCCTTGGCCATTTGTCTAGTGGGGCATGGATCTTGTTAGACAACTACCCCAAGCAACTGGACAAAGAAAGTTCTTGCTAGTAGCAACTGACTATTTCACAAAGTAGGTAGAAACTGAACCCCTCGCGAAGATTCAAGACATTGATGTGAAGAACTTCATATAGAAGAACATTATCACCAGGTTTGGGATCCTAAGGGCAATAATAGCAGACAATGGTATACAATTTTTCAGTAAGCTCATCAAAAGCTTCTGTGCAAAGTACAAAATCAAGAGCTATTACTCCACTCCAAGTTTCCCTCAAAGTAATGGTCATGCAGAAGCATCTAATAAAACTATCTTGGATGGGATCAAGAAGAGGCTGGAAGCAGCAAAAGAAAAGTGGGTGGAAGAGTTGCCCAATGTACTTTGGACATATCAGACTACGCCGAGAAGATCAACTAAGGAATCCCCATTTGCCATGGCTTATGGCACGGAAACAGTCATTCCACTGGAAGTAGGCATTCCAGGGATTAGAACTCAAAGAGTAGAGAATGGGACTAACGAGACATTCTTAGCCCGAGATCTGGACCTACTTGAGGAGAAAAGGGAGAGTAGCAATTCGACTCGGGGCATACCAGCAACAACTTGCTAGGGCTTATAATAAAAAGGTCAATCCAAAGGAGTTCAAAGTTGGAGACTTGGTACTAAGAAAAGTGCTCGGCAACAAGAAAGATCCTAGGAAGGGAAAGCTAGGCCCAAATTGGGAGGGGCCTTATAGAATCATTTCGGTCGCTGGAAATGGGACATATCGACTTAAAGACAATAAAGGCAAAGAGTTGCCAAGACCCTAGAACACTTGCAACTTAAAGTTTTTTTTATCATTAGACTTTTTTGTTTTTCGCAATTTATGTCATAATTTTCTTAGCTGAGGTAGTAATAAATTTTTTTAACCTGATTTTTTAAGAATGTGAAATTTGTGTGAAAGGACTGATTAGTCTCTTGGAAATGTTTCTAAATGAAACATGACGAATAACTTAGACTTATATGGCAGAGTTGAATTATACTTGTATATAATAGAGTTGAACTAAGTTGGCAATGTTTCTAAGTGAAACATGACGAATAACTTAGACTATTATATGGCAGAGTTGAATTATACTTGCATATAATAGAGTTAAACTAAGTTGGCGATGTTCCTAAGTGTAACATGATGAATAACTTAGACTCATTATATGGTAGAGTTGAATTATACTTGCACATAATGAACTTGAACTAAGTCGAATTGAAACTAGACTTACCACGTCGGCAGGGTCAATCTCGGATTGGAACTAAGCGCATTTCAGTTAGATTAACAAAGAAACCAAGGTTGAAAACCTCGGATAATCTTCGTTTGATGCTAACTTTGACGAAAATTATACGTACTTAATGTGGACGTAAGTGAAACTTAAGTTCACATTAGGGGGCAAGGAGCTGGAGAATGATAAGTAAAAGTTTAAAGTGCTTGGGACTTGTTGAAATTTTATAGAAAAATTTACAAGTTAGAGTTGGCTTAACACTTGTTAAAATTTTTAGACAAATTTACAAGTTAAAGTAAAGCCGGGGTAATATTGAAAGCTATACATACGTACTTGCCGAGATGACCAGGTTGCCAAACTTGGGAAGTATAGAAGACATAAGTCTTGATAGAAGACAATAAGTGAGAGTGAAGTGGCAAGTTTAAAACAACACTTGTAAAAATATTTTACAATGTTTTTAAGTGTTACGCCAAGGCCGAGATAAACAATCAGAAGTTATGTCGGAGGTACTTTACTCTGAAGAGGTTATACAGATAAAGGTATACTTTGAAAACATGCAAAATTATTCTAAGTATGAAATTGGTAAACATGCATAAGAGAAAAGAAGGCATTCAAACACTTAGAAGAAAGGATGAGACTTGTATTAAAAAAAGATTACTTGTTCAATTACATAAAGGGCACATCGGCCAAGTATGAAGCTAAACATTTGTTTAGACAAAACAAAATACAACTGAAAGAAGAGACAGTACAAAGAAAAGATAAAACATCCTAAGTACTAGGATTGATTGTGATTTCTCAACCTCGGATGGCGGTGTCGCATTCTGTTCGGCTGCTATCTCGGTGTCTATCTCCAGCAAAGTCCGATCCAGACTCTTTTCGACGTATTAGACCTCGGCCTCATATGTGGTTGGTTTGGGGAAGACGCCCTTGGAAGCCAAGTCATCCTCCTTATCCTCAGTCAGGTCTATTTTCTCATTGAGGGTGGGAAACTTGGCATCAGTGGCTGCCTCTTTCTCAACTTTGTCGGCTTCATCATCCTCGGTATCGTCTTCGGGCTCTGGATGGAAAGGCACCTGAAGTTGGTTGATGTCTCGGAGATCGGAGTCTAAGGGAACAGTCAACTTATTGAGCACCGCCGTCCAACCCAGGTAGTAACCTCGGTTGCAAGCCAAGTTAGCTTGCTGTTTATATTGATCACGGATGGCGACCTACCCCTCTTCAAATGCTTTTTCATCAGCAGCCTTTACCTTGGCCTCCTTAGAGGCAAGGGCCTCTTGAAGCTTGGCCTCTATGTTAGCTACCTTGGCATTGGCTACTTCAAGGTCGGCTCTTGCGGCCTCGGCTTCATCACTGGCGGTTTTGGTTTTTTCCTCGGCCAAGCTTTGAGCGACTTTGGCATCCTTAGCTTGGTCCATTAAAGCTCAATTGCTGGCCTCGACTTTGTTGAGTAAGGATAGGAGTTTGGCTGCTTCTTTGGTCTTTCTTTCCAACTCCTTTATCATAATCTCGGTTTTGACAACATATGAGTAAGCATGCTGAATGCAAGAAGTAAAACAGATTAGCGAGATTTTTTCTAAGTATAGAAAGGGCTATAAAGAAATGAGTATAAAAGGATTACCAAAACCGAGTGTTGCATCATGAGAGTAAAGTTCTCATACTCATGTAACTCAGCCATGCGGTTCATGTCTTCAGGTAGAAGAATAGCCGTTGACAGGGCCGCGCCGACTTCGAGATTTGTCGCACTGTCACCGGCAATAAGGGGTTTGTCGTTAACCATAACCTCGGGCTCCCAGGTCATGGTGCGGGGATAGCTGGTGCCTTCTGGGTGGTCAGTTCTCGGCTTTTTGGCTAGTGGGACTTCTGATGATGGAGCCTCGGTTGGCATTTTGTCAGCAGAAAGGGCGCTCTTTTCGGCCTCGGCTAGTTTCGAAATAGGCACAGTGTCCTCAGAATCGATCTGAGTCGCTTTGGCCTTCTTCAATCGTTTTGGCTTTGGAATTGGTTGGGAAGGGGAGGACGTGGATTGCACCGTCACAACCCTAGGGATATTAACAAGTAGGTCTTCAACAACTACCGGTTTGCGCCCCACCTCTTTAGCAGTGGTGGCTACAGTTACTTTGGTGCCAAGGCGGATAGCTGGGAGTGTAGTGGGAGGGTTTTCTGGGTTGTAGATCGATGACTCAAAAAGTCGGCGTTTGCGACTGCGGGTTCTACCAGCTGGAGCGCTGGCAGGAACACGGCGACAACATTGGCGCTGATGTGGAGGAATTAATTGGGGAGCCGAGGTGGATGGTTGCTCTAGAGGACCAGAGGTTGAACTCTGATCTGGCCTTGATGATTATTCGGCTTGTGTGTTGTTGAAGGGGGAGACTTGCTCTTCTTGGGGACGTTGGGCAGTGCAGATTTGTACGTCGATATATAGTTAAGCAGTAGGGGGGCTTTGTGCTGGTCAATTGGCAAGTCCAGCAGCTTTTTAAAGTCTTTGCTGGGGAAGAAGGTTTTGTAAAAATCTTTTGATGGCTGAGGGAGAGCTATAAGTTTGAACATATAAGGGGAATACAGTAATAAGACTTAAAAGCATGTAAAGTGACACTTGGTTCTTACCATCACCCTCTTTAAATACTAATCAGCTCAAAGGATAGAGGTGGAGGTCGTTATTAGGTGAGAACTCCCAGTTGCCCGAGACGATGAAATAATCATCTCTGGCACCTTTGTTGGATTCTGGGAGGTCAGCTATGAGTTTGTAGGCTATGGATCTTAGCTTAAGGTAATAGACGTAGCCTTTTTTGGATTTCAGGCCACACATGGTGTAACAGTATTAGATATCGGCTAGTGTTATCCTAGCATTTTCTTGGCTAGCTACAGCAATTATACCATTAATGACTCTATAGGAGTTAATGGCCAGTTGCATTGGGTTGAGTGTGTAGTAATGAAAGACTTGTCGGAAAAGGATGTTTAGAGGGAACCTAAGTCCACACTTTATGAAAGCAACTACGGGGAAAGGCATGGAGTCCCCATCAGGCATGATGGAGTCCTCCTCCCCTGCCAGCCTAAGGTGAACATTGGCTGGGATGAAGAACTCTCTCCTAAAGTACTCTAGCTTAGAAGGAGTGTCGACTCTCCACCTGAACATGCCCATTATCTCGGCCAAAGTGTGTCCAATTTCAGGTTTTTTGGTAAGAGGTTTGGAAAGTGGCAAATTATCTCGGCTAAACCCTAGAGAGCACTAGAGTGAAGGTTTCTGAGAATGTAAGGGGGTTTTGGTTCGGTTTTCCTAAATAACAGAGTTCTAGATCAAATCCCAAACCTAAATCTATGTAGATACATGAATCAAAGGCAAAAATATGGAAATAAAGCAAGAAAAATAGAAATGAACAATGATTTAGACTCAAGAAAACAAATAGAAATTCAAGAACACTGAATAAAGTGTGTGCAGATGTGTAAAAGCCAAAGACAGTGGCAAATTACAAAAAACATCAAGTATATGAGCAGTTCGTGTGTACATCTATAGACCTAGAGACAGATTGGACAAACACAAAATCGCAAACTGTAGACACCCCATTTTTGACCGACCTTAAGACTCAGACGTCACCAACTGAGCGCTCGGTGATGATGCATATTGTGCTCATTCTGAGGTTGCGAAGTCTCGGCTGAGAGCCTTGCCTCCGGACTTCGGGACTCTTTTGTGCTTTGTCTCGGTTTGCAAACAAGGTCCTATTTTCTCTGTTTTCTCTTCCTGAAAGGAGGGAGACTCTTGAAGACCAGCTCTTAGTGGCCATAGGCTAGGTTTCGTGGTTGTAGGCCACTATTCCCGTTTGGAGACCCGGCCATTTTTGAGCCTGGTGTGGTGCCTCGGTTCGGGACCGCTTAACTTTCTCCGTTTGCTCCGGTTTTTGGCACACACCTTGTTCCGTCTCCCTAGAGGGACACTGTGGTCCGGGAGACCACCTTTGTGGTCATACACCACCTCCGGTGCTTAATAGTCAGTTTTCGGGGCCCCCGGCTGCGCATTTTGGCCCCCGAACCCTCGTTTTGCATCGGTGTGGGTTCATTTCTGGCATGGACCCTAGTTTCATTGTTAGGAAGGTGGTAGTAGGGTGGGAGACCACCTTTTCTTCTTGGAGACCACCTTTCCCCGGTTGGCCGGTTTTTCTTGGCAGGTAGGTGGTCTCCCTCACTTTTGAGCTACAATTTCGGGTCTCCCATACCATCACTGAGTTGCATTCACCTGGGAGACCACCAATCTTGGTAGGCCAACCACCTTTTCTGCTTGACCCTTTTGACCCCTTGGTCTCTCTCACTTTTAAGCCACAATTTCGGGTCTCCTATACCACCACTAAGCTACATTCACCTGGGAGACCACCAATCTGGGATGGCCAACCACCTTTTTTGCTTGAACCTTTTGACCCCTGGTCAGCCGACCAGGGGGAGTGGTTGGCCGACCACCTTAACTAGTCGGCCAACCTTCTGCTTTTTTGTCTCATTGAGCTGAAGCCAGCTGTGCCAGTTGGAAGCCTCAGAATGCATCCTCCATACGTGTATGGAGGATGTTTAAGCTTGGTTTTAAGCTTCTCAAGGAAGCTTTAGCCCCTCTCCTCTATAAAGGGAAGGGCCCTCTTCCATTGCTAGGGTTCACAATTTTGTTTAAGGCTCATGCATACACATCTCTTTGTATCTCTCTCATTTAGCTTCAAAGGTTAAAGTTCTTGGCCTCATTGCCTTACACCTCCAAGCACAACACCTCTACTATCACTCTAAGCACCTTGGAGCTATTTTTCAGAAGTTTAAAGCTTGCTACATTGGTCCAGAAGCTGCTGGTTCTCTTCTCTACAAGGGTAACACTTCTTTCCCTTTTTTTGTTTTCATTTTTCTTCATCTCTTTGCTCTATTTTCAAGCATATTTAGGCTTTATCATAAACTAAAAAAAGTCTTATTTTGAGCTCCTCTTCAAGTTTGATTAAGGACATTTTTCTGTTGGGGGTCATCTACTCCCTTGCATGCTTCATTTCCTCATGTTTTGAGGTAGGCATTAGAGCATTTGTGTTGGCCTTGGTTTGGCCTTTTAGCCACTGAAATCCAGTGGATTTTCAGTGGCTAACATGTTTCTTTGAGCCTCAAAATCAGAGAGGGGTGACCCTCTCACCCTTTGTTCTCTTTACTAGCTTTCTTGGCCTTCCAAAGGAGCCCATATTTGCACACTTCTTGAGCATGTTTCAGGCCATTATTTGTGAGTTTTATGACCTGCATGAACTCTCTCCAGAGTTTTTTTTTGCCATTTTGTATGTCTATTTTGCATGTGTAGAACAATCCTCTTATTGGCCTTTCAAAGGGACACATCATTCTTGCATGCATTGACTGAGTTTCAGTGGGTTTTTGGGCATTATTTGGCATGGAATACTTCTTTTTTTGGCTGGTTTGGTGAGCTCTCATGTGTTTCATATAGTTATAGTGCAAGTCATGGTTCACTAGCTTATTTTGCATGCTTTGTTGACCCTTGATTTTAGCACTTTTTGGCCTTGCCTTAAACTGATTTTGTGCATATTTTGGACTGCCTTAGCTCTGTTTTTGGGTCTCATGGTCGAATAATGTTTTTTTGGCATGCTTGTAGTTCAATACACTTGCCTAGCTTTGAGATTTGAGGTCTATTGCATGCATATACTGAGGTGTTTTCATGCTTTGGGGTCATTTTGCATCATATTTTAGAGCCTATGTGAATGCCATATCCACATGTTTTCTCCTCTTTAAGTGTGCTTGAGAGTTGTGCATGAATGCCTTGTCTTCGAACCATTGAATGAGCTTCATTTCCATGCACTTTGAACCATCATTTTGGGCCATTTTTCCACTATTTCAGACCTTCCTAGGGTCTGTTTGGGGTCAGTTTTGCCATTCGTGCATTGCTTTGTGTACCTCTAGTGTAACGCACTTTACTAGTTTCGGTATTCGGGCCATCTAGCATGCATTGGGTAACATATTTGCATGATTTGGGACCATTATACATCATGTTTCAAAGCTGGAAAATGTATGCTTGTATGCCATATTTCATCCTTTGCCATGCTTAGTTAGAGTTGCATATTGTGCCTTAGGATCAGTCCATTGCATTCGTGCATGTTTGCATGTATTTCGGTTGTCTCATTTTCATCATATGACCACTGATGTGAGTGTGGTTGAGGTTCACTCATATTGGTGTAAGTCCATCTTGCATCATATATGCCATTTTAGTCCATAGCATTGCGTATGTTAGGTTGCATGTTAGTGCATTGTGCATGCCATGTTGTGTCACGTGCATTGTGTATGCCATTTTAGTCCATAACATTGCGTATGCTAGGTTGCATGTTAGTCGCATTGTGTATGCCATCTCATTGCATTGTGTTTGGGATAGGAGTTAGCCCAAACATGGGAAACGAGGGACATTTCATATTCAAAGTAACGAAACGTGTCTCAATTCTCGGTCGCCGATACTCCGGATTATCCATGATGGAGTTTAGGCCTTGTTGTGTTTTCATGTGCATTCATTTCATATTGAGTCGTGCAATTCGACTCCTCGGCCATCATGCATCGGGATACGTGATTGGTGACACAAGGATCGAGGTGTGCATACATATATGAAAATACTTTGCCATGCCCCTTTCTTGCTCTTTGTTGCAGCAAACCAGAAATCAGTAGCCTTCTAGAGCTTTGCACAACATCCCGGGATTAATTGCAAATAGAGGCAAATCGGGGCATCGCAAGGAATTTCCCGACGAGACGATTCGAACATGCATTTTTCATCATTCGGAACAAGAGCTGAGGCAGTCCATTTGATAGCTTGCATGCTAATTTATCCGCTTTCCTAGTTAATTTGTTAATTAATTAGGGTTTTGTAATATTTAAATATTTATTCGGACTGTAATTATTTATTCGGACTGTATTATTTATTCGGACCCTCCGAGCGAGGGCACAATTGTAATAAGTGTGCATGTGTGTGATGTATGTCTTCCAACCCCACATCTTTCTCCCTTTTATTTACTAGCTTATGATGGTTAGATTAGGGCATGTTTCAATTAGCATACTTATGCTTGCATGTTTTGCATCCATTCATCTGTCTTGCATGCACCAGGCTCGGCGCATCATACTAACTGCATCATATTTCAATTCCAAGTTGAATACGTGTTAGCTGTAGTATTTCATATGCCATTCTTAGAATAGTCGAGCCTATTATAGTTGTATTTTTGCATGTGTTGCATTAGGCATTTATGTATAGTAGGATCATGCATTGATTTCTAACATAGCTTCTGTTTTGGCTTGGAGTACTCGGTAAGTGTTTATGCTTTAGCATCCTTGCAAGCGTGTGAGTGATTACCATGATAGCATGCTTACCGTGAGGCTATGTGCTTATGTGATATACCGGCCTGAATGCCTGTGGGTGAAGGTTGGATTATCTGAATTAGAATAATGCATTGACTGTGAGTTTTAAGCCCACTTGAGAGTGGCAAATCATCGTGTTTTCTAAAGCCCACCTGAGGGTGGCAAATCCACATTTTAGCCTACTTGCGAGTAGAAAACTGTTTTCAAAACAAACGTGAGATGTTTCATTCCAATTCAGGCGATCCAGTCTATACTTGTATGCTGTGCACACCACATAGTAAATCTAGGCTAATAACCGAAATAAGAACGCAACGTTTTCAAAATTCGATATCATGGTTAGTAGAGGCCGATCTTTGATCGAGCGAGCGGGGGTGCTCACGAAGTGACCTTCCCCAATCGTACCCAAGTTCCCGAGCCGAGGCAACTTTGGTGATGACGGACATGTGGCCTTAGGCAACGAGTCAAGGTTTCCTAAATTCCCCCAAAATAAATATTTAGGTGGCGACTCTATATCTGGAAAACCAGTCCATGTTTGGCTCTTCTTTCAAAAAATCTGTTTTTAAAAACGATTTGCCGGATTTGGACTCTTTGATGATTCATCGGTCTTGCATTGCACTCTGCGAGATTAGATACAGGACCGTGACATTGAGTCCTGAACTGTAGTGAGCCCAATGAACAAAACGGGATTCATTCCCTGGATGTTCGGGGACATTTACACAAACAAACATGCTCAACACACGAATGATGAAATTTAAAACACATGCAAAGATTCAAGAACACGAACGGATTCACAATGGCAACAAACAACGTAATAGAGTTTGAAATGAATCAAAGACTGAAAAGGGAAAAAATAGTGACTTATCGAGAAGAATGATGCAGGTATGAGGTACGCCGGAGTCAGACGGTGATGGTGAATGGAGCAGAACGGTGAATGCTTTGCCAGAGGGGATGAACGGAGCAAGTTGCAGAGCTCGAGAACTTGGACAATGGCGGTTTGGAAAAGAGAAAGCTTGAGCAAAATTGAAGATGTAAAGTGAAAAGACGGAAAGAGAGAAAGTACTTTTGTTAAAACACGAAAATGTGGCAAAACCACAATGAATATGCCTTGGACGACGTACCTGTCAGGCGGCACGTGCAGAAGTGACGCGACCTGATAGCACATGTCAGGTACGAATCAGTGAGAGAAGGACGCGTGGCAGAAACAGTTGAGAAAACCATACGTGACAGCTCATACGCAGATAGAACTCTTGAAGTTCTTGATTTAATGGAGCGAAAACCTCGGCTAGAGGGACGATCTCGGTTAAGGAACTTGAAGAACTTGGTTCTTGGTTCTTGCTCATTGATAAAGTAGACTGTAGAGTCTTGGTCATGTGAAGCCGACGTGTGATGATCTCGGTCATGAAGGATGGAGTAAGTCTTAGCCGACGTGCTATGTGGACAAACAATGTAGGTTCCATCATCTCATGATGTCGAGGTAATATAACCTAGGGGCAGTTGTGGAGACATATTTTGTGAATGACAACAAGTAGCCAAGGTGACACTGAAGTGTCAGTCGAGGTGCCACGTGTCTTGGTCATGGTGCCGAGGTGATCTCGGCTAGGCCGAGGTTATTTGCGGAGATATTGGAATCCGAGATAAACGGATAAGGGACAGGAGTCCTAGAACTAGGGAGGACCTTAGTATGGATAAATATAAAGCTCTTAGGGAGTTTATCTCTCTCTAGTTGGGAGTTCAAGATGAGCATTGAACCAAAGTCCATTGAAGCTAGGCTTCTACCGGGATCAGGTTAGTGCTGGCTATAAAAAGTAAGGCACCCTCGTGGGTCTAAGGTATGCTTTTGGTATTCTAGCTTGTGAGTTAAGTATTGTTTGCAATCTTTGAGAGATAACTGAGTACTGACTTGATCGTTGGAGTGCCACTAGGTGAACGAACCACTGCCGGAGTCTTGTCTTTTTGTGACTGGTTATTCGAGCGTAATCTATTTTGCATGTGCTCTTCTGCTGAGTTCCTGTTTGGCAATGTGGTTGGAAATCAGCACCTACATACATGCTTGGCTTTATTGGATCCAATGTACCACACTACACCTACATGATAATATAGCTAGATGGTTATTTTCTGAATGTCAAACTCCATCTTATTATACTAGAGATGTTAAAAATAATGTTAAAAGTTATTGTTAGTATTGAAAAATATGTATAAAATGTATTGAAATAGATAAAGAAAAATAAAATAATTATAACTTTCTTTTACTCATTTATGCTATGTGTACGTTACGGATATTAAATTTATCAAAGTGAAAGAAAATGAAACTATTAATACATATTCATTATTATGTAATCAAACAAAAAAAACTTGATTTTATTATTATTATTATTTTTTTTAATTTTTTTTTATCAAAACATATCCATTTTTCTTAACCCAATAAAAAAATATGTTTATCTTATTTTGCTTTAATTTCTTCTTCTTCTTTTTCAAATAAATTTTAAATCCAAACATACAGTTAAGTAAAATGATTTTTCTTTTTCTTTTTTTAAACAAATAACTATGGGTTTATTGTTTTTACTATATATCTCTAAAGAGTCCGTATCATATGTAAGCAAATAAATATTTAATGCAATATTTAGGAAAAAGTTATGTACCTAAAGAAATATTTTGAAAATCAAGTTTATGATGTAGATTGAAATTTAAGATGGTATGAATAAAATTTAAAACAATTTAGTACACACATTTAATTTTTAATATAATCTCTTGAGTGTGTAATATTATGTTTATCTATTCCATATTATATATTATGTAATGTAAGCATTGAAATTGGTGTGAATTCTGATTAAGATTCTCTCTATTCTATAGTTGTAATGAATGATGTCCATTACATTGTGGTCTTTTGGGAACACAGCTAAAAACGCTGCGTTTAGCACCTCCAAAAACGCAAGATAAAAGACTAAAAACGCAGAACACCATTTGGCAACTTTAGCAGAACACAAGTTGTGAAATGATGGTACTACCCTCCGTGGTTAGAAGTTGAATCCTAGGGCAAAAACATCTCATTTGTGCCGCTGCTCTTTTCATCACTTCTCCTTCTCACCGTTACTGCCGAACTGTCCAAGAATCGGAGACGAAAGCATCCACCGCTGAAGCTGCCTCCAGAGTCGTCGTCCTCGTTCTCGCCGTTGGTAGATCTACAGCATTAGGTAAGCATGAAACCCATGTGTCATGGTTGTTTGGTTTGAAGTTATTTTGTAAATGTATTCATCAATCTCTTGCACATCTGCTTTCTTTAATACTTGTATGCTATAATTGTTGAAGATTTTGGCTTCCACTTCAACCCTCACTACCTTTATCATGTTGTATTTCGAAGTTATGTCGTCCGTGTTCTGTAACCATAAAACAAAAATGCCCTCCCTACCTCTCTGATTTAGCTACTCTCTTCCCCCATAGCTACAGTTGGGTTGGCATCCGTTACACACAAAAAGAAAAAGAAACAAAAAAAGGTGTGGAAAGAAAAAAAAAAAAATTTTAACTGGGAACTTATATGAGAGTAGCAGAGATGGGGGTTATGAGAAACCAAATGAGTAAACAAAAAATTTCATCTTCATGTTTAGTAAACTAAAAAACAAACCAAATGAAGTAAGTAATGAGATGTCAAAATTTCATCAACAGCACAAAGGCTACAAATCCAATGAAACTCGACTTATAAATTCAATAACTTTGCTTTATGATCTGGGTGCCCAATATCCCACCAATGCAACCAACTGAAAAAAATAAAAGCAATCAATAAGGAGACCAAGAGGAACACACCTGTACATACACGATTATTGCAGTGCAGAGAGAGAAGAGAAGAGAAGATGGAGTGTTCATCCCCAAATTACAACAACAACATTATTTTTATTAGAATAACCCAGATTGATTTTGTTATATATGAAAACAATTTTATCTCATGTTCTTGTGAGCTTCATGTGTTTTGCTTGTAGCTCAATTAAGCCTTGAACATCTAAATACTTTCATAATTTTGTGTAATTCATTTATGATGTGTAGAATTACATAGATAAACACTTTGACATACATGTGTAGTTAGAGTGGAGTACTCCATATGTGGGTTTTGTAGGAGAGAGAGAGAGAGAGAGAGAGATGGTTGTAACTTTCTTCCTTTTTTTTTTTTTTTAATGTTAAATGTCTCTTTTGCTTAGTTGCTTTACATGTTTGCCCCTCCAATCATTGCTAGATTTGTTAGGCAACATATGTTCAAAAAATGCACATTTGACCAACAGGGCAAAAGGGAAGAAAAACCAAGGTCTTAGCATGTGTGTGTTTAACCCATGTTCCAATCAATTATCTTCATGATCTGTTCACTTACATGAATGTTGATCTCATGCAATACTGTCGTATTTGCAATGTCACTGTAATTACGTGATAATAAGGATCATTTGTTATGTTTTTTTTTTTAAAAAAAAAAAAATCAGGATAAGGCACATCAACATAATACATAGATTAATAGTTTGAGTTTAAAATTGAAGTAAAATAGTATTAAAAATATTGTGTATATTTTAAACTACACAACCTACAATGATATCTTTTGGTTTTACCTTTGAACCTAATTCATTGACTTATGGCAAGACCATTGTCCAGAGATTTATGGTAAATAATTTTAATCCCTAATTATCGTACACTATCTCGTAGGTCATAAGGTGTGGATTTTCAAGTGTTTACTTTGTTCACACTTTAAAAAAAAATAGTGACCTAGCCTCTATTATTGAGTGCGTATATTTGTGTTTATAATTCTATTTTAGATGAGAAGCTTATTCAATCTCATACTCAACGTGCTAGTTGAGTCTAAGACTATATGACATGAATTCTTTCATTAAAACTTTACATAAGGGGAGAGCTGTTTCTACAAAAAAAATTTATATTCACATAGTGGGATAGAACTATTAGAGAATTACCCATACTATTCACAGTACAAAGGTTGTCAACTAATACCCAAGAAACACAACGACTGCAATTAACGAACCTGAATGTGACAAATAAATGAAAATAAGCTAACCATTGATAAAACACCGTTGACCCAACCGTAGATTCTGTTTTGCAACTAAAAACAAATTGATTGGTCGGCAACAAAAAAAAATTAAGATTATAGAAGAGATGGCGTTCTCCATGCCAACTACCACTTCGTCATGGCCACCGAGAATGTGTGCATGTGGCTTTGGACATTGCGTTGTCAAGATTTCCAGATCTTCCAAAAACCCAAGCGTGCATACTACGTTTGCACTAGTTGTACGGTGCGTTTGTGTTGACCCTCTCTTATGCAATTAGTCATGTGCTTGTTCATTTGTTATTATGGCGCATATCATGCAGTCTAACTATGTATTCACTTTTGTACGACAGCGATGTGTTGCATGGGTTGGTTGGTGTGACGAGTTTCGCAGCGAAAGATTTGCTACTGACCACCCACTTAATGTTGTCGATACGAGGTTATATGCGGACATTATTCGCATAGATCAGAGCCTATGTATGCTTAGGATTATCATCGGTGTTTTGTGCGTCGTTGTTTTTGTGTAGTTGTTTCATATGTGATCCATTGTCATGGATGTTGTGACATGTACATTTGTTTTTGTATCACATATGTTGTTGTCAGTACTATGTTCGTCCTATATGATCTAATATTTCTGCAAAGTGTTATAAAAACTGTCTTATTCTATTGGGGTGTTGTACTAGTATACGTAGAACTTATTTAATTGTCTATGGACTTAGGTTTCAAATGTGGACATGAAAAACATATACTCTAATTTTGTTAAACTGATACATCGTTAACTATACAAGTAAGATTGCATTTCTCATAACTCCAGCTACACCATTCGTACTTGCCATGGCAACAAACCGTGTGTCACCCCGTATCCCTTCCAAGAACCGAAGTAAGGCAGTTACATCAATCGAACAACAACCAATCCACAAATGCCAGTTCGACAATGACAATATGAAGCTGTTTCTACAACTCGTCATAGCAGAAATGGACGCGGGTAATTGACAACCGTGCAGATTGTTGATGAGTGGGTATAAGAACGTTGTGAACAAGTTCTTGGACAAAACCGACCTTCTACATTCGTCCAAACAAATGAAAAACAAGTATGCCAGCTTGAAGAAAGATTGGGTTGCGTGGAAGAAGTTGGAGAATGCCAGCCAAGGCTTGACAGGACTTGGGTACGACCAAGAGACGGGTTTGTTCACAGCTCCTGACCATTGGTGGGCAAAAATGCAAGCGGTACATTGTGTAATAATTTTTTTTCCTTTAATCCTGTACTATTTTATGATTTGTAATGCAAGATTTTTCTTTGTGCACTAATTTCTAAAATCAAAGCAATTGCTAAATACGTTGAAGTTATTGTCCAAGATAATTGTGCCACGTTTACAATTATTAGTTTTAATGTTTTCATTACTAGTTGGTACATTGTTAAAATTCTTTCTTGTGCACCGCACAACTTTGCATGCGTTTACACTTATTTGCATGCTTTCTATTATTGCCTTTGATTAATTAGTGGAATTGATTATTTTTGATGTAACTGGTTATACAATGTGAATGTGTGTATTCTTTTGTCTCAGATGAACAACCGATGTGCTAAGTTCAAGACAAAGCGTTTAGAGCACTTGGAGCTCATAGAACGGGTGTACTCTAGTGCAATTGCGACGGGTAAACATGCAGGGCTCTAACTAAACTGCACGATGATGATGCTACCGCGGCCATTGTAAACGAGAACAGTGGCATGGTACCTCTCAGTGTTGGCACACCACCACATTCGGGCCATGATACTGTCGGAGAGAACGTGGTGGATAGTTCCTTGTTCGACGATGCTTCCCCACAGTCTGCCGCTAATGGATTAACCAATGCAAAATGTTGCAAACGGCCAACACCTGGTACTGTCGCTAGTATCATGGACAACCTTGTGGAGGCTGTCAACAAACAAAGCCAGGAATTAAAAATAACGCAATATGTTGTCACAGGGAAGGGTGAGAACACTGTTGGGGATTGTCTTGCAAGGCTAATGAGCCCGCCTGGATTGGAGCTAGGTGGTAAGTTGTTCTTATTCTCTTGTGACATAATTGATTCACCCGATAATCTTGACATCATCATGTCCCTCCCCTGGGATTACATTGTCAACTAGTTAAAAGAGAAGCGTGCTGGCACACGGGCCAATATTGGTAGGGAACGTGAACAGGACATACATTTGTTCGGGAGTGATAGTGTGGTTGATATGGATTAAGCTTCTATGCTTTCACTTACTTTTGTTGTGCTGCCATGGTATTGTAGTTTAAATGTTTGCGGACTTTACTATTCTGCACCTTTTTTTTTTTTTGTGTGTTGTTTTCGAAATATGTGTTTAGAAGAACCATAAGTTTGATAGTAGTGTAGTCATTAATTGCACTTGTGATGGGTGCATTTAGTTAAGTTTGGAAACATACCAACTATTTATATGCTATTCTAGTTTGTTATTGTTGTCAAATTTACCTTTTTTAGTTAAGAAGTTGCTGCAGGGTTGATCTCTTTTGTCTTTATGTTGGTCGATGGGAGGAGTAGGTTTTCATCCATAGTATATGACGTGGGTAATGGCTGCAAAGTGTACAAGCCAGTACATGGCTCTATTGTGTCACATGCTGGTCTTCTCAAATGAAGAAGGCAATGGATTCTAGTGTATGCATGGAGTACTACCTTTCAGATTTGTATGTCATAGTGTGTACGGAATTGCAACATTTATGTGGTACTTTCTTGTGAAAACTTCAGTATTTATTTATGTGGTTGTTCATTTGTGGTTCAATTTTTTAATTTACTTATATTGCTATATTAATTAATTAATTTAGTTATTTACATTTTCTGTAGGTATTTATTAGTTTATTTACTTAATTTTGGAACTTGCTACGTTCTTTATTTATTTTTATTTTCTGTATTTATTTACTTATTTTGCGTTACATGTGTTGGTTTATTTATATTTCTGTAATTATTTATTTACTTATATATTTCAGTTTATATTTAGTTTGTTAAATAAGTACAGTTTCTGTAGTTATTTATTTCTGGTTCTGTTTATAATTCTATTTACTTACAATTTGTGAATAATTTTAATTATGTGTTTAGTTAATTTCGGTTGTGTTTACGTATTTTTTTATTTTTATTTTCACACTGCATTTACTTATATTTCTGTATTAATTTATTTAATTTTTTTATTTCTAGTTCTATTTATTTATTTATTTACTTAATTTTTGTTGTATTTATTTATTAACTTATTTATTGATTTTTTGTTCTATTTATTTATTTATTTATTTATATTTCTATACCTATGTAATTGTTTAAATATTTCTTGTGTAGTATTTATGTATGTATTTATGCATCACATGTTGGTCTTTGCAAAAAACAAAGCTATTCGTATACTTGCTAATGCTATCTCAAATGAGAATGGAATCATTAGCAACTTTTTCAAAGATGTACATGAATCACATGGTATTATCAAATTGTAGTTCATCATGCATCACATGGAAACAGTTGCATGTGATACGGGCACTTGTGAAACAATTGCTATATATGGAGATAATGGTTTGTTCGTCTGGAAACAAAAGCTTGGTGGCTCTTAATCAGTTTAGTCGTTGTTATCTTCCAAAGTTTCATTCTGTAGAGAAATTGCTGAATTTCATTTTTGGTTCAATCCACAGTGACATAACCCCACCAAAGGTGTGGTACGTGCCTGACATTAACATCTATTTACACAACCATTTAATGTATTTATTGGAACCTAATTTGTGCCAAACAAATGTTGGAAACTGTAAAAAGTGGATACTGTCAACAAACCTAGAAAATTTGGTTCAATTTTTTTTTTCCCGATATTAATGGTTCCAATCCATCTTATTTTACAAAGTGTATGCAATTCTTGTATGAGTTTTTTTGCTGTGGTTTGCAGCATCCATGGATCCGCAAGAGGGTACTAGCTCTGGAATCGTACACAATGGGCAAATAAATGCGTGGATACGAGAGACGATCGGAGAAATGGAATCAACGGCATTAATGATATGGGTGGAAATTGCACGCATTGCTAATGAGTACGCGTATGTTGACAAGACTCAATTTCACACATCTTCATTGATTAGTTGATTGTGGATGAAGAAGATGCTTCAAGGTCGGAATGAAACATTTCAACAAAATTTTCGGATGTCAAAGGATGTGTTCTTATTGTTGTGCAAGACATTGGTTGAGGATTTCATTCTCCCACTACCACAGCGTCCCCATGGTATGGACGTAGTTAAGAGTGTCGACATGTTCATATTCGTGTTGCGGGGCTTCTCAAGTTGGGATATTGAAGACCATTTCAACACTCGGGAGAAACAGTATGGGGTCATGTAATGTGCGTTCTTAAAGTAATAAAGTTGTTCACACGTGCACACTGTTGACCAACGAGGTCACAACATAACAAACATCCGTACTTAGAGTCCCGACGAAAATATTTACCATTTCGGGTAAGTTTAATCATTTACCAAACATTTCATGAATAGTAACCACATCTTTGTTAACAAGGGATGACATTTTTTGGCGTCATGTGTTCGTCCTTGTCGCTTATGCAATTGTTGTGTGTGCATGCCCAGGACTATATTGGCGCACTAGACGGCACACACGTGGAGGCACATTTCCCGCTGTGGGAGGTAGCGCCATATTTTGGCTGTAAAGGACGGGCCACGCAAAATATACTCGCGGTGTGTGATTTTGACTTGTGCTTTACTTTTATCCCTTGCGGATGGGAGGGTAGTATGTACAACGGCAGAGTTTTTAACGAAGTAACACAAGACTTGGCCAAACAGTTCCCTACCCCAAAGGAAGGTTAGCTGAATTAGAGGTGTTCACATCTTTGTTAGTTGTGTGCATTTCATTGAAGTATGATATTACTAATGCAAAATTATCTTTTGACAACCACGAAAATATTATCTTGTTGATGCAGGGTACAAGAACCAAAAAGGATATTTGGCGCCATTTAAGGAATGTCAATACCACCAAGAAGAGTTTCACGTCCAAATGCAAACGAAGTTTTCAACACGGTGCACTTCTCCATATGGATTGTAATTGAACGTATGTTCAGAGTATGGAAAGCACGCTGGGGATTCCTACATAACATGCCTTGATATGATTATGGGAAAGTGCAAGTGCCACTGGTCGGGGCTTCAATGGCACTACATAATTTTATACGCCACAACTCCGACGATGATGAAGCCTTCAACAAAGTTGCCAATGTAGAGACATTTACTTTCAACGACATGCCAAATGTTGAGGGTGCTGGTGATGACGATGACGGTGAACCAGAGGGCGATGATGACGTACATATGAACAAAGTTAGGAAATCAATTTGGAATGAGTTGGTGCGACATCGGCGTCATCTTGGGTTGTAATCCTATTCAGGCTTTACCAATTGACGGGAAGAGTGCAATTTCTTCGCAAAAAATTTGATAAATTTAATTTTAGTGGGAAGAATTTAATTATGTTAATGTGATGTGTAGTGCAACATTGAATAATTTAATATTTTTAATAATTTAATAATTTCAACTGCGTAACATTAAAAAGTGTTATATTACGTTTCAAAAAAATAATTCAAACAAAAACATGGGTCAAAATGTAATTTTCATAAGTTGGGTAAAGGTATTTTGGTCATTTTAATGTGATGTGATAACCTAAACAAATATTAAACAAAAAAGTCAAAAGTCAGCTTTTTACTAACTTTCCAAATCACTTTCCAAAAAAGTCAAAAAGTTTAGTCAAAAGTCAAAAGTCAGCTTTTTACCAACTTCTCAAAACACCGCATTATTTAAGCGTTGTGAAATAATAATGAGAATTTATTAATATTTTAAGTTTAGAAAGAATCAAGATTGTTTGAAATAATCTAAATAAGTGTCCATTACACCAATAAAGAGGTAATGTAACATAAAAAGATAAATCAATGTATTTTTTTAGTTCATGCCAAGTAAGCTCTCATTACAAACTCTTAGATAATATAATGGAGATTTTCCTCCATTATAATTTTGGAATGGAGAAGATCACAATCTTGTGAGTTCTGCCATACTATTTTTGTTACCAATTTTGCCTCCCATAAGTAACATATTAGGTTTCACAAATAAGGAAAATGCTATGGAGATCACATAAATTATCAAATTTTTTACAAAATCTTTCACATGAATATGAGACTCACACACATGTGATTTGTATGAGTCCCACGCCAATGTGAGAGGTTTAGTAAAAAATTTAATAATTTATTTAGAATTCCCTGCATAACTCTACAAATAAATCATAAAATACTATTCACCATTACTAGACTATATTTTAGACTAAAATAATAATTTGAAACAATAATGGGTTGGGAGTATCAAAAATGTTTATGGAACCAAAATTTTTTCATTCCAAAGATATTCAATAAAACAATAGAAAAAGATATTAAACAATAATGAGAGTAATGTTGCGTAGCTCGAATTTTATCTTGTCCGAATGGCTTAAATTTTAGCTTACTAGTCGATTGACTGGCCACCACAAAAAGACTAATAGACAAGTTTTATATTGATCGTCTAAATGATCATCTAACCAATTGCCCATACAGTCAACCAACAAATACAAATTCAGAACATTTGAACAAGATCAATCAAATTAGCAATCTTTATTCCAATAAAGATTGCCACTCAATCAATTACTGTAGATTCACCGTTACCGTTACCGTTACAACTAAATATAGATCGCCGTTATAACGTCGTACTTCCCGCGTCTCCTCACCATTTATTTCCAAACGGCAAATCCAGATTTCATAGTTCTCAACACCGTCTATGTACGCGCAACACATACAGAGTCCCTGTTTGGTAGAATTGTGGGAAAGTGATTATAACTTATAGCCTAACAGCTTATAGTTTATACCTGTGAACATAAGTTGATTTTTAACTTATCAATTTAGTTTCTCCTCCCCACTCAAAGAATAAATTAATTTTTGACTTATAAAAAATTATAAATTATATTGTTAAGTTGAACCAAAAACAACAATATAATTTAAATTAAGTTAAAATAACTTGAAAATAAACCCTCCCAAACCGGGAGAGAGAGATTATTACCCACCCACTCACACGATTTGTATTCCTCTGTGTTTAATCCAAACCAATCACAATCCTTCACGCACAGAGTCCTTAATTACAAAGAGAGCTATATAAAAAAAATCATTTAGAAACCACAAATGATAGTTCAGTACTACTAAGCTTTTTTCTGTGCAACAATGGCGATTCAGGAGAACACGATGATGAAGAGTAGTGACCTTGAAGCCGGTGAAAATGGCCGATTGTATCCCTCCATGACTGAGAATCCACAGCTTCGGTGGTCCTTCATTCGAAAGGTTTATTCCATTCTCGCGATCCAGTTACTTCTCACCATCGCCATCGCCGCCATCGCTGTCTTCGTTCACACCATCCCCAAGTTCATGCTTCACACCACTCCCGGCATCGTTCTCTACGTTCTCACTCTCATCGTCCCCTTCATCAGTTAATCCACAAATCTTCAACTTTCAATTTCTTCGCATATATGTATATATATATAGTTTACCAAGTGTTTGATTTTTTGATTTTGTGTTTTTGTGTAGTACTGTGCCCATTGTATGCGTACCACAAGCAACACCCGGTGAACTTGATTCTTCTTATGATGTTTACGATTGCTATCGCATTCGCTGTGGGGTTGTCATGCTCGTTTTCCAAGGGTAAAAATGAATCAATTTTCTGTTTTTGTTTCTTTATGTGAATTGTGTATGAATCAATCTTGTATTGCTGATATTGTTACTGATATTCTTGAATGAATTGACACAACAAAATTCATCCTTTAACTAAGTTAAGTAGTTGGACTAGGTTTGTGTATGTATCAAATGTATGTAATATCTGTGTATAAATTGTGTGTTTATTATCGCGGATAGAATTGGTGCTAAAGGTTACATCTGATCTACATATTGGTGGTGTAAAGGTATTTGAAGGGGCTGAATGTAAAATGGGTCCGGTCCAAGTCTTGGGACGGCCCAATCCGATAAAGCCCAAATCCACGTGGGTCAGGTGAGTATATGGACAGATCAATTGAGCCCAGCTTCGTGATCAACAGTGCGCTCAAATCCCCTAGCACTTTCGGGCTTCGCGATGGAAAAGGTCGGCCAGTAATGGCGCCAGTGCAGGCGAGCTGCGAGACGAGTCTTGAGGGCGAACAAATAAGTACAGTTCATCTCAGAAGCGAGCACAGAAAAGGGCCGAGCCAATGTACACTATTACCGAAGCCAAGAACTGAAATACCGAACTGGAGAAGCCTCACAAAGAAACGTGGGATCTGTGAATACAAGCATGCACAAGATGCCACCCAGGCTGGTCCCCCACACCTAAAATCACGGAAGTTGTTAAAACAAGGGAATGTGGTTTGTTATCAACATGCTTACAATGAGGTTACACAATGAATGGCAACTATCAAGTGGTCCACCACGTGGAGCACTGCTGAAAGGACACCTGGCAGCACTTATACTCCATGAACTCACCTTGAGAAGCAAGTAAGGAAGACTATATGTATAACAGGAACTTCACATTGGGAGGGGGACTCCAATCTTGACCACATACATACATTCCCATTTTAACTCCATACTCCTGGTCCGATCACTGATCCTCACACCGGAGGGGTTATCCGGCCAACCCATTTTGGCGACTCGACGGTGCCTCTTGTTCAGAATTGAGGTCCCGGACGGTCCAAGCTGAAGCGAGCCCGATCCACTTTCATCTAGTGCGGGATCCAGTCACGCTGGTGGTGCGGTGGCGTGGATCATTTTCATCTCTGAGCTCTGCATTGATTTGGCGATGGGGATTGAGGACATTCCACCTTCATCACATACTCATAAGCGGAAAGGACAAAGGAAAAGGTTTGGCACTCCCGACGGTTACGGAGAACAAGCTGGAAACAATAATCGAACCCCGAGTGCATCGAACATCATTGCTTTTGCCGGAGGTTCTTCTCATCATTTCATACGGAGAAGGATTATAGAGATCGAATTATAGATTCCATGGGAATGGAATCTGAGAATTGAAGGCTCAACTAAAAAGGGTGTTGGGCGATCCGGCGGAGAAGAGGAGAGGCGAGCCTTCCGTCTGTGAAAAGAGCTCATCTAGGGAATTACGGTAAAAACTCCCGAGAATGATTAGGGCAACAAAGCCAACCAATCCCAACTCGGAGGCGGCGGCGTAGTCACACCCGTGGGTCACGCCCGTAGGGCCAAGAGGCGAAGCGGGTAGTCGAACCGAATACCCTCCTCGGGACTAACCGTGCTTGGTGATTGGTAATAAATAAACGAACAACATCGGGATCATTTGGACGTCTTGTTCACCGAGAGAGAACATCGGCTGGGCAGACTTGTCTCTTCGCCATTTTCTCCGAAATAGAGACCATGAGACCTCCAAAGAAGTTTACCCACCAAAGTTCACTTCCCTCGATGGGAAGTCGGACCCTCTAACCCATATCGATCATTTTGACAGATGATGTCCCTCTAGGCGAGATGAGGCAGCGATGTGCAAAAGTCTTCCCGTCGACTTGGGAGAAACCGGACTCAGATGGTTCGATCGACTCCCATTGGATCAATTCATAGGTGAGCGACTCTCCGAAGAATTCTTAGCGGGTTTGTTTCCAACACTAAGATCCGAAAAGAGCCGGACACCTTGTTCGCCTCGGGAAGGAGCAAGAGGAAACAACTTCTTGATTATGCTAGGAGATATTGGGAAGAGTACAACGACCTGGAAGAAAATGTGTGCAGCGAGCAAATGGCCGTCATGTCCTTCAAGCATGGTTTGCGTCCGGAAAGTAAGTTAAGACAATCACTCACTAAGCGCCCGGCCACAGCTCTGAAAGACTTACGCGCCAGGATTGAACAGTATGCCCGCCTGGAGGATGATCAGATTCCCATTGAAGCAATATCGGCGGAGCAAGCAGCTCGGCAGAAGAAGAAAACGGATCGAGGGGAACATCGAGGGATTGCGATAGCGAGGTCGATAAGGCTAAATCACATGAAGCTATTGTGTGTGTTCAAAGAGCCAATCTAGAATCTGGAGAAGATCAAGAGAGCCCTTCTTTGTTTGGCCGCCGAAAATGATGGGAGATCGACTCGGCGCAATCGAAGCTCAGTGCACCTACCATCAAGGCAGAGGACACATGACTCGAGTGCGAGGCGCTAAAGCAACACCTGGAGGACTGGTGACAATTTGGGCACTTGAGGAATACATAGATCGGGGCAAGGAGGTAGCGAGTTGGGGAACCCACTTCAGTGAATATAGAGCATCCATGGTGATAATAAATGTCATCCATGGGAATGACTCAGGAATCGAGGAAAGCTGAAAGAAGAAGAGATCGCTAAGGCGCCCAAATTGACAAATCATGTCGATTGGGCGGCATCAAAAAAGGTCGTCTGCGTGAAATCCTCCTATGTCTTGTCTCATTTACTAGCAAAGATCTAGAAAGCATCTGACACCACACCGATGCATTGATCATAGCTGTTGGGATTGGGAAGCGATTTGATGTGAAAGCGAGTCCTAGTAGATCGAGCGGTCTCTGTGAACATCTTGTATTATGATTTGTTGAGCTTGGCCTCTCGGCGACATCTTACCAATGGCGATCCGTTAGTCGGTTTCAATTCACAGCCGGAGTGGCCGCTCGGCCGCATAGTGTTGCCAATCGTAGCAGGAACCAAAACCCTCCAGATAGAGTTCTTGGTTGTTAACACACCATCCCCTTATAACGCCATACTTGGCCGCCCATGGATTCATCGCATAAGCGATCCCTCAACCTATCACCGGCTCATTCGTTTTCCTACGGAACACGGAGTAGAAGCGATTCGAGGACCAAGTTGCGTCCAAACACTGCTTTCATGGCGGCGTTAAAAACAAAGCAACTCTGAAACCAGGAACAGAAAGTGGAAGTGGCCGAACAGCCAGTCTTGGAAGATGTGGGAGGAACACCAGAGGAAAAAATGGTGGAGGATTTGGAGAAAATCCCGATAGAAGAAGCCGATCCTGAAAAGTACTTCCTTATCGGTACCTCGCTAAGCACTGATGAGAAACTTCATTTCTTTGGAATTCTTGAGGGAAAATTTGGAGGTATTCGCGTGGTCAGCATATGATACTCCGGGGTTGGACCCAGAATTTGCGTGCCACAGGCTCAACATCAATCCTTCGGCTCGGCCCATCGTACAAAAAAGTCGGAGATCCTCAGTCGAGCACACGAGCGGTGATCGTGAAGTCGAAAAACTTCGGCCTCGGGTGCAATCGAGAATCTGATACCCACAATGGTTGTCCAATCTGATGAGTGGTCAAGAAGAAGCGGAAAATGGAGAGTTTAACGTCGATTTCACTGCTTGAACAAAGCACCCTAAAGATAGTTTTCATTGCCTCGCATTGATCGGCTAGTAGACTCAATGGCGGGCATGGCGCATGAGTTTTACGGATGCCTATAGCGGTTATCACCAAATACCACTTTGTTGGCGGACGAGGAAAAAGCGGCGTTCATCACTCCAAGAGGACTTCTCGCTATAGGGTAATGCCGTTCGGCCTCAAGAATCTGGGCGACCTACCAGCGAATGATTACACGGATGTTCAAAGACCAACTAGGAAAAACCATGGAAGCCTATATAGACGATATGGTGGTAAAAAGCAAGTTCGCCACAAGCCACCTCACAGACTTGAAAGAAGTATTCGGCATCCTGAAAGCCCACCGGCCGCCTCAGCGCCTCGAAGTGCGCCGGGGTGGGAGCAGGAAGTTCTTGGGGTACATGGTCACTCGTAGAGAATCGGCGAATCCGGATCAAATCGAGGGCCATCTGAGCCTCGAAGTGCCAACAAAGTCTAAGGAATTGCGAAACTAAGCGGGATGGCGGCGGCACTAAGGTTTATCGGCAAATCCTCGGATCGGATGAAACCCTTCTTCCGGCTCTTAAGGAAAAAAGCGACATTTGAATGGAGCAGTGAATGTCTTGAAGCCAACGAGAATCTCAAAAATACCTCGATACACCCCCACTATTATCCACTCCGGAGCCGGAGAGGGCGTATCTCTATCTAGCGATTGTCGATCATGCCGTGGCCTTGATGTTGATCTGAAATTGATAAGGAGCAAAGACCGGTGTATTACGTCGGCAAGACTTTACTAGGCGAGACCACGGTATCTACCCTGGAAAAGTTGGCTTTATATGCTTATTGCCTCGAGAAAGCTGTAACATTACTTCCAGGGGCATACCATTAATGTCCTCACTGAATTCCCCCTCAGATCTGTATTCAGCCAAGCCGATTTCTCTGGCCGAACAGCGAAGTGGGCAGTAGAGCTTGGTGAGTTTGACATTAGGTATCGACCGAGCAATCAAGGCCTGGTCTTGGCGGACTTCGTCGCGAAATTCACTCCCTTAGTCTGAACGAGGGACCTTAGCTCGGACAGTGCCATGCGCCGAACAAGAAAAACCAGTAACCGGAAGCATGGAAACTCTTTATTGGAAACATCTCGCAACTCTACGTCGATGGTGCGTCCAATAACCGAGGCTCGAGGCGGGGAGTAGTCCTTATTTCTCGAAGGATTTATCAGGAGCAGGCTCTCGGGCTTGGTGGAAAGCTTGAACAACGAGGCGAATCTGAAGCATTATTAGCCGACTGCGGAGCCGAACACTTGATCTGAACGACTTCTTGTTTTGATGATTATGACTAGTAGTAAACCCGACTTTCAGGGGTCTATGAAACTTCGGGATGAAAGGATGACTATGTACGAGCAAGGCCGAGACCTACTCGAAAATTTCAATCCATACGAGTGGGCGCATCGGTCGGGACAAAAAGCGACCCTTGAGATGCTCTGGCATGCCTAGGCTCATCGATGGACACAAGGGCCTTGAGAAGAGTTTGGGTTGAGTTCATACGAGAACCAAGTATCGCATCTCGATCCTCTGCAACAACTTAGAGCCGATTTGGATGGATCAATATTGGTCTTTTGAAATCTGTAAGCTCCCGAAAGGCGAAAGGAAGCCAACAAAATCGGGCATAAGTCGGCTCGATTTTGGATTTCACCTTCAGGAAACTTCTGACGTTCTTACCTCGGCCCTTACCTCTTATGTGTGCATCGAATCTCGTTGAGAATGTTCTCTATGAAATTCACGGCGGATTTGTGGGTGCCACGTTAGCGGGAGGTCAGCGGCGCCGAGCCCTAACACTGCAATCTTGGTGGCCACGAATGCAACAAGATGCTGCAATGATGCGTCGAGAGATCGACAAATGTCGAGATTTGCCCCACTCATTCATCGGCCGACCAAAACTCTCACCACTCACCCGGCCCATGGCCGCTGCGCAATAAGTGCGGATATTGTTGGACCATTGGCGCGAGCCTTTGAGCGGCGATTCTTCATTCTTTGCACCGACTATTTCTCCAAGTGGGTGAAGTTGAGGCATTGGCAAATATCAAGAGCAGACACAAAAGCGGTTTGTTTTGAGGAATGTGGTAGTCGCGTTTCGGCATCCGCGGTACTAATCGCGGACAACGGGGCCTTGATTTGATGGAAAGATCTTGAAATTGCATGCGACCTCGAGAATCGAATATAGAACTCCTCTCCGGGATATCCACAGAGCAATGGTCGGCGAAGCATCGAACAAAACCATCATCAATGGAGTAAAAAGCGGCTTGAACACGCCAAAGGAAAGTGGGTGAAGAGTTACCACATGTATTATGGGCCTATCGAACTACTGACCGCGGCGCCGGAGAAACACCTTACTCTTTAACCTACGGAATGGAGGCCATCATCCCACTTGAAGTAGGTCTCCCAACTCTTGATGCGAATTATTTGAAAGCTCGATGTGAGGAAGCCATCGCATAAGCATTAGATATGGCGAGGGCGAAGAAGCGACCAATCGGGCTTGAAGCATATCGCAACAACTCATCGAAGTTTCAACCAAAAAGTTTTTCCAAGGCAATTTATGCGGAGAATTGGTTTTGAGGAAGGTCATGGATCATAAGCGGGTCTTAGGCGAGGGCAAACTTGGGCGGCGGGAGGGTCCTTACAAAATCACAACCGTAGTTGGAAGCAGACTTACTACCTAGAAGATCTGAATGGCGAGCAATACCTCGTACTGGAACATAGCAAATCTCAAGAAGTACTACCGGTAGAGTCATTTTCGACCTCTTTCTCGGGATGTAAAGGCACTTATTGGTTGACCAATACAAATGTCTTCCCCATTCCATTGATTTGTTCAATTCTTGTAATTAGATTTGATGTTTGTCAAGCAAAACTAGCTTTGGTTCTTACCAAGCGGAATTAGCTTTGGTTTTTACCAAAGCGGAATTAGCTTTGGTCTATACCAAAGCGGAACTAGCTTTGGTTTTTACCAAAGCGGAATTAGCTTTGATGTTTATCAAGCGGAATTAACTTTGGTCTTTAACCCAAATGGCCCGATTTGAGCATTGAGCGGACTCTAGATTGATTAGCACTCAAACATGCCAAGTGGTATAGCTTGGTGGAAAATGTTTGGCAACTGGATTGGAATTTAGCCAAGTGGAATTGCTTGGTGGAAACCGCACTAATGCATCTTAAGTAAACATTTCTATTTAGCCAAGTGGAATTGCTTGGTGGAAACCATACTAACATGTCTTAAGTAAACACCCTATTGTAGCTAAGTGGCATTGCTTAGTGAAATCTACACTGATATAACCAAAGCACACGTCTGTGCACCCACATAATTTCTTAAGTATCAATGCAACAACACTTCAGTACAGATTCAAACGAGCAGAGTTGAAACAGACTCAATAATTTCGATCTCACTTAGCTCCAGGTGGGGGCAAACAATTGTTTTCTTACAAAACCAACCTGGACCTAAGTAAGACCCTTTAGCCACGCCGATCACTAGTTCGGCCGGGGGCAAATGAATACAATGCCATGCAGAACATCAGCTCGGCCCCGAGGCCCCAACAATGCTCGGCCGGGGGCAAGCAGTATAGAATCAGACAGAACATCCATTAAAAAGCAACACAGAGCCAGACCGAGCATCTATTCGGCCCCGAGGTCCCAACAATGCTCGGCCGGGGGCAAACAAGTATGAGAAATGTTCAAACATAGCAGCTAAAACAACATCAAATTGCAGAATTCAAGAAAAAAGGAAGTCATATCATTCAAGCAAAGGGCCCAGAAAGCCCCATAACCAAAAAAAAAAAAAAAAAAAAAAAAAAAAAAAGAAATTGTCTTCATCTGAAATAAATATAAGGCGACTTGAAGCAAAAAGCCTGAAGGCCCTGTAACTTGTGAAAAAAAAAAAAAAAAAAAAAAAAAAAAGAAATTGTCTTCGCCAGGTAGCTGAAATATAAAGCCTTTCAACAATCAATTTTCATCAACAATGAGGATTCGGGGAGTAACATCAAGAACTTTGTCAAGATCATCGCGGGAGGAAGCGGTAGGGAGCTCCAACTACGAGGAGTAAAGCCACCTTAACCACACCCTCCGTGGCCGGTTTCCAAGGTGGCAACCCCTTCAATGTCCATCGTTTGAGCAACATCCATGTTCAGGCCTCATTCACGGGGTCATCTTCAGAAACATCGTCGGTGAGCAGCGGGGATAGGCGACCTTCAAACCAGAGGACTTGAGGAGCAGGACATCCACGATCTGAGAGGAGAGCCTTGAGAACCATTGCGGCGGCTAAAACCTTTGGTCGGCCGCCATAAAAAGCTTATCTCGCGACACGAGAACCTCGTCCTTGTATGCGGCTCGGCTTCATCCCTTGTTGCGGTGCTTGGCCTCCGGTCGCGATGCGCTCGGCGGCCATTACGGCAATAACGGCCTCGGTTCGGCCACCTTCCCCTCGAGTTGTGCTTGGGCCCCAATGGCAACCTCCGATTGTTATTGTTCGGCGCGACAATTTTATTCAAACGGAAGGCCTCCCTCTCAGCAGTTCGGCGTACTTCCTTCTTCGGCTCCTGGCTCACTGTTAGGCTTTCCGCATTCATTGCAGCTTCAGACGGCCCTTTCGGCTCCTCAGCTCGGGTAATGGACAGGTGCATTCTCTGGATACACTGTGAAGGACAACAAAAAAAATCTTAGAAAAACGAAAGATAGCGATGCAATAGTGAAGCTAAGGAAAAACAACTTACAGCGGTCAACATTTGAAGGGTCCCCTTCATGATAGGAATATCACGAGGCCCATTATGTCCAGCCATATCAACGGGCATCAACAAGAACTTGGTCAAACTAAAGGCAAACTCCTGCGAGGCAACAACAGAATCAGAGGTAGAGGCGGACTGCCATCATATGATATCGGTGGCTCCCATCTTTCAAAAGTTTCATCTTCAGCGGGGTCTGAGAGGTCTCCCCACCTTCGGGTTTCCCATCTCCTCTTCTTTGCTCGGGCAGCGACCGAAGCGGAGGGCTCAGCGGCAATTACTGGGGTCCCAGAACCCCCAACCTCCATCTTCACTCCCATGGGGCTCTTCGTCTCGGTCTTCTCCACGGGGTCTTGCAAAGCACTAGGGGCTCCGGAGAGCTCAGCCTCTATGTCAACCACCACCCTCCTATTTGCTACTGATCCGCTCCTGCTGGCCCAGGGCGGGGAGGCGCTCCCTCGGGGCATCTTGAGCAGTCTGGCGTCTCGGAACCCGGTGGGGTAGAGACACCTCGGTCTCGATATCGAGAATCCAAAAGCGGCCGAGTCTCGCCTTCTTGGCATGTGAGCAGTAACAGTGATAATCCAACAACTCAGGAGCAGACCTCTTCTTGTATCTCAAAGCAGCCTTGATGGCTTCAGCGTTCTCCCGATTCGGTCTTCGCTGGAAACGGGAAGGTTCTAAAAAAGAAGACGAAACCATCAGAACAATACTCGAGCAGTAAGAAACATATAAGGCATTAAAAAAGGAGACTCAGACCTGGATAGCCATCTTTCTGTGGCATCCTCTCAGACTGGAATTCGGTTCCGACAGGAAACTCCCAGTTCCCACCAACTTGCAAGAAATCATCATTATGTTTGTCTGAGTCCGGCAGTCCAGTGACTAGATGACAATCGTGAGCGAACACGAAGGTAGTATGTACTATGGTCTTTATTGTGAGAAAGGGTGTAACATCCCAGAATATCCCAAATATCAAGATTCAAACCTAAGCGTCTATTGAGGGCGGACACTCCACAGACAACGCGGAAAAGATTCTGAACACACGCCGGGGTCAATGGACTGATGCAAGAAGCGGGTCAAGAGGAAACCGCACCCTCCTCGGCGATAGCGGCGACGGAAAACAGCGGTGTTCCTCGTGCCCATGCGTTTAGCATCTACCTTCGCCCGATGTGAGGTAACATCATGAGGAATGTTGTAATCTAAACGAAACTTCGGCCATGGCCGGAGTATCAACCAGAGCGGAATTTCCCATTTAATTAGACTAGTGGGGCGAAGCGAAACACCGGACTGCGATTGAGGCGAAGAGAGGAAGGATCGTAAGAAAACTTACAGCAGTGACCACGAAGCAGGGATCAGCAGTGAAAAAAGCCCAGGCAGAGCACTGGCGAAATCGATCCAGCAGAATGGGAAGAGGCTCTCTCTCTATCTCTTTCTCTTTCTTTGGAACTAACAATAGAAAGCGAGAGATCAAATCAAGGGGTTTGAATCAATAGCCTGAGCATTTATTGCGCTAGTCGGCGTGCAGTCACACAAAGCACGATCTTCAGTATGGAATCGACGCATAATCTCTGCACGCCTATCACACGTTGCCACGTGTCACATGAAAGGACGCATGCAGGAACCGTGTGTCGAAGCGAACCGCCACCAAGGCGAAGCGGGGAAAAGCGACGCGGCCGGAAGGCGGGACAATAGCTCCCCAAGGGAACCTGCGCGAGCTAGGGCAAATGAAGAAATTTGAATGTAAATGGGTCGGTCCAAGTCTTGGGGCCCAATCGATAAAGCCCAAATCACGTGGGTCGGTGAGTATATGGACAGATCAATTGAGCCCAACCGTGATCAACAGTCGCTCAAATCCCCTAACTTTTCGGGCCCAACTTCGCGGTGGAAAAGGTCGGCCGGTAATGCGGCCGATGCAGGCGAGCGCAGGGCGAGGGCCGAACAAATAAAGACACAGTTCATCTCTGTAAACGAGCCTGGAAAAGGCCGAGCCAATGTACACTATTACCGAGCTGAAGAACTGAAATACCCGGAGAAGCCTCACAAAAGCGTGGGATCTGTGAATACAAGCATGCACAAGATGCCACCCAGGCTGGTCCCCCACACCTAAAATCACGGAAGTTGTTAAAACAAGGGAATGTGGTTTGTTATCAACATGCTTACAATGAGGTTACACAATGAATGGCAACTATCAAGTGGTCCACCACGTGGAGCACTGCTGAAAGGACACCTGGCAGCACTTATACTCCATGAACTCACCTTGAGAAGCAAGTAAGGAAGACTATATGTATAACAGGAACTTCACATTGGGAGGGACTCAATCTTGACCACATACATACATTCCCATTTTAACTCCATACTCTGGTCCGATCACGATCCTCACACGGAGGGTTATCCAACCAACCGGTGGCGACTCTGACGGTGCCTCTTGTTGCAGGAATTCAGGTCCCCGGACGGTCCAACTGGAAGCAGAGCCCCGATCCACTTTCATCTAGTGCGGGATCCGGTACGCACAGTATTCTTTCGAACATTATTTTGTGAATGAAACCTTAATTAACCTCTGTTTGGTTGCTGAGAAATCTGAGAAAAGATAAAGAATAGAAAAGAAAAGAAAATGAAATGTTTTATGGACCTCTTCATTAGGTAATATCTTTGCTAGACCGGAAGTTTTATGTTAGATGATTGAGAATTTTTTGAATTGATATAGAGAAAACAAATTACAAGTGAAGAAGTTACTCTTTACCCATTTTATAATGGTTGGTATGTAACAGGAAGAATCGTTTTGCTGGCTGGGATTCTAACAAGTGTTGTGGTTGTTACCTTGACACTATACATATTCTGGGCTGCAAAGAAAGGCTATGACTTTAGCTTCTTGGGACCTTTTCTTATCACTTCCCTCATGGTGCTCATTGTTTTTGGTCTCATTCAGGTTTGTAGGAATTTTCTTTCTCTCTTCTTTTCCCTGATGCAAGTAAATCGTGTTGGACTTTTCAAATTGTTCTGTTTGCTAATTCTCTCCCTACAAAATTGTGGTTTCAATAAACAGATCTTCATCCCTCTAGGAAAATTGGGGTCAACAATATATGGAGGCATTGGAGCAATCATATTTTCTGGTTTTATCATATATGACACCGACAACCTGATCAAGCGCTTCAACTATGATGAGTACATCTGGGCTGCAGTCTGCCTTTATCTGGACATTATCAATCTCTTCCTTGCTTTGCTTGATGCCCTTGGTGGCGGTAGTGGTGGCAGCAGCCGTAGTACTGACAACTAGAGGCTCTGCTCATATTACTTACCTTCCTCTCGCTTAGCTTACCATGTTCAAGTGCTGATTAACAACCTTGAAATTTCATTTCCTACTAATGAAGTATATGATTACACAGATGCAAATTTTCCTCAATTGACAGGATGGTCTAGCATGTAAATAGCGACTTGCTGATATTGATTTTTTGAACTGGTAGCTTCATGTTCAGGGTATCCAGATACTGCAAAAGTTTAAATGGATGAACACACTTGGTGTTATAGGTGCTTTTAATCCTCTCTCTTGTCAATTGATCTTATTGTTTTTTGTGGACTAATGTCTCCCATAATTCCACGAATTTATAAAAGTTTCACATCTACACTCTCTATTTGAAATTCAAAATGGTTACAGAAAATTTTAGTACTTTTCATGTCTTCATAGCCATGAATGGTTGGTTTTGCAACCTTGTTAAAAGAAACGGAGATATCCATTTTATCTGTGAAATAGAGAGGATAAAAATAAAATAATTGTTTTTGTTTTGGGCAGGATGATTATACTAAAAAGTGCCAATTTGAACTATTTGTTAAAAAGTTAATTTGGCAAAACTATTAGGTTATGGGAAAATTATCAGATTATATGATGTTTTTAATTTGAGATAATCTTGTTAACGCTAAGGATTCTATTGTGATTGTGAGGCGAATTCACGCAAGCGTAAAAATAATTAAAATTTATACCATTTCATGACAAATGAAGCCAATCAACAATTGAGATGTTGTGTGTAACATGCCTTGCATATCAATTATGTAAGTATTGGTGAATGTACTAAATGAAAAATAATGTGCCTAGTGACAGTGACCTTAAAATTAATGTTTGGCATGGTGGCATTGGCAAGTTCTTTTTATTTTATTTTATTTTTCTTCCTGGTAAATAAGGGTTTCATAGTAGGAAAAGATTAATACATAGTTCTGAGATGTAATATACCCATAGCATCATACATAATCATATGGAAAATACAATTGGTTGAAGGGTAGGAGAAGACATGAAAATCCCCATCCACCATGAGTGTACGGGGCCCAAATATCTGATGTTATCTGTACTCCTCGTGTCCAAGCTGCATTTCACTCCGATCGACCTGAGAAAACAATAATGGTGAGTTACTCAGCAATGTGCTACTAGAAAACCCCTCTGACGGTCAGGTTAGCACACTCAAAGAGAGAGAAAAGAGAGAAGACAGAGTGGTAGGTGAGTTCTGATTAGAGGATGTTCCAGACCTGAGTATGGGAGCGCAGCACTGCTTATATAGTTTCTGCGCATGCTTCTGCATTCATTCCCCTCAGGACGCGTGGACCTGCTTTCCTCTCACGTTTCCCTACGTGTCAACACCAATATAGCTAAACACCACCTAACGAAACCACTAATCGGTATTAACACGGATGGATAGCGGAATCTCCTTCCTGTAATCTTGAGGCGGCGCATAGTACTCCCCACTGAGTTATGCTTAGCATGGCGCCACACGTCACCTCACGATCGTGTTACCTGTCTGGTTTCTTTGATAATTCCACACCGTGGCTTAGCCGAGCTTCTTCAGTTATGACTGAGCTCCTGCTCGATTGATCTGATCTTCAGAGGACTAAACCCGTCTAACTCAGCAGAGTGCATATCTACATCGGGCTAGCGGTCTGTGGTTACTCTTACTTGATCAGACTGAGGTCTTGGCCCAGTGCACACACAATGTTTGCATGAACTTACCTCGGCCCAATGTCAATTTCTGAATTTCCCTCTTAATTGCCCCTAATCGCGTCCACGCCAGCTTGGCCGGAATTACCTTCCTTGGCCGAGGTTACTCATCTGCTCGGTCGTCACCCTCAAATCATTCACTGCACTGACTTTCTCGCTCGGCTCCATGACTTGCTCGATCAGCATTTCAACTTTTCAGCCTGTCTTTTCAAGACTGACACCGGTCTTATCAAACAAGTGTCCTATGTTCATTAGCCTCGTATAGGCAACCCAGCTGTCTCGCGCCGTCTCCTCAAATTCAAATTTTTGGCGACCCTTCTCATTCCATATATGTCGATACGCCTCTTTAGTCCCCCATATCCATTGTTCATCATCTTCTCTAGCGGCCATCTGTAGATCCTAGCACCCAAGTGTAGACCCACCCCGAGAACTCTCCGGCTCCGCGCTGCGAGGGCGCGAATTCTGTTTTGTTCTCTAGCTACTACAGTTCGAACTCAATGTCACGGTTCTGAATCTAATCTCACAAAGTGCAATGTGAGACCGATAAATCACCAAAGAGTCCAAATTTGACAAATCGTTTTGGAAAACTGATTTTATAAAGAAGTGTCAAACATGGACTGCTTTGCCAGATACAGAGTCGTCACCTAAATATTTTATTTTGAGAGAATTTAGGAAACCCTGACTCGTGCCTAAGGCCACGTGTCCATCATCACCAAAGTTGCCTCGGCTTGGAAACTTGGATATGAGAGGGGAAGGTCATGCAATGAGCACCCCCAAGGTCATGCAATGAGCACCCCCGCTTGCCCAATCAAAATATCGGCCTTTACTAAGCATGATATGTTGTTTTTGAAAAAACATGTGTACTTATTTCGGTTATTAACCTAGAATTACTATGTAATGCGCGCAGCATACAAGTATAGACTAGATCGCCTAAGTTGGAACAAAACATTGCATGTTCGTTTGTGAAAATGATTTGAAGTTTGCTACTCGCAAGTAGGCTAAATCGGGGATTTCAATGAATTGTTCCAATTCAAGCAATCCAACCTTCACCCACAGGCATTCAGGCAGTTAAACACTTAAGCAGTTAGCCTCATGGCAAGCATGCTAACATGGCGACACTTACACACATACAAGGATGCTAAAGCGTAAACACTCGCAGTGTACTCCGAGCCAAAACAGAGAACTAGTTAGAAATCATACATGATCTTAGTTCATATTAAGATGGCTAATGCAACACATGCAAAATGCAGTTAAAATAGGCTCGACTATTCTAATCATGTCATGTGAAATGCAACTTAGTAACATGTATTCAAATTGAAATTGAAATACAATGCAGTTTGTATGATGCGCCGAGCCCGGTGCATTCAAAACAGATGAATGGATGCACGCATGCAAGCATAAGGATGTTAATCGAAATATGCCCTAAAACTAACCATCGTAAGCGGTTAAGTAAAAAGGAGAAAGAAATGGGGGTTGGAAGACATGCATCACATACACGGACGCTTATTACAACAGTCGGCCCTCTCGACAGAGGGTCCGAATAAGAAGCTAACTAGCTAATCTAAGCTAATTAAACTAATTATTACAAACAAAACTAGCTAACTAACAAGCTAACTAATTAAGCTATTACAACACAAATAAACAGCTAAACGCATTAACTACTTAAATATAGAACCAAACCATAAACTAGCTAAGTAAAGCAGTAAAACAAGAGCCTCAAGGCGAGAAGTGTATGCATGCTCGGTTGCCTCATTCGGAAATCTGTCGCGATGCTCCAACTTAACTCTGTTTGCAATTGTTCTCAGAACACTGCACAAAGCTCCACAAAGCTTTAACTCCACCATGGGAACCCGTAAAAACATGGCCGACCAGTTGTTAATGGGAGAGACCACTTTTCTTTGTTGCAAACCAGAAAAAGTGGTCAGCTAGCTAGTTTTTTTAATTTGGTCGCCGATTTTGCCGCACTTCTCCATTTTCTTTGAACAGAGAAAGGACATGACAATGTATTTGTAAGATATGTGTGTACAACCACCCTCCCTATCATTTCGTAAGCTCAAGGGAGTGTGGTTCTCGACCCTCGGGCCTGTCGCGCATTCGATGCATGATGGCGAGTGCACAATTCAATATGAAATGAATGCACAAATAAACACATAAATACCTAGAGCTCTATCATGTATGATCAAGAGCGTCGACAATTGAGAATTGAGGTACGTTTCATCGCTTCAAGTATGAAACGTCCCTCGTTTCTCGTGTTTGGACTAACACCTATTCCAAACAAAATACAACAAAACATGGCATGCACAATGCTATGTAACATGGAGCATGCAAAAATGCAATGCAACACAAGCATGCAAATATGCAATATGACTTAAGCATGCAATCATGCAATGCAACATGAACAACCTAACAAGGCTAATGGCATGCATACACAATGCAATGTAATATAAGCATACGCAATGCAAAGAACATGACATATACAATGCGATGAATCAACATGCAAACAACATGGCATACTCAATGTGATGAACTACGTGGCATACACAATGCTAAATGGACTTAAACCAAAAGTGGACAGACCTCAGCCATGCCCAAATCAGTGGCCATAACACCAAAACAAAGGCACAAAAGGGCAAGGCAAACATGCACATGCCTTGGCCTATCAAGTAGGCCTAAGAGCACAACCCTCAAGGGTGCTCAAGGAGTGATAAACATGGAAGTGTGACAACACTAGATACATTGAAATAAGGTATGAAATGATGCCAAATCATTCAAACAAAGCAAGCATAGCATGCAAAGGTCCTTAAAGCATGAAGCTAGTAAAAAGGATTACAAATGAGGCATGCAATACATGGCACAAATGTATGAACCAACCATGGAAAGAGCTTAAATAGGTCAAAACAAAGACCAAAATATGCTGAGATGGGGGCTCAAGGACCTAGGCAAGATGGTATACATGCTAGGCCACAAACTAGGCAACAATGCATAACACTCAAAGGCAATCAAAGAGTGAAAGAAATAGGAACATGGCAGTCCTATATGCTCTGAAATGTCATGGTAAATGATGCCAAATCATGTACACAATGCAAATGAAGCATGCTATGGTGCTCAAAACTTGAAGCTAGCATAGGCATTTGTACTACAACTATCCAAAACATGAAGCATATGGTCAAGGCAACCTAAAACAGTCCTAGAACATGTCAAAATAATACTAAAACATGCATAGAAGGAAGCCAAAATAAGCTAGCATGAAGGGTATAAGGCATGATGCATACAAGGCAAATAAGGTGGATTGCACTACACCTATCAAGACCAAGAATGAGATGGTTTTGCCAACAAAAATCAGAGTTATATCATGGCAAAATAACTCCAAAAACACATTGAAATGATAGCTCGCAAGCTTAGGCATGAAGGCATACACAATGACTCATGTTAAGGCATAAAGGGCAAACCCTCTAACGCATTGAATGAGTGACAAAAGTGAGTGTATGGCCATACTATATGGACTAAAATAACATTTCAAATAATGCCAAATCATGAAAATGGTCCAAGTAATGCATGCTAGTGGACTTGATACACAAAGTTAAAGCGTTAGCATGCACTATAGCTATACAAAGCATGGCATGCATGACCAAAACAACACAAATCAGAGCTAGAGCATGCTAAAACATGGACAAAAGCTTCTTAGAGTTAAGTCAAAAACATGCTAGAATGGTAGTCTAAAGCATGGTACATATGAGGCTACTTCATGGAATTGTATTACAAGTGCATGGAGCATGCAAAGGGCCACCAAACCCACCCAAAACAGAGTATTGGCATGCTAAAACAACACCAAAAACCTACTAAAATGGACTCAAAATAAGCTAGAATGACATGCTACTTCATGAAGCATACAAGACTAGTTTATAAGATTTACACTACAAGTGTATTAGGCATGCATGGAGTGAAAAACCAAGTAAAAATAGTGGTATGCCACAGCAAAATAAGCCCAAATACATGCTAAGAATAAGCCAACACAAGCTTAATAAACATGCTCAAACATGAGGCATATAAAGCAAGTATTGAAGACACAAGGAGAGTGGATGACCCTCTCCTATTTGGGACCTCAAAACACCACTTCCACCACTAAAATTCCTCTGAGTTTCGGTGGTGAGAAGGCCAAAACAAGGTGGTCCCAAAAGCTTAAAAAGAAGGTACAAAATCAAGGCCTAAGAGGGAGTAGACAACCCCCAACACAAAAGTGACCTTAAACAAACATCACAAGGACTGAAAAATAGAAATTTTTGTAGTAAAAAGTTAAGCTTAAATCAGCATGCAAATAGGTCTAAAATTTTAAGCAAGAATGAGGGTTTAAGGAGTTAAAGGCTCACCTTTGAAGACCACCTTCAAAACTGCAACTCTAACAAGTTTTTCAAAGCTCAAACCAATCCAAAAACTCTAAAACCAGCCCTTAAGCACCTCAGCAACAAAAGGATGGTGTTTGAGTGTGTGTTTGTGAGTTAAAGTGTGGTAAAATAACACTTTTGAAGCACAAAACAAGAGCAAAACGGAAGATAGAGACAAAAGTGTGTATGTATCACTCAAGGCACAAAAACTGAACCTGGAGAAGGAGAGGGGAGGTTCTCCTTTATAGAGAAGCAAGTTCAAGCTTGTTGGACAAGCTTTTGGTCCAAGGCCATCCCTCCATACACGTGTATGGAGGATGGCTTTTAGTGCCTTCCAGTTGTGCCAACTGGAAGAAAATATCTCCATAAAGGTGACAAAACGCAGTCGACCACTTGAAGTGGTCGGCTGACCACCACAAGTGGTCTCCCAAGAAAATAACTGGTCGGCCGTGGTGGGAGAGAGTCTAGGGCATGAAAACAATGTAGTGGTGTGGTGGCCGACCAAAAAAGGTGGCCTAAAGGCCAAGAAAACCAATTGTCAGATCAGAAAACTGGCTGGCGGGGAGAAAAGTGGTCTCCAAGGGAAAGAACTGGTCTCCCATCCATGTACCACCTTCAAACAAGGAAAACAAGGTTGGTACCGAAAACAAACTAAAACGGATGCAAGACGAAAGTTCAAGAGGCAAAGCGCTCGGCCGAAAGCCTCGAAAACTAGTTTACGGGCATCAAAAGTGGTTTACGACCACAAAAGTGGTCTCCCAGACCACAGTGGCCCTCTAGGCCAAGGCAACAAGGTATGGTTCAAAAACCACGCCAAACAGAGACGTTAAGCGGCCTCGAGACAAGGCGCACAACCGAAGGCTTCAAAAATCGGAAACTAGTCTCTAAGCGGGAAAAGTGGTCTACGACCAAAAAAAAGTGGTCTACAAGACCTCTCCTTCCCTCAGGCAAGGAAAACAAGGCTTGGTCCACAAACCGAGCCGATATACAAAGAGTTCAGAGGCTCGGAGGCAAGGCACTCGGCCGAAAACTCCGAAACCTTGAAACAAGCACAGCATGCGCAATCACTGCGCGCTCAATCGATGACGTCTGAGTCTTAAGGTCGGTCAAAAATGGGGTGTCTATACCAAGCCCCAATTTTCTATGTTCGTCATCTCTATCAAAGCATCTATTTCACCAGCCTTCCGTCTTCATCGCCCCCGCAACACCCTCTGTCTACTGGAACGTCATTTGCACCTTCGATTTGCACCTTCGATTTGGTAAACCAGGCAAATTAGCTGTTTGTGGAGTTAAGGAAGAAAACTGAGGTACTCAATACTCAGGTCGTGTGACCGGGCTAATATCTGGCTTGCTTGCACGATCGAGCTCACCAAATAGGCCAAGCTGCGAAGAGCGCTCAATGTGACTGAGCTAAAATCAAGCTCATATGCGCGACCGCGCTGCCACTTACACTTGATTTTTAACTGCAGACTCTTAGGGGTCCAGGCACACCAGCATATGGGCTCTCAAAGACCGAGCAGCCATCGTTCAAAACTTTGCCAACCTAACACTGTCGTACTGAAACAAGCCGGTCTCCCATGGGGCGCTGTCGCTTCCTCGTTAACACGCCGGGCGCACTGGTCGCATTTCGCGAGGAGTACGGCATCCCTGATGATGTCCATTTTGAGCTCGGTGTGAAAGATATTTCTCTTCGGGGCAGGCTGGAACAATGCCCCTTCACCGTGTGTTAATTGTCAAGGGGAGGTCTTCGCTTCCCAGTGCAGCCCTTAATTTGTGAATTCCTTAGGCGTACCGGGCTAACACTGACTTAAGTTTCGACAAACACATACAGCCGAACTGAATCACCAGCTTGGCTTGAACCTAGGCCTGGCCGAGATTTTACACCAATATACCTTCGGCCACACGGCTGATGGGTTTAATTATTACTTGAAAATAAGGCCAAGCAAAGAGAAACTAGTAACTGGCACACCAGATAAAGACCTGCATGATGATGATTTCTTCTGGGTGTTAGGGAATTATGAGACAACTGACGTGCCCGGTTGGTACATTAGTAAGAACTTCGGTTCAACATGTAAGTTATGCTCTCTGACCGGTCAATTTACTTGCCTTTACTATTCTGTACTAATCGCTTTCTTCTTACAGCTATTGAAGCCTTGCAAGCGAATTACTTCAACCTAAACGAGGCTTCCATTAGAGCCATGTTGAAGTACCGTCACCGAGATTGTCACGACCTTCTCAGTTACGTGCCGAGCTACTAGTACTCGACTCCCTACAAAAGTAGGGTTACTGACTTCTTGTAAGCACCATCTCCACTACCAGATCCAACATTTCCGGACGTGCCCTTAATCCGGTTAACCAAGGAGCAAGAAATGGCCAAACGGAGCCGAATTAAGAATCTCATCACTGCCACATCAACCGAGGTGTCGAGCATCCCCCTCATGCCCTTACTACCGGTCAAACATCTGGGACCATGATTGCCTTGGCCTCGACTGCCACAGCACAAGCCGGCAAAGAAAGTCGCCGAACTGGAAAGAGGCCTCACTCTATCGATCCAACAGCCAATCTCGTTGCCGAGTTGAGCACTGAGCAGCCAGCGAAGGGTTCTGAGCCAACACCCCCATGGCGGCCAGAGTTAAAGCATCGGGGTAAGGATATCCCGGTCAATGCTTCGATTAAAGGAGACAAAGAACATCTCTTGGCCTACGATCTGTCGAAGGCACTGCTTCTGTCGAGCGACATAACTGGTAGCGATCATGTGCCTGACACTCGCCTGGTGAAATCTGCGGTCAAGTCTATGACTAGGGTAAGAATTTGGCAAATTTTTCAAAGTGTTACTCCCGTTAGTTTCTTGTTTGAACTAACTTTCCTCTGCTCTCTTGCAGGCCATCCAGAAACAACACCTTGTCATGGACCGGATTCATAGACTCCGGCAGAAGGTAACCGATGTCTCCAACCTGGCCAAACATTTGGAGACCGAGCTGGGGCGATCCAAGTCTTCCCTGGAGATGGCCAACATAGATAACACCAGATTGCTCGGCTAACTTGGTACTGCCGAGTAGGAAAGAGACAATCTCCGTACCGAGCTGGAAGCATTAAAGAAGGCTAGGCAAAATGAAGTGGACGAGGCCAACAATCTCGGCTTTAAGGAGGCCGAAGAGAGCTATACTAAACAGGTCGAGGCCACCAAGGACATATTCTTCAAGTCCGGCTAGAAGGCTACCTGTGAGAAGCTCAACCAAAGATCTGAAACCGAGGTGTTTACCTTTCCTCCCCTTGCCTTTCTGCAGGTCTATATGGTGCTTTATGCGAACGACACCTTCAACTCGTTACAAGAGGACACTAAGGATGAAGCCAAAGAAGGAGCCGAGCACAAAGGGGGTCAAAATGAGGTCGGCCAAAAAGAGCGCGGTGAGGTAGCTGCCGTGGTTGACCTGGAGGTTGCCACAGAGGGAACCGGAGACGAATTCGCCGACCTCTTTGTAGCTTGACTTTTTCGCGCCCCCTTTCGGAAGTTTGAAAGAAGCCCTACAATTCGGACTCCTGTGATTCTGAATCTAATCTCACAAGTGCAATGTGAAATTGATAAACACCAAAGAGTCCAAATCTGGTAAATCTTTTGAAAAATCGATTTTGAATCAAAAAATGCCAAAATTAGACTACTTTGCCAGATACAGAGACGCCACCTAAATATTTTATTTTGGAAAAATTTAGGAAACCCATGACTCGTGCCAAAGGCCACATGTCTGTCATCACCAAGATTATCTTGGCTCGGGAACTTAAGTACGAGAGGAGAAGGTCATGAATTGAGCACCCTCACTCACCTGATCAAAGATCGACCTCTACTAATCATGATATGATTTTTATCAACATTATATGCTCTTGTTCCGGTTTATTAGCTAGCATTTACTATATGATGTGCGCATACACAAGGTATAGACTAGTTTGCTCGAATTGGAACAATTCAATTTCATATTTGTTTTTTTGAAAAGGATTTGATTTTGCCACTTAACAAAGTGGGTCACTTGACAAAGTGGATTTAAACATACATTCATTGAATCATTCCAATTCAAGCGACAATCCTTTATCCACAGGCATTCAAACAGTTTAACAAGTAAGCACTTAACCTTATGGTAAGCATGCTTGACATGGCAACATCAACATTTCAAGCAAGATGCTAAAGCATTAAAAACTCACCTAGTACTCCAAACTAAGATAAAACAAAATAATTAAAAAAATATGCATGATTTCTAACTGTACAAGATGGCTAATGCAACGCATGCAATAATGCAACTAAAATAAGCTTGGCCACTTAACATGTTATTTGCAACAATTTCATAGCATGCGTTTAAACACATATTCAACGAGGTAATAAAACAACAATGCAGTTAGAATGATGAACCGAGCCTCGGTGCATATAAGACATGAATGGATGAAAACATGCGATATGCTAATTGGAACGTGATGCCCCTAATCTAACAATCAAAAGTGGATAAATAAAAAGGAGAAAGACGTGGGATTGGAAGACATACACATTACAACATCATTTTGCTCTCACAAACGAGAGTCCGAATGAATAAACTAAGCTAGCTAGCAACTAATTAAGCCAAAGCTAAAACTAATTATTACAAAACAAAATAAATAACTAGTTAAACTACTTAACTAATTATTATAACAACAAATGAACTAATTAGTTAACTAACTAACTAACTAAAATAATTACATCATAACTAGTTAACTGCTTAACTAATTAAAGAACACAATTGCAATTAATAATTAAACTAAGTAATTAATTACTCCGCATCGGGAAATGAGAGATATTCATGCGCATGCACAGTTTCCACCCGAAAAGACCACTATTTTGTTTCCGAATGCCTCTGTTTGCACAGTTGAACATTTCCAGAACAACTTTGCTCCACCCTAACACCCTGCTAAGTTTTGCATCAGTGGCCAGCCGGCCAAAGATGAAAGTTGCCAGCCACTAGCCGGCCACGGAGGTGGTCTGCCGACTACCTGCCGGCCACTGATGCCTAGGTTCATCTTGCTTCAACAAAGGATAAACAGAGCATATACAGGATATTTTCAAGGATTTTTTGTACAACTCACCTTTCCTATTTATGAACAAATTCAAGGAGTTGTGAACCTAAGCTACAAACCACCAATTCAAGCAATTTTATTGCATGATGGTTTGTGACTCAAGAGTGCAAGTTCAATAAATGTAAGAAAAAAAAAATAAACCTCCTCCTTTTCATAAAAGATCGAGGGAAGTGGTTGACCTTGGAGACTTGGATCATTTCATCACTAGCAAGTATGAAATGGTTAAAGCTTCCATGTGTTCAATTAACGTCTGATTGAACATACCAAGACACAATCAAATTTTTATCTTTACACAATTTTAGTTTCAACTTTTAGTTACTCCTTTTAATTACCCTTCCATTCTTTAACCAATTAAGTCCATTGGTGAGTTGAGTCCACTAAAAGAGAAAAAAGTGTCAAACAATGTGTAGTTTAAGGCAAGAGAGAGGTGTCATGCCGTTGATAATGAACCTCTAAAAAAGGATTAAACCATTAAACATGGACCTTAATCTTAAGCTTAAACAACTCCAATGTTGAAACAACCCTCAAAGCAAACAAAGAGTAAAGAAATAAGGGAGGTTGCAGAGATTATGCTTGCTGAAATTAAGTGAGAAAAACACTAAAACAATGCAATCAACTCAAACAAGTGGTGTCTAAAGGCCGAAAACACCAAGCTTGTGAGGACACTTACACTAGAAGCATGCAAAACAAGACTCAAATGACTTAAACAACCCAAAACAGAGTTAAAACAGTTCAAATCAAAAGTTAAAACATGCTGGAATTAAGCTACAAATGGCTAGAAAAATAAGCTAACACATAGAGCTATCTAGGCTAGTAAACAAGACACAAGGAGGGGAGACTAACCTCTCCAAATTTGGACTTTAAAACATGATTTTGGCCACTAAAAAATCTCTGAAAATCAGTGTTTAAAATCTTGGAAAAAGATAGTAAAAAGGTGAGAAACACAAGGGCAAAAGCCTCCAAAACAAGGTATAAATAAGGGCTATCAATCCCTCAACCTTTAATGGCCTTAAACCCAAGCTTCAACCTAAAAAACACAGTTTTGACAGCCCAAAACAATAGAAAAACATTAGGAATAAAAGCAAAGCAAGTAAGCAAATAGGTAGAGCCTTATACCTCTTGAAGAGAAGAAGCAATTCCAAGTAACAACACAAGCAAACAATACCTCAGTTCAAAGGTGAAGAGATTTGGTTAAGGGTGTATAAGCAAAGGTTGAAGAATTGGAGGCTAAAGTGTAAAGATTTGGTAGAGAGAGAGAGAGAGAATTGTAAAGAGAGGAGAAAATTTTAAGCTCAAAATGTTCTAACCTTCAAAACAATATGAGAGGTCTTCTATATATAGAGAACCAAACAATTCCCTCAAAAACATCTAGCCCTACACGTGGGTGAAGATGTATGCATCTGTGCAAACAGCTGGCACAACTAGCATAAAATATCTACAAAACACACTAGTGGCCAGTCCGCCATCAGTGGTGGCTGACAAGCCACATCAGTGGCCGGCAGCCCAAAAGTGATGGCTGGTAGCCTCTAAGGATGGTCGGCAGGCCACTAGAGGTTACAGACTAGAAAGACCAAGGCATAGTACAAAATTGAGACAAAAATGGTGCAGGGTTTAAAAGGCTCAAAGTTGTGGCATTCTGTTGAGGACTTCGAGCATTGAATGAACATTTAGACTCGTCATCGGGTGTGCATGTGAGGAGGTCTAAGTCGTAAGGGTCGTCAAAATGGAGTGTCTACACTCTCCCTCCTAGCTTAGTCATGTATTCTACATCTTTTTGTTTGACTCTTTTGTAACCGGGCTACGAGCCACTCTTCTTGTATTTAAATTCTCACTTAATGAAAATTTTACCAACTTATCTCTTGTATTCTTGCAATGTATGTTGTGTTTCTTCCTTACAACCATGAAACACTTACCGGACAAGCATTCGATAAATCAACCGGGCAAATCATCATGGTCAAATTAAAGTTGAACCAAACGTCAACATTTTTTAACAATGCATCAACTCTTTGAGCCGAGCAAAATCACCTTAGTTGAAAGCTTAGAGTTGACCAATTGGTTAACTCCATTGATCAAGCAAAATCATTTCGGCTAAAAGCTGAGAGTTGAACAATTCATCAACTCTAATAGCCGAGCATAATCATCTCAGCTGAAAGTTGAGAGTTGAACAATTCATCAACTCTATTGGCCGAGCAAAATCATCTCGGCTAAAAGTTTAGAGTTGAACAATCCATCAACTCAAATAGCCAAGCAAAATTATCTCAGCTAAAAGTTTAGAGTTGAACAATTCATCAACTCAAATAGCCGAGCAAAATCATCTCAGTTAAAAGCTTAGAGTTGAACAATCCATCAACTCTAATGGCCAAGCAAAATCATCTCAACTGGGGGGGGGCAGTTGCCCCCTGGTTCATTCTAATCCATTAATCACAACAAATTTTCTGTATACAGTAATTTGTTTCTATTACATATAGCTTTCATGACTTCACATAGTGACTGACAGGATTACATTGGTAAATAGAGGAGAATGCTTGTCTCTTACAAAAAATTACATTCAAAGATTGAAACTAAAAATAATACAACTTCAGGTTGACTGCGTTCCATAGCCGGGGTATAGCTTTGCCATCCAAGTCTTCTAGGTGGTATGCCCCTTTGCCCGCTAGACCGGTTATCTTGTAAGGCCCTTCTCAGTTTGTCCTTAGCTTCCCTTTGCCTGGCACAAGAGTGTTACCCATCACCTACCTTAAGACCCAATCCCCAACCTTGAACGGTCTAGGGTGAATTGTTTTGTTATACTTTTTGGATAGTTCTTGTTAATACGCTGCAACATAGATCAGCACCTTTTCTCGACGTTCTTCTGCAAGGTCCAATTCTAGGGCAATGGCTTTGGCATTTATTTCGGGCTCAAAATTTTCACTTGAAAAGTTGAGCACATCTTTCACCTCGGTTTTACACCCTTTTGACCGCAGGCTGGAATTATGGAATTCTATCTTTAGTTCCTCGCAAAATCTTCTGAACAACCGTCCATCAAATTAGGTGCCATTGTCGGAGATCAAAGCCTTGGGGACTCCAAACCGCGTTATCACGTTCTGCCAGACAAACTTCTTTACATCCTTTTCTTTAATTGCCATCAAGGGCTCAGCTTTGACCCATTTGGTGAAGTAGTTTGTCGCCGCTATGAAGAACTTACGGTTGCTCAGCACGGTTGGGAGTGGTCCCACTATGTCAAGCCCTCACATTGCGAAGGGCCAAGGACTTGTGAGAGGAAGGAGCTCTCTGGCAGGCTGATGAATTTGGTGGGCAAACTTCTGGCACTTCTCCCATTTTCTTACATATTTCTATGCATCTGCCTGCATGCATGGCCATCAGTATCCTTGTGAAATAGTGCGATAGGCTAACGATCTCTCGCCGATGTGGCTTCCACACATTCCTTCATGGATCTTGTAAAGGAAAGCATCGACTTTGTTTGGGTGAACGCACTTGAGGTATGGACCGGTGAATGACTTCCTATACAAAGCACCGGATAGTGAGAGCCAAAACCGCTCAAACTTCGCCCGGATTTTGTGTGCATCTTTCTTGTTGGTCAGCAGGATCCTTTCTTTAAGGAAAAGGATGATAGGGTCCATCCAAGAAGGACCTAGCTCGGTGCAAAGAACTTCCGTCTGCTCTGAGTCTTCAATGTTGGGTCTTGGGAGGAATTCAATCAGGAAAGGGCTGGAGGTTGATTTGTCGGCCATGGAAACTAAACCGACCAACTCATCTACTCGACCATTGTCTTCTCGGCCAATTTGTTGGACTCTTATGACTTGGAATCTCTTGATTTTCTCTTTTACCAAAGTTTGGTATTTGGCCATTCTATCATCTTTGGCTTCGTATTCCCCAGATACTTGGTTTACAACGAGTTGGGAGTCACTGTAGACCATCAATTCAAATGCTTGCATTTGGAGTGCGCTTTTCAATTCACCTAGCAACGTTTCATATTCAGCCTCGTTGTTTGACACAGGAAATCCTAGCGTGATGGAATGTTCAATGGTCAGTCCGTCTGAGGAGATCAAGACTACTCCCAGCCCAGCTCCATGCTTGTTTGAAGTGCCATCGATAAAAAGTTTTCACATTTCGCCGATGAAAAGCTTCCAACATTCTACGAGGTTTTGGGACATTTGAAGGTTTAGGTGATCAAAGTTGCTCGGCTACTTCCGCGGCAAGTGAGCTGTTGATGATTGCAACAAACATGCCTTCGTCCCTCCTTGGCGATGCGACGTTGGATCCAACAGGTTATCTTATTATTCCCAAATCCGACGGCGCATTGCCAGGCTGAAGTGGGTCTTCAAGTGATGGGTCTATGGATAGAAGTGCAACTTTAATGTCGCCTTTAACGTTCGGTTGGATGGGGGGCTATGCAATTTCCGCTGTGCCTACCCCCTGCAACCCGGTTGCACCAGTAAGGTCCACTGGGCAAACTAGATGAATGCCAGGTGAGAATTCCGCAACGAAGTCGGCCAATGCTTGAGCTTTAATGGCAGTTCGGGGATGAAACTTGACGTCGAATTGCCCCAACTCGACTACCCATTTCAAGATTCGGCCGAAAAAGTCTGCCCGCTAAAACAAGGCTTTCAAAGGGAATTCGGTCAAAACCACGATTGTGTGAGCATGAAAGTAGTGTGCTAATTTCCTTAAAGCCATCATCTGTGACAGGGCGAGTTTCTCCAGCGGTAAGTATCGCGACTCCGCCGGAAGCAAGGTTTTGCTCACGTAGAAGATTGGTAGATGTTGGATGCCTTCTGCCCGAACAAGCACTGCACTTACAGCATGTTAAGAAACAGCCAGATAAAGATAGAGTTCTTCGTCGTGCTTCAACATAACCAAGAGTGGAGCGGAAGATATGTATGTCTTTAGCTCGGCTAGGGCTTTGTCACATTTTTCATTCCATGAAAACTTGGACTTCAAGGCTCGGAAGAAAGGACGGCAACGATCTGATAACCAGCTTATAAATCGGTTAAGTGTGGCTGCCATCCCGGCAAGATGTTGTACGTCCTTTGCCGAGTTGGGTTGCTTCAATTCTTATATGGCCTTGATTTGGGAGGGGTCCGCCTCGATGCCACGGTTGGTGACCAGAAAGCCTAAGAATTTCCCCGACTCCACGCCAAAGGCACACATCGACGCATTCAAACGTAACTAGTGTTGTTTAAGAATGTTGAACATCTCCGCCAAGTCAGACAGGTGGTCAGCCTTATGTTTGCTCTTCATGACCATGTCATCAATATAGGCTTTCATTGTTCGGCTGAGCAAAGGAGCAAACATCTTTGTGGCCATCCTTTGAAAGGTCGCCCTGGCATTTTTTAACCCGAAGGGCATAACCCGATAGCAAAACAACCCCTTCGACGTTGTGAAAGAGGTAAACTCCTAGTCAGGCTCATGCATAGTGATTTGATGATAACCGCAGTAAGCATCCAAGAAACTCAGTTGGTTATGTCCGGCCGTCAAGTCCACCAGTTAGTCGATTCTGGGTAAGGAAAAACTGTTCTTGGAGCAAGCTCGGTTAACTGTCTTGTAGTTGACGCAGACTCGCCATTTCCCATTCTTCTTTGGTACCACGACCGTGTTGGAAACCCACCGAGGGTGCACTGCTCAGATTACCCTCGCTTCAAGCAAGTTTTTGACCTCTTTTGCCACTACCTTTGCGTGATGAAGTGCTAATCTTCGCGTTCTTTGAATGACAGGCCGGGCATTCAAAAAGACGCTGAGTTAGTAGCAAATAAAGTTTGGATTGATGCCAGGCATGTCGTAAGGCATCCATGCAAACACTTTGATATTCGTCACCAAGAACTCCACCATCTCCAATCGTTCTTAGGCTGTCAGGTTAGATCCCAATAGAAACAACTTCTCAGGATTATTTTCGTTGATCTGTACCTTCACCAAGTCTTCAACAGCATTTTCTTCAGCCCCGGTGCCCATATCATCCAGGATACTCTGATCTTCTGGTCCTTCGATCATTTGCACGAAGCCTTTGGCTGCTCGACTCCCATTTACGGCCATGAAACACTGCTTGGCCATGACCTAATCACCCCAAATCTCTTCAATCACCCCCACAGAAGAGGTGAACCTTATAACTTGGTGATAGGTCGACGTCACTACTTGCATGGCGTAAAGCCATCCCCTGCCTAGGATCAGATTGTATGTAGAGGGCACCTTTAACACCCAAAACTCCACCTGCTTAACTACGGATCTGGATTTGACCGGTAGGATGATGTTTCCCATGGGCCACTCCGATTGTGAGTTGAAATTGACCAGTGGCGAAGTTGCTGAGGCCAAGTCTGTATCTCTTAGTTTGAGTTGCTTGAAGGCGTCATAGTACATGATTTCGACCGAGCTGCCTTCGTCGATCAGAATACACTTAACGTCAAAGTCCCTGACACAAAGGATGACCACCAGTGCGTTATTGTGCGACGTTTGAATTCGTTCAAGATCCCAGCTTGAAAAGTTGAACACATCTTTCACCTCGATTTTACCCTTTTTGACCTCAAGTTGGACAGACAGGACTTCCCTCATATACTCTACTTTTTTTTATCATCCTTCGGAGCTCGCATACCCGCGCTGGCTCGGTGATATCGTAGATCACGTTGATCACGCCTTGTGGGGGTGCTTCTAAGGTGGCCGAACCATTTGGCTCAGCCGGAGCGTGGGGCGCGGCCTTGACTCCTTTATCAATGTAACGGTCCAAGTGACCGGTGGCCACTAACTCCTTCAAATGTTGTTTCAAAGACAGATAGTCCTCGGTATGGTGCCCTCGCTCACCATGAAAGGTGCAACGATACTACGGATTGAACCCCCTTTGTGCGTAGCCCAACTTAGCCAAAAATCGGACGTACATCTCGTCGCGGATTTCGCTAAGCATCCGGTAGATTAGGATTTTGAAAACCATGGTGACGCCTGTCCAGGCATTTAACTTTCTCTTTGCATCTTCCGCTGCATCACGAGGGTAATTAGTTCGGTTAGTACTGCGACCTTTACCTCGGTTGCTGCGGTCTGCACTGCGGTCTGACTCTCTTGCGTGGTCACTCGGACAGTTTGCCTCCTGTCTGACTGCGTGAACCTTTCCAACCACTCTTTTGTCCACTGCCACCGGATTTGTCTTCGCAATGGTCGCAGTAGCATCATCCTCTACTCGGATGTGCTTGTTAATGCACTACATCAGTAGTTCCATGGTCGCCGATTGGTTCATGGTGAGCGAATCCCTTAGCCTATGTCCAACCGAGAGACCACGCTTATATTAGGTGATTGCTAGGTTGGTCGTGCAATCAAGGTTTTCGTTGAAGGTTTTCCAATATTTGGCGTTGTATGCTTTGAGGGAGTCGCCCGATTCCATCATGATGCTCAGAAGGTGGTTGACTTCCTTTGGTGTTTTGGTGTTGGTTTTGAATCGGGTCATGAATGCTTTCGCCATTTGCTGCCACCTTTTGATACTTTCCTCCGACAGCCTCTCAAACCATTTGAGGCCCAACTTACCCAAACTTGACGGAAAAATCATAAGAGCTTCGTTTCGCCAGTATCCAGCCATAACCTGCCGGAAGTGGCTCACGTATATGTATGGATTGATTTTTCCATCATAGAGCGCAAACTTGGGCTGGTGGAAGCCCGTAGGGAGGTGTGGTCTCTATCTCGAGAGAGAATGGGGTGGCACTCAGCCTCGCCAAGTCTATGTCCAAAAGGACATGTACAGCTGGGAGTGATGGCGGCATGGCGACTTTTTCACTGGCGCGACCCCCATGGGATAAACGCTGTAACGCCGACACCCTTTGCGCCTTCCACCGGTGCACTCATTCCTCCAAGATGTTCCTCAAGTCCTCCGAATGGGCGGAGTAGGAATATCTCGACGTCATCAATGGTCGTGAGGGACAGTAACTGATGTCTTGCACGTAAGACTTCTCTGCTGGAGGTTAGAGTCACCAACCCCATAACTTCTAGTGATGGAAAGTCACCAACACCCTTCCCTTTGACCTGCCGCTTCAACACCTCCATCTCCACCGCCATCCTTCGAATGATGACGTCTTGGTCTCTCAGCCTATGCTCCAGGCGCTGGGCGTGCGATTCTCTTTGCCGCTGGTGCCCATCGGTACTCTACGAGTGGTCAATGCTCATTGCGTGCTTGTCTCGCGCATCTCTATGGAGCCCTTTACGAGAGGTCTCTAGACCAGCCATAGTAAGGATCGTGGGAAGACCATCTCTTCTCCGAATGGATTCCGGAGTAATGCTGTTGATGGCGGACAATGGAATGTCATTGTTGTTCGCCATTGAAGATGATCGGAAGGGCTTGGATGACAAGGTTTTGTCTGTCGGAGTGATTCCCACAGACGGCGTCAATTGTACGGGGGCCAAATATCTGACGTTATCCGTACTCTTCATGTCCAAGCTGCACTTCACTTCAATTAACCTAAGAACACAATAATGGTGAGCTACCTGGCGGTGTGATGCCAGAAAACTGCTCCGACGGTCAAGTTAGCACACTCAGAGAGAGAGAGAGAAAAAAAAAAAAAGAGAAGACAGAGTGGTAGGTGAGCTCTGGTTAGAGGATGTTCCAGACCTGAGTATGAGGGCGCAGCATTGCTTATATAGTTTCTGTGCGTGCTTCTGCATCCATTGAGTTACGCTTAGCACGACGCCACGCGTCACCTCACGACCGTGCTACTTGTCCAGTTTCTTTGATAATTC